>CM034309.1:14646912-14801680 GCA_019925795.1 Dendrobium chrysotoxum
TTCATGATTATAATGAATCATCTAGGATGATGCATATATCGTCCTATACGATTAGACATAAATCCTAAAATAAAAACTTGCCTAAATGAGTCTGGCAGTTGGGAAGTTTTGATTTTAGTATATCATCCCGGATGATAGTAGGATAGTCCAGGATGATCTGCTTAATTAGACCGACTTAACATGGCTGCCCTAATTATGATTTCAATTTTCAATGGATCATCCAGGATGATCTTATAATCATCAAGGATGATCTTACGATCGTCCAAGATGATATGATCAAAATAGAACAGGAACTGTAACTCACTAAAATTTTCCCCCTGAGTATGTGTGTGCAAGGTTACTTAGCTTGGGGATCCATCACATTACATTCGACTCAAGAAAGGGGAAAATTACATTTGAATACAAATAAACCGATCTTGAGTTGGCTTGAATTCCACTTGATCTTGTAGACCTCAAAGGTTAGGCAATCAAATAGAAACAAGAATGTTGGTTATCATCAAAATTATAATCCTTAAATCCAGATTTGCAATAGTGAGTTTTTCTTCTCTCATATTTGGAAGATAATCTTGTAATTGATAGTTTTTAGAGATTTAGAAAGGAAGCTAGTTGTAAAAGTGAAAAGAGGCACAAAAAGAACCCAAAAGCTAAAAAGATGCGCAATGTATCCCAAAAATTGAAAAGATGCACAAAGTGTATCTAAAATTAAAAGATGCGTAATGTGCGCCAAAAATTGATAAAATATGCATAAAATGAGCACACAATGAGTTAACTTCCCTTTCTTTAAAATTTTTAAATCTTAGGAAATTCCATATGCCAATTTATATCATCTACACCTGAATTTGAAAATCATGATTCCTGATTTATCACTTTGTAATGCTATTCTCTTAAATATATTACTAAAAAAGAAGTTTGAAAAGATCATATTTCCTCTCTAATTTATTTTTCTGAATTAGATTTTATTTAAAAAGGACTTTAATTGTAAGGAGTTTGAGCTAGGGTTAACAAAATTCAAATGTCTAACCTTTCTAGATCATAGGGTTGTTAATGCATTTCTTACTGAGTTTTTTTATCTAATCACTGGTAAAAGTTTTATTCAATACTATTGATCAATTCTTAAAAAAAAATCTTATGTATTTTTGCTTGTTTTCCTAATTTTTGTTATGTTTTGTTTGTTTTTGTATTATTATTTTGATGTATTTTCCTTCATGGAGCTTTCCTGATCATCCATTCTTATCTTTGATTTTTACTCAAATCGTACTGTACAATCCACATCGAACTATATAATCATCAGAAATATCATCATAGATCCTATCACACTGTATCCAACGGCTCCTATTCGTCAATCATTGGTGATCATATTATATGAAAACTTACTTCATACTATACAATCCATGTGGCAGTAGAAGTTAGATGAATTGTTGCATCCGAGGATCTTATCTTATGATTTTGATGAAAACAAACATTATTATTTTAAATTTTTTGTTTCTCTTAACATATTATTAGATACTGATATCTGTATGTGCATACTAACATTTTAGGGAATTCATCCACCATTCACTTGTAACTTTAATCAGCTCAAAATTGGGTAGACTAGGATTACAATCTGTATTTTTAGTCGTTTATGTATTTTTTACCTTTCTTGGGTCAAATCATGTAATCTAGTGGATACGTTTATAGAGTAACCATGCACACACATAAGAGGAGAGAGAAAAATATAATGTTAGATTTTTTTTATATTTTTTGTACTGTACGATTAAGTTCATTCTGCAAAACCCTATCTACCAAAGAATTAAGGAAGATACTATTTTTTTATTGATTAGATAGTATAACCATAATAATACTATATGACTTTATTAATATCTTGCTTAATTTGACCCCAAAAATTAGGCAATCAAATAATGGGTAATTATGATCAACTGATAATAATGTACGATAATGTTCATACAATACGATCGATAGAGTATGAATTTGGTCATCCTAGAGGTCGTATCAAATGAAAGCCATGATTTTTATACTGATCATGCTATATGATGTCCACAGTGCTGGATGATCGATAGATTATGAAATTGGCATTCTTAGAAGTCATCTCAAATGAATAGAAGGAATTTCTATAGTTTGTACCAAATGATCTTATGATTATACAGTATGAAGTGTTATGAGGTTTGAAAAGTTCTTTTGAATGACAGTTCACATGGTACTAGATGAGTCTAATTTTGTACTGATCATACTGTATAATGTTGTATCATACCATATGAATAGAAGATGACTCTCTTAAAAATTAGGGTTTCTTGAAACTCACTATTTAAGCTTCTCTAATTCAAGCGTTAAAAAAATCTTTTGCTTGCAGGAGTCTTGAGAGAGAGCTTAGAGAGAGAGAGTTAAGGAGAGCCTTGAGAGAGAAGAGAGGGAGAGTTTCTGTAAGGGGGAGTTGTGAGAGCTTCACAAGGTTACTCCAAGCAAGGTTCTTCATCTTCTTCTTCAAGCTTCTTCCTTGATCCTTTGAAGGCTCCTAGAAGACTTTTTACAGCACTAGGTCCATGGTTCTATGCCATCTCAAAGAGGGAGAAGAAGGGTTCGTGGTTCTCTGCCATCACCTGGAGGCTGTAAAAGATTCAACGTTCATTGCCGTCACCGGGAGGGTGTAAAAGCTATTGGTTCTCCACCACATAGAGAAGGTGAAAGTGATTTTGTAAGGGCTTCTCCTCCTTGTTGAGGTAGAAAAAGGAGAGACATTACTTTTAGTGCAATACCTAGAACAGAAGGTTCTGGGGAGTGGATGTAGTTCAGATTGGGTCGAACCACTATAAAATTTGGTGTGTTCATTCTTATTATTTTCCACACTTTTATTTTTTCTATGGTTTACTACCTGGTTGAAAACTTTGATTTATTTTGCTATTGTGAATTTATTTATTTCTGTATTCATTATTAAAATTATCTAAATTTAGTATTTAAAAAAGTATATATTAGATTTTCTTTTTATTAAAGAATTTTTAAATTATCAATTCACCCCCCTCTTGGTTAGTCTCGGGCTGATACTTACAGGTTTAACAACATTCACAAACTTTCAAGTGGTATTAGAACGGGATTAAAACATTATGTTTTAGAAAACTTTTGAAAAATGATCATTGGATAACTTTGGAAATCATAATACCATGAAAGGATATTCAATCACAAAACCACCATTATTTGATAATATTCCTTTTGAATATTAAAAAATTTGCATGTCTACTATTTTGCAATCTATAGATTATTGCATGTGGATGTTAGTTCAAGAAGGATAATTTGCACCTTCACATATTTGAAAATGGCATGAAAAGTGAATTTTCTTTTTCTGAATGAAGCATAGAAGATAGAGTTCTAGCCTAATTAATTGCGAAGTATTTAAACTATTTTTTTCTGTGTATTAAAATCTAAAGATTACATACGTGTATCTACTTACACAACTAGAAATGAAATTTTGGATAAACTTTACATAACCTATGAAGGAATAAATGAAGTAAAATAATCTAAGTTGAACATACTGCTCCATGACCATGAACTCTTTTCTATGAAACCAAGTGCATCAATCTATGAAATATATACTAGGTTCACTCAGATTATTACTTCTTTGCGTACTTCAGGGAGATAACTTACTAACTACGAAAAAGTTATCAAAATCTTACATTGTCTACCTACTTTTTATAATGCAAAAATCACTACTATTCCTGAATCTAAGGATCTAAATGTTTACTCCATTAATAACTTGGATCACTCATTACCCACAAGCAAGGAGTGAGTTAAAGGCAATTTGATGCAGGTGAAAAGAGAAAGGAGAAAACTGTAGCCTTAAAGGCCAATGATTCTGATAGTGATAATTATGCACCTGAGGATGATGATGACATAACAATGATGATAAGGTAATTCAAGAGCATTCTAAGGAAAAAGCAAAAGCATCTTTAGTAATGGAGCAAAGGCAAAGCTAAAAAAAATTCTAAAGTTTCTGTTAATATCATCTATTTTGAATGCAGGAAGCCTGGGCACTAGAAGTCAGATTGCAGAAATCTGAAAACTCACCCAGTCAAAGAGAATGGTGAAGAAAAACCTAAGTTCAAGAAGGGCAAGCAAAGGACTTAGAAGGCTTTCTGGGCTGACTCTGCTTCAAACTCGTTTAAAATAGAAGCATAAGGGGAGGTAACCAGCTTGTGCATAATCAACTTCATCATTCTAATTAAGAGGAGGTATGTGAGCTTTCTTATGATGAACTATTTAAAGTTTCTGAAAAATTTTAGATTGCATATAAGAAGCTCAAGAAAATGTGTACAAGCTTGAATTCTGATTTTTTAAAACTGCAAAAAGACTATGAATGCCTTAGGAAAGATCATTCTACTTTAGATTGTACTCATATGGCCTTACTAGATGAATTTGATACTTTAAACAAGAAGCATCTTGATTTAACTATTGAACATGATTTCTTAAAAATATCACATATTGATTTAGAAAATACATTCAAAGAAATAAAGACTCTTGTATCTCAATTAGATAGTAGTGAGCATGATTTAAAATTTGAAAATTTAATTCTTGAAAGTGCAAACAATTCAATGCAAGTGAAATTAACTGCTTTTAAAGAAAACAAAACACCACCTTCACTTACAAAATATTAAAAACCATCAACATAGCATGCATTCAAACCTAGGAAGAGGCATTATAACCCACATAGATTGGTAAATTCTTTTACTGGTATCAGATATTTTTCTTGTGGCATGCTAGGACATATCTCCAACTCTTTCAATATCCACCATAGAATATATTTAGTGTGGAGACCAAAATTACATATACCACAACATAGCATGCATGCATCTTATTCTTCAATTCATAAGGTGGAACCCAAACTTATTTGGGTTCCTAAATCTAATCTTTTAAGATTTTGTAGGGATGCTCTCATAAAAGGATTTGTGAGAGCATGTTGAACCTGGATAGCGGATGTTTAAGGCACATAACTGGAGATGCAAATTAATTCATTTTGCTGGAGGCCAGGGTAGGAGGCAAGGTGGCACTCGGAGATAACACCACCAGGAGAGTGGTGAGCTCATGTATAATTGGCAACTCAAAAAATTTTCTTATTGAAAATATTTTATTGGTAGATGGCTTAAAACATAATTTTCTTAGCATAAGCTAGTTCTATAATAAAGGCTTCAACATTAAATTTTTATCTACTAGCTATATGATAAACTTAAATGGAAATATTGTACTACAGGAGAAAAGAATCAATAATATTTATATGCTTGATTTAAATAATGCTAAATTTGCTGCTTCTATTTACCTAAAAACTATTACTGATTAATCCTGGTTATGTCATAGGAGATTGTGTTATGCATGCATGAATAATGTTAGAAAAATCACCCAAAAAAACTTAGTGAGAGGCATACCCAAACTAGAGTTCACTAAGGACCACTTGTGTGATGCATGTCAGTTAGGAAAGTAAGTCAAATCCTCCTTCCACTCAATCAAGGACATTAACATTAGCAAACCTTTAGAAGTTCTTCACATCGATCTTTTTGGACCTGTTAGCACTATAAGCCTACGAGAGAAACTCATTGGGTATGTGATTATTGATGATTACTCGAGGTTTACCCGGGTTAGATTCCTATCTCATGAAAGTGAATCATTCGAGGAATTTAGATCATTCTGCACTTAGATTTAGAGGAAGCTAGTTTGTGAAATTCTAACAATTCATAGTGATTATGGTTGAGAGTTTGAGAATGAGAAATTTGAATCCTACTATAAGGAGCAAGGGATAGATCACAATTTTTTGCTCTTAAAACTCCTTAGCAGAATGGGGTAGCTGAAAGAAAAAATAGGACCTTGGTAGAAGTCACTAGAGCCATGTTAGTTGAGTACTTCACTTTTTAAATACTTTTGGGCAGAAGTAATAAACACAGTCTGTTATATTCTGAATAGGGTTAATATTATATCCAAGCTGAATAAGACACCCTATAAAATTCTTAACGGTAGGACACCCAACCTCTCTTACCTTCATGTCTTTGGATGTAAAGTGTTCATTCTAAATAATGGGAAATCTCTATTAGGAAAGTTTGATCCAAAATCTAATGAAGGAGTCTTCCTAGGATACTCAAATGTTAGAAAAGCTTTTTGAGTTTTTAACAAAAGGACACTGGTGGTAGTGGAGACCACTCATGTCGTTTTTGATGAATCTAATAATTCTTGAGGGTCTAGGGTGGAAGAAGAAGAAGTAGTTAAAGTCACCCAAGGAGTAAAATCTATAAATCTGGAAGAAAGGGTAGAAATTGAAAATTTATTGCCTAGAGAATGGAGATATTCTTCAAGTCGTCTTTAAGAATTGGTCTTAGGAGACCCATCTGAAGGTGTTAGAACTAGGCTTGGACTTGGAAAAGAAGTGAACTACTCTATCTTTATCTCAATGATTGAACCCACAAACATAAATCAAGCACTATATAATGAATTCTGGATCCTAGCCATACAAGAAGAACTAAATTAATTTGCTAGAAATGATATTTGGGAGCAAGTTAAAAGACTTAAGGACCAGAGTATTATTAGAATAAAATGGGTTTTCAAAAATAAAAGGAATGATTTTGAAGCAGTGGTTAGAAACAAAGCAGTATGAGTGGCTAAGGGTTACAATTAGATAGAAGGGATTGACTTTGAAGAGACTTTTGCCTTTGTAGTTAGACTAGAAGCCATAAGGGTGGTACTAGCTTTTGACTGCTTTAAGGGATTAAAAATGTATCAAATGGATGTTAAAAGTTCATTTTTGAATTGGGTAATAAAAGAAGATGTATATATTGAACAACTACCAAGCTTGGAAAACTCATAATTTCCCAATCATGTGTTCAAATTAAATAGGTCATTATATGGACTTAAATAAGAACCCAGAGCGTGGTATGAAAGGCTAAGCATATTCCTACTAGATATACCCTTTGTTAAGGGGAGCGTAGACCCCACCCTTTTTCTTAAAAGAGTAGGATAAAAATTACACATTGTCTAGATCTATGTTGAGGATATTTTCTTTAAATCTTTTGATAAAAAGGTATGGGATGAATTTTCTAAAATAATGAGTAAGGAGTTTCAGATAAGTATGATAGGAAAAATGAACTACTTTCTTCAATTTAGTATAAGGCAAAAGGATGATGGAATTTTTATTAGTCAATCAAAATATATCAAGGACATCCTTAAAAAATATGAAATGGATAAAGCTAAGGTAATTAACACTCCAATAAGCTCTACAGTTCAGTTGGATAAGGAATCAGGTGGAAAATTAGTTGATCAAAAGAAATACAGGAGAATAATTGGATCACATCTTTACTTAAAAGCTAGCTGACCTAATATTTTGTTTAGTGTTTATCTCTATACTAGATTTCAGGCTAATCCAAAAGATTCCTACTTGACTACTATTAAGAGAATCCTTAGATATCTCTTAGGAATCCAAAACATAGGAAACTAGTATCCTAGGCACAATAATTCCTTAGAAATCATATGAAATTCTAATTTAGACTTGCTGGATGAAGGGTTGATAAGAAAAGCACTTATGGAACCTGCCAATTCATAGGAAAATCTTTAGTCTCCTGGTCCAGCAGAAAATAGAACTCAGTAGCCCTGTCCACTACAGAAGCTGAATACTTTACCTTAGGAAGTTGTGTGATACAGGTCATTTGGTTAAAGCAACAAATTTTAGATTTAGGACTACCTGTAGACACCATTCAAATCTTATGTGACAACACTAATATCAGATATAATTCAAAGAATCCAATCAAACACTCCAAGACCAAATATATAGATATAAGGCACCATTTCATTAGGGACCATGTTACCAAGGGAGACATAGAACTACATCAAGTAGCCATTAAAAATCAGCTTACAGATAACTTTAAAAAACTGCTAGCTTTCGAAACCTTCAGCACCGTAAGAACCAGGTTAGGTGTCATATATATTCATGCTTGAAAATTTGAAATCTGATTATTATTTTCTATTTTATGCTTATCCTTTCATTATTTTTTTTCTTTAATTTTATTTTATTTTATTTTATTTTTTGAAATTTTTGTTATTGTTTAGTGCCTTTTAAAGATATTTTTGATCACCTCACACATCACTTCACTAAACCTCACAACTTTCATGCAAAATCATTTTTTCTTATATCGCACTATACAAATATCTTTCGTATTATATTATATGCAGAGCACTGCACAGATCAAAACCTTTGGCTTAATAGATGATCCAAATTTTATTTATCATTGACAATCATAATGTACGAACACCTAATCATCTGGATGATACATGTGTCAACTCTAGTTTGGGATGAATTTATTTAGGTTGGTATGATTTCGTAAAATCATACTATATGATCAACTTTAATTTTATAAATTAGAAAGTTTTCATTAGTTTTCTTCACTCACCTCAGACTCTCTAAACCTTCTATTTTCTTGATTTTGAGCAATGGCTGGCATTGGAAAATATAGTCGCCAAACCTAGGGTGGTTCTTCCTCTCGCCATCCTATCAACGAACATTTTTTGATAGCTTCTGATGAAGCAGCCTACTATAAGTTCAAAGAAGCCAAAATCACTCCCTCTAGGCTTCTCAACCAATAAGCACTGAACTTTTTAATTATATATCTATTCAATTCAACTGCACTTTAATTCCTTCTCACCTTAGCCTATCCTTTTCATTTTGAAATCCTCTACGTATTCCTAGCCAATCTTAGAATCAGAGGGGATGCTATTATCATGACCTCCCGTGTTTGCTACCAAAATGTTGAAATAACCAAGGAAGATATAGGGGTTTAACTTCAATTAAACACCCAAGGTAATAGACCACTTGCTATGACCTCCAGATTTGATTTTGATTGAGTGATGTAAATCTTATGCCTAGAAATGTTGTTGTGAACTACCACCAACCCTTAGTTTATAACCTTAATCAAAATGCCAGGAATATTCAGCACCTCCTCAGAACTTCAATCATCTCTAAAGCTGGAGATCTAGTAAATATTACACCTTTACTTTCAATTGTCACATATTTCATCATGTCAAATACCCAAATGGATGATGCCCAAATATTAATTGATTACATCTATAACCTTACTACTACTCAACTCCAATCCACTAGAAGAAAACAAAATATTTCTCTAGGACATTGGGAACATACTAGAAAAAAAATATAAAATCTCACATATTCTGCTCCTCCTAACAACCACCTGATCTTCTTTACGGATGCCACTTTTCATAAACTCTTTCATAAGGAACAAGAGCCAGAAGAGCCAATGTTTTATAAAGAGGGAGATGCTACCCCTTAAGCTGATCCTACACCTATACCACCTCCTCATCGCTACTCATATAAGGAGATGATTCAAAATTTTGATAGGCTCGAGACACACCTGGATCAACAGTAAGTCTAACATGAAAATGAAATGAATTGGTTCAGGGATCAAATTGACACAATTCAACTGCAGTACTCCTCCATTCACAAGTTCTTCCAATAGTTTCCACCTCCTCAACAACCACCAGATCAAGATCCTCCTATGTAATGAATTGGTTCAGGGATTAAATTGACACAATCCAACTGCAGTACTCCTCCATTCACCAGTTCTTCCAATAGTTTCCACCTCCTCAACAACCACCTGATCAGGATCCTCCTATGTATTAGAGTGCGTGTGTCATTTTTTTCTATGTTTGTATTTTTCTGTTTATTTTTCTTTCTTTAAAAAATATTTTGTGTATTTTTTTATTCCTTTCTTTCAAGTGAAAGTTTTAGTTTGTTGTTATATTCTTTTCGTGAGCAAATGTAGCAATGATTTTTTTGTTTGTACTGTATGAATAAACTCCTACTGTATGAATAAGCTCATACTGTACAAATAAGATCATACTGTATAAATAATCTCGTACTGTATGATGTGACTCTTTCTGTATGTAATAAAAATTACCTCTAATCCTACTTACAAAGTTTAAGAAAAATGTTGTTGACTCATCGAAAACTAAAAGGATGAAAATTCATGAGTATGTTTTTCCCTTCTTATTCTTTGTGGGAATATTTCTTTTTAAATTAAAATCTAAATCAAATTGAAATTTGGATTTTGAAATGAAAACATCTTCATCCTTCAACATTTTATATATATCATGGAAATGTCTTTTGCAATTTGTTGAATGCAAGTCATTATTTTCTTAATCAGGCTATTCATTCCTATTAGAGGATCAGGTTTGCTTTGTAAATTATTCTTCCTTCTATAAGAGAGTGAGTTTTTCTTTTCTTGTATTTGGAAGATAATTTGCAAAAATAAAAAGAGGCATAAAATGAGCCCAAACTAAAAGATGCACATTGTTCTCCAAATAAATTGCAAGATGCATAAAGTGTATCAAAATCAAAAGATGCACAAAGCACACTACAAACTGGTAAAGAGGTAGAAAATGAGCCCAATTTAAAATTAGCTTTTTCTTCTTGTAAAACTTTGAATCTTAGAAATCCCAAGTGTCTTCTGATATGTTTGATACTTGAAAAACAAATATTCATGATTCTTGATTCACCATTCTTGCAATAGCATTATATTGAATATATTTTATGCTAGAAGATTGAAAAGTTTAAATTTCCTTCTCTAAGTTGAATTCTTGAATTAGATTTTTGTTTTAAAGACATTAACTTGTAGAGATCTTGAGCCAGGGTTACAAAATCTTGAGTCATAATCCTTTCATTACAGTAAAGTCACTACAGTTTCTTACATAACCTTCTTATTTGAGGGTAAGTTTATTACAATATGAAACTGCTAAAGGTTGCTATAGTGTTGTTGTCTTTTAAAAGGGAAATAGTTTTGTTGTTTATGGTTGTATTTTTTAATTCTATTGTATCTCTTTGCTATAATCTCCTGTATTTTTTTTCTTTCTTAGTGTGTTCCTTATTTTTCCTTTTATAATGTTAAAAGGGGGAGTGTTTGGTTGCTTCTGTTTATGGTAAGTGTTTTGTTATCATCTATTTTTTAATTTATTATTATATATATATTTATATAAATAAAAAAAATAAAAAAAATTCTCTTAAAAATTATACGATACGATATTTTTATCATACAATACGAGCAGAAGATAGCTCTCTTAAAAATTAGGGTTTCATGAAGCCCACTATTTAAGCGTCTCTAATTCTTATGTTACATAAATCTTTTGTTTCTAAGAGTCTTAAGAGGGAGCTTAGAGAGAGAGTTGAGGAGAGCTTTGGGAGAGAAGAGAGGGATAATTCTTATAAGCGGGAGTTGGGAGAGCTTCACAAGGTTACTCCAAGCAAAGTTCTTGGTCATCTTCTTCAAGCTTCTGCCTTGATCCTTTGGAGGTTCCATGATGACTTTCTATAGCACTAGGTCTGTGGTTCTTTGCAATCTCTAGGAGGGAGATGAAGGATTCATGGTTCTCTGCCATCACATGGAGAGTGTAAAAGATTCAAGGTTCACTGCTGTCACTGGGAGGCTGTAAAAGCTTTTGGTTTTCTGCCACACCAAGAAGGTGAAAGTGATTTTGTAAGGGCTTCTTCACCTTGCTGAGGGAGAAAAAGGAGAGACACTACTTTTAGTGCAATACCTGGAATGGAGGGTTTCGGGCAGTGGATGTAGGTCAGATTGGACTGAATCACTAAAAAATCTGGTGTGTTCATTCTTATAATTTTCCACACTTTTATTTTTTCTATGGTTGAAAACTTTGATTTGTTTTCCGATTGTGAATTTATTCGCTTCCACATCCATTATTGAAATCATTGAAATCATCTAAATTTTGTGTTTGAAAAAGTATAAAAAGATTTTCTTTTTATTAAACAATTTTTAAAATTACTGATTTACGCCCCTCCTGGTTAGCCTCAGGCTAGTTCTTAGAGGTTAAACAACCCTCATGAACTTTCAAAATTTATTTTTGTTGGTATGATATTAAATATCATATTGTAAAATATGAACACATTCATACTGATGATCAATTTAGTCAACAATCATCCAGATTGACTCCTCTGGATAACCGCCTTGTCTCTAATCATCTAGTATGATTCTATTCATACTAAATGACGAGACCGACTTTTTGGCTGGATTGGATCGGATAAATTAATTGTACTTAATTGCCCATGATATAGCCAATTCTATCTAAAAGACCAACTTTATGCTCTATTCTTCACTCCAATCCTTCCAACTCTTCTCCCCTCTCACTTGAGCTCTAAATCTTGGCAATGGGTGGAGGAAAGCATTCTCAAGCACTCATTGGGAGTTCCTCCTGACGTCAAGTAGATCCTAAATTTACTGAGGTCGTTGATGAATAGGCCTAAAAAAATATAAGAATGCTTGAATTACTCCCTCCGAAGTCATCAAACAGGAGGATCTAAACTTTCAAGTACTAACACTGTTCGCCCATACCACTCTCACTTTTATTATTTCTCTTTCTTTTCCTTTCAATTCTGAATTGTTTCTTGAATTTTTTGCAAGTCTTAGAATCAATAGTGGGGGTACTGCCCTCCAATCTTATGTTAATAGAAGACCAGTAGAGATTACCTACTAAGACTTCCATGACTTTCTACATCTTTCCACTATTGTGAAAAAATTCATGTTATAGCTATAAATCCTGATTTTGATTGGATCCCTACCAACACCACCCTTAGGGAATCCAATGCTAGATACCACATCGCCCAGGTTAACACTCTAGTTCAGAATGCCTGCATCATCCAGCACATACTTAGAAACTCTATCATTCCTTAAGCCGGTGATCGAATCAACATTACTCTTATTCTTTCTCTTACAACCTATTTCATAATGGCCCAAATTAACTGTAATGCAGCTGACCTTATTATCCGCTATCTTGAAAATTTAACTATCATTAGAGATCTTCACCATAAGAGAATGCTGAATCTAGCCTTAGGATATATCATTGCCTTTTCCCTTGAAATAAAATACAACTTTCAGTATCCTGCACCACCTGATCACCTCCTAGTATACTACCCAAATAACTCCTTCCATATCCTTCATAGTGCTCATTGTCATAATGTTCACTGTATGGTGAAGAGCCTGTAGTTAAAGAGGGAGGACCTATTCCAGTACCTGCTCTTATCATTCAGCAATATCAGTTCGATCAGCTGGTCCCGAGGTTTGATCAATGGGAGCTCTATTTTGATGCCTACGTAGATAAGCACCAGTAGTAACATGAGAATGACTTAGCTCGCTTCGATCAGTACGTAGCCCAGCAACAGTAACAGCATGATCAATATATAGTGTGGTTTTGAAACCAATTTGCCTTAGTCTATAAGTACTTTTAGCCACCACCACCTCCACCTCTATCTGATCAGGAACCCTCTTTGTTTTAGTTTCTTTTTTATTTTGTGATATGTGTACTTTTCTAATTTTTTAGTTTCCTATTTGTTTAATGTTGTTTCCTCCTCTTTTTGGGATGTCAAAAAGGGGAGTAGCATATGTTGGGAGCTTATATTTTGCTTTGTAATGTTAAATTCCATGTTTATCTTTTAATTTTTTTGTTCGCCTATTGTGTGTTTTTTTAAATAATTAAAAACATTAAAAAAATTAAAAAAAATGACACCTCCCCTATTTTTGAAAGATTCACTTTGTGTGGGGGAGCTTAGGGAATAGCAAAACACTCTTGAATCCTAAAAAAACAATATTTGCCATCATAAAAAAGGGAATCTGGACCCAAGTCTTGTGATTTTGATGATAAGAAACATTAATGGATATTTCACTATTTGAATCTATTGCATATATATTTTTCCCTGCTCACAAACATTTTTGGATTACAGCTCACTTGCAACCTCGATTAGCTCAAGACTGGGTAGACTAGGAATAAAGTCTATATTTCTCAATCTTTTTATACATTTTACCTTTCTCGATTCAAATATATTTCATGGTGGATATAAAGCTAAGTAAACTTGCACATACACACTTAAGGGAGTGAGCTAGTGAGTTAGAAAAATTTCTATTTTTTGAACTAATCGTACAGTACAATTTATATCATATTGGAGTATTTTTTTAGTGGAAACCCACAAAGGGGCCTACTCTTTGATAAAAAATTAAAATTACAAGGCCTTAAGAGGGACCCCGAGGTCTCTACTGCTCCAAAGGGCTACCAAAAAAGTAAAAATAAAACCTGCAAGCTCAGGATCTCTACTAACACAAAATACAATGAAACCTAAGTACATTCTAGGGTGGCAAGAAGCCATCACCCAAAAATCAGGAAAGCTCATTTGGTAAACTTGAAGCTGTAGCTCTCCACCCAAAAAATCCAAAAGCCAAAAAAATCCATCAGCAGAACTCCAGAACATCAACATCATATCACCTAATTGAGGCCATGAGTCCAAAGAAAATCCTTGCAACACATTAGAGAAGAAAAAACTAACCTGCAAAGAAAACACTGCAAAAGAACTGCAAAGATAGGATATGAACCATATAACAACTAGTGTATAGATAATAAAAGGCAACTGAACCAATCGGTCCCCCCAAGAATCCTTCAGCACAAAGATACAGAGCAAAATTGAGCCCTTCTAGCAAATATCCACGATCAGGACACTACGCAAGGAAGTAGTGACAACATTATGGAAAACAGTAAATGCAAGAACACATATAACACTAATCACACTAATCAAAGGTAAAAGAAATATTCTAAAATTCTGCCAGCAAGACCTATTAAACACAGCCAGAGAAACACCACTAAAAAGGATAATAGTGTGCCAGCTACTAAAAAGATGATTTGAATAATATGGAGACAAAAACTATAACGTAACATAGCAGTAATACCCACAAAGGTTACAAACAAACCACTGGAAAAATAACAACAAACAACATAAATAAAAAGTACCAGAGAGCCAAGACCAACTACAGTAACCAGGAATAGCACAACCAACATCACCACAAGAAGCAGCACTTCCCTCACTAGAACACAAGGCCAAATAAATAATATAATAGTAAATACACCAATTGCAATTTTGAAGACTGGCACGACCAACAATAGGAAAATTAGCACAATTAATAACCACCATCACATTCCAATAGCATAAAAAAACATCAGCAGAAAGCCAAGACCAATTACCAAAACTTAGATAGAAAAGAAAACAATAATCAGAAGAGTAATCAAATAGCCAAGTAGAATCATTAGAACCAAAAATGCCAAACCAAAAAGGATTTCCATACAAGATCAGGCGTGTAGTATCAGTGATGTTGTCGTTGTTGCAAATCTGGTTTTGATGATGACAAACATGTTTCCAGTGTGTTTTGCTTGGCTAATCTGTTTCAGGCACAAAAGACCGCGAGCCACTCAAGCCAAGTCAAGATCGGGTCCAAGTGTGTCAAATGTATGATTTTTCTTTTTATTGAGTCAATTGTAATGTAACTGATTCCATAGGTTAGTAACCTTGCACGCACACACTCAGGGAGAGAGATTGAGTGAATTAGAGTTTCTGTTAAAAATTTTGTTCAGATCGTCCTAGACGATCTCCACATCGTCCTGGACGATCCAGTTAAAACAGAAACCCTAATTAGGGCGACTAAGTTAAGAGGGTCTGATTGAGCAGATCGTCCTGGACGATCTCCGGATCATACGGGACGATATGCCCAAATCAGAAATTCTCAGCTGCCAGAACAAGTTAGGCAAGTTCTTATTTTTAGATACTTGGTCTGATCATCCCGTACGATATGTGTATCATCCCGGACGATCCAGTACAATCATGCCTAATTTAATCTGGTAATTAAGGAAAGCAATTTATTTTTGGTTGATACGATCATATCGTCCTGGACGATCGCAGGATCGTCCCGGACGATCATGATCGTTTAGTGCATTTCAGCTGTATGACCTGAACTGTGTTCAGGACGATTTGGGGCCTTTTTGAACTAATCGTACCGGATGATAAGCCTATCGTCCGGGACGATCAAGTCATTTTTTGGTCGTCCAGCACAGATTTCTCTGGACGACCCGAACTATCTTCTGGACGATTTCCCTCAATTTGCACTAATCGTCCCGAACGATCGCAGGATCGTACGGGATGATATGAACAACTTTTTCTACTGATCGTCTAGAAGAGCCTAATCGTCCAGGCTGAAACAGCTGAATTTGAATTGATCGTATAGGACGATATACCGATCGTCCTGGACGATCTTGGCCGACCAGTTGAGATTTAGGGCAAATTTTAAGCCCTCCTTTAAAAGAACTTTTTCCAATTTTTGGAAAAATCTTTTGCTGCCTTCCTTCCCTGAGAAACCCTAGAGAGAGAGAGTTGGGAGAGAGAGAGAAGATCTTGTGAGGGGGAGTTAGTGAGGGATTCACTAAGGTTGCTCCGAGCACGGATCAGAGTCGTCTTCTCCGCTCGTCGTCTTTCGTCTAGTCGGTGTTCGTTGTGGGAGGATCGTTCGCAAGAAGATCCGGGGTTCTCTGCCCGCTTCAGGTTGAAGCAAAAGGAGTTCGAAGGTTCTCTGCCTGCTTCAGAAGGAAGCGAAAGGAGTTCGAAGGTTCTCTGCCTGCTTCAGGAGGAAGCGAAAGGAGGTCGAGTTCTCTGCCTTACCGTGTGGTGAAAAGGAGGTTTTTGTAAAGGCTTCTCTGCCTTGCTGTGGGAGCAAAAGGAGAGACACTTTTGTTTAGTGCAATACCCGGAGGGGAGGCTCCGGGGAGTGGACGTAGGTCAAGTTGATCGAACCACTATAAAATCTGGTTTGCTTTTCTGATTCAGTTTTGCACTTTACTTTTCTGATATTAACTGCTTGGGTGAATATCTGTGGTTGATCTTTTTATCGTTGTTTTAATTCATTTCCGCTGCAAGTTATAAAAATATTTTCATTGTTATCATGAAATTTTTAAATAACCAATTCACCCCCCCCCCCCTTGGTTAGCCTCGGGACTAGTTCACTAGGGCTTAACATCCCTATCGAACTTTCAAGTGGTATCAGAGCGGGATTCAAAATTTAGGTTTAAAAACTTTTGAATTTGATCCATGGCTAACTGTAATAATCATAATACTGCTGAAGGATATTCTATTACAAGACCACCGTTGTTTGATAATATTCCTTTTGATTTTTGGAAAACACGCATGTCTACTTTTCTACAGTCTATTGATTATCGCATGTGGATGTTAGTTAAGGACGGATACGAACCACCTTTTAGACTGATTAACAATGTGAAAACTGAACTTCCTTTTACTGATTGGATGTTTGATGATCTTGATTTAGCACAGTTAAATGCAAAATGCTTGAACTGTTTCTTTTGTGCTTTAAAATTTGAAGACTATATGCGTGTTTGTACTTGTACAACGGGAAAGGAAATCTGGGATAGATTATGCATAACATACGAAGGTACAACTGAAGTCAAATAGTCTAGGTTAAACATCTTGTTACATGATTATGAACTTTTTTGCATGAAACCTAGTGAGACAATTTTAGAAATGTACACAAGGTTCACTCAGATTGTTACCTCTTTGCATGTTCTAGGTAGAGAACTTACTAACTACGAAAGAGTGAACAAAATTCTAAGATGTTTGCCTGCTTCTTATGATGCTAAGATTACTGCTATTACTGAATCTAAAGATTTAAACACTTACTCTATTGACAGCTTACTTGGATCACTTATTGCTTACGAGCAAGGGGTGAACCAAAGGCAACTTGATGCAGGTGAACGCAAGAAAGAGAAGACAGTGGCACTAAAGGCCAAGGATTCAGATGCTAGCACTTCCGGGTCTGATAGCGATGATGTTGCCTTAATCACAAGGAAATTCAAAAGCTTTCTAAGGAAGAAACATAAGAACTATCAGAAGTGGAACAAGGGTAAGTCCAATAATAATTTTAAGAGTTCATCTGAATCTGTTTGTTTTGAATGCAGGAAGCCTGGACACATAAAGGCTGATTGTCCAACACTTAAAGCTCACCCAAGTAAGGAGAAGGGTGAGGAGAAACCAAAGTTCAGAAAGGACAAGAAGCAGATTCAGAAGGCGTTCTGGGCAGACTCTACATCCGACTCTTCTGAGATTGAAGCTGAAGAGGAGGAAACAAACTTGTGTCTTATGGCTGATGATCACCCTGGTCAGTCGGATCAGGAAGAGGTATGTGAGCTTACCTACGATCAATTATTTAAAGTTTCTGAAAGAATTCATACATCGTATAGGAAGCTTAAGAAAACTCATGCTAGTTTGAAATTAGATTATTTAACCTTGCAAAAAGAGCATGATTCTGTAGTTAAAGATCATTCCACACTTGATTCAAATCACATGTCTTTGCTTGATGAATTCGATGAGTTGAATAAAAAATATTCTGATTTAGTTTCTGAGCATGATTCATTGAAAACTACGCATGTGGACTTAGAAAGAGCTTTTAAAGAATTAGATACAATGGCATGTGAAGTAGAAAGTAGCAAGGGAACCTTGAAATTTGTAATTGCAAGTTTAAAGAAAGAAAATGAGTTTTCGAAAGTAAAGATCAGTGCTTTTGAAAAGAACAAAACACCGCCTACTTTTGAACAGTTTTATGCACCGCCACCTTTTGAAAAATCTGTTGCAAGTTCTTCAAAGCATGTTTCATATACATCTAGGAAGAGGCATTATCATCCACGTAGATTAGTTAACCCTTTTCCTGGTGTTAGATGTTTTTCATGTGGCATGTTAGGACATATTTCTCACACCTGCACTGTTCACCGTAGTACACATTGGGTGTGGAAACCCAAACTGCCTGTTTCACAGCATAGCACGCATGCATTGCATTCTTCTTTTCATAAGAAGGAACCCAAACCTGTTTGGGTTCCTAAGACTGACGTTTGATAGTTTTGTAGGTATGCTCTCACACAAGACCTCGTGAGAGCATGTGGTACCTGGACAGCGGATGTTCTAGACATATGACTGGAGATGCAAATCAGTTCATTTCGCTGGAGGCCAGAGCTGGAGGCAAGGTTACACTTGGAGATAACACCACCAGGAAGGTGGTAGGCACAGGTATAATTGGTGATTCAAAGAACTTTATGATTGATAATGTTTTGCTTGTAGATGGACTGAAACACAACCTGCTGAGCATCAGTCAACTCTGTGACAAGGGATACAACATCAAATTCCTGCCCACTGGCTGCATTTTAAGCTTAAATAATGAAGTTGTTTTACAGGGGCAAAGGATCAACAACGTCTACAAGCTGGATGTAAGTAGCATTAAATCTGATAATTCAATTTGCTTAAAAACTGCTGCTGATGAGTCTTCGTTATGGCATAGGAGATTGTGTCATGCCAGTATGAAAACCCTTAGGAGAGTCACCTAAAAGGACTTAGTTAGAGGTGTGCCCAAGCTTAAGTTCACTAAGAATCACCTGTGTGATGCCTGTCAGTTGGGGAAGCAAGTCCAGTCCTCTTTTCACTCTGTTAAGGATATTAGCACCTCTAGACCTTTAGAAGTTCTTCACATGGACCTCTTTGGACCCATTAGCACTGCCAGCTTAGGGGGGAGAGTCTATGGTTTTATGATTATAGATGATTATTCGAGGTTCACTTGGGTTAAGTTTTTGTCACATAAATCTGAGTCATTTGATGAGTTTAGATCCTTCTCTACTTGGATTCAGAAGAAGTTAGGATGTGAGATTATTATCATCCATAGTGATCACGGAGGGGAGTTTGAAAATGAAAGATTTAGAAGTTTTTGTGAGGATCATGGGATTAGTCACGATTTTTCAGCTCCTAGGACCCCTCAGCAGAACGGGGTAGCTGAAAGGAAGAACAGGACCTTAGTGGAAGCCGCTAGAGCCATGCTTGCCGAGTATTCACTTCCAAAATACTTTTGGGCTGAAGCGGTGAACACTGCCTGTTATGTGCTGAATAGGGTGAATGTGAGAGTCAAACTGAACAAGACACCTTATGGTTGTAAGGTTTTCATTCTGAACAACGGGAAGTCACCCTTAGGAAAATTTGACCCCAAATCTGATGAAGGAGTGTTCTTAGGATATTCAAGTGTGGGGAAATCCTTTAGGGTGTTCAATAGGAGGACTTTAGTGGTGGAAGAAACAACCCATGTAGTGTTTGATGAATCTGATCCTAAGGAGTCTAGATCTGAAGTAGAAGATGAAGAGATTGTTGAGGTTACCCAAGGAGTTGGAAATATAAATTTGGAGGAAAGGGTAGAACCTCAAATAGAGTTGCCTAGAGATTGGAGATATTCTTCGAGTCACCCTAAAGAACAGATCTTAGGAGACCCTTCTGAAGGTGTTAGGACTAGGCATGGACTTAGGAAGGAAGTAAACCATTCTGCCTTTATCTCAATGACTGAACCCACCAACATCAATCAAGCCCTGTCGGATGAATTTTGGATTTTAGCTATGCAGGAAGAATTGAATCAATTTGTAAGGAATGATGTTTGGGAGTTAGTAGAAAGACCTAAAAATCAAAGTATTGTGGGAACCAAGTGGGTCTTTAAGAATAAGATGAATGATTCTGGTGTGGTGGTGAGAAATAAGGCAAGATTGGGGGCTAAGGGGTATAATCAGATAGAAGGGATTGATTTTGAGGAGACTTTTGCCCCTATAGCTAGATTGAAAGCCATTAGAGTGCTACTAGTCTTTGCCTGTTATAAGGGATTTAAGCTGTTTCAAATGGATGTTAAGAGTGCCTTTTTAAATGGGGTAATTAAAGAAGATATTTTTGTAGAACAACCCCCAGGTTTTGAGAGTTCCCAATATCCAAGTCATGTCTATAAATTAAAAAAGGCCTTATATGGATTGAAACAGGCACCCAGAGCTTGGTATGAGAGGCTTAGCACATTCCTGTTAGAAAGAGAGTTTGTTAAGGGGAGCGTAGACACCACCCTTTTTCTGAGGAGATTAGGGGATGACTTACTCATTGTCCAGATCTATGTTGATGATATAATTTTTGGATTTTCTGATAAATATTTATGTGAAGAGTTTTCTAAAACTATGAGTAAGGAGTTTGAGATGAGTATGATGGGAGAATTATCCTACTTTTTGGGGTTTAGCATAAGGCAAACGGATGATGGAACCTTTCTCAATCAATCAAAATACACTAAGGACATTTTGAAGAAATATGAAATGGACCAAGCCAAGCCAATCAATACTCCCATGCCCTCCTCAGTTCAGTTAGATAAGGATTCAAATGGAAAATCTGTTGATAAGAAGAAGTATAGAGGGATAATAGGTTCACTGCTTTACCTGACTGCTAGCCGACCTGATATCATGTTTAGTGTTTGTCTTTGTGCTAGGTTTCAGGCTGATCCTAAAGAGTCCCACCTGACTGCTGTTAAGAGAATTCTTAGATATCTTTTAGGAACCCCAAACCTAGGAATTTGGAACCCTAGGCACAACACCTCTTTTGAGATCATTGGATATTCTGATTCTGATTTGTGGGGTGTAGGGTGGATAGGAAGAGTACTTCTGGGACTTGTCAATTCATAGGACAGTCGTTAGTCTCCTGGTCCAGTAGAAAACAGAACTCAATTGCAGTTTCCACTGCTGAAGCTGAGTACATTGCCTTAGGAAGTTGTGTGGCCCAAGTTCTTTGGTTGAAGCAACAAGTCTTGGATTTAGGAGTACTTGTTGGCACAATTTCTGTTCTGTGTGATAATACTAGTGCCATATGTATCTCTAAGAATCAAATCCAACATTCTAGGACCAAACACATTGATATTAGGCATCACTTCATTAGGGACCATGTTACAAAAGGGGACATTGAGCTACATCATGTAGCAACTGAAAATCAACTGGCTGACATATTCACTAAACCACTGGCCTTTGACTCATTCAGCATTTTGAGAACCAGATTTGTAACAATTGATATAAATGCTTGATTCTGATGACTGCTGATTTATGATTGTTCTGATTGGTATTCTGATTTCTGTTAGTTAATTTTCATACTCTGAATTCTGATTTCTATAAGTTAGTTTTGGTATTCTGATTTCTGATTTCTGTTAGTTAGTTTTGGTTGGACTATTTGCTTTTAGTTGATTTTATTTCTTCTACTGATTTCTGTGTTAGCCTTACTATTAGTTTGATTTGAGTAATTACTTTGCTGTGATTTTCTACCTGTTTTTATTTATTTACTGGTTCATATCTTACACTTACTGTTTTATGCTTTTCAAGATCTGATCACCGCTCACTACTTCTGATGATCTGAATTTTTGACTGGGAGTTTTTACCTTATTTTGGTTTGGAAGCTGGTGAGCAGTGATTGACTTCGCTGAATCTGTTTAAGGGAAGAAACATTGATAATTGTTTCTCTTCCTCTAACTCCTTTACTGGTGTGTAGTTTCTTTTGAATAAAAATCCTCTTCAAAATTAAAATATTAGTTTTTGAAATAGAGATTATTTTATCTTCCTATAGTAATCTGCCTCATATCAATAGTGTTTTTCAAAGTCTTGAGTCATTAGTGTGATTTTCTAAACCAAGTGATTGCATTTATCATATGTTATATGGCTTTTATTTTGTGAATCGTTCTTCCTTACTGCGGAGAGTCATGTCCTATATCTGGAAGATAATCTCACAGCTAAGACTCTTTAATGATTATGAAAAGGAGAAAGCTTATAAAAGATGCGCAGTGCGCCAGATAATTTGAAAATGAGGTATAAAATGAGCCCAAAACTGAAAAGATGCAAAATTGCCAAATTGGATACACAAAGTGTATCAAAAATCAAAAGACGCGCAAAGTGCCAACCAATTTGAAAAAGAGGCACAAAATGAGCCCAAACCAAGCTTTCTTCCTTTTCAGATTATTAAATGTCTTAGAAAAATCTGTGCGCCACTTAATATTTTCAAAAGCTTGAGTCTTGAAAATCCTGATTTTTGATTTTTTTACTTTGTAACACTATTATATCAGATATTTTTCTGGAACGAGGCTTGAAAGGATTTCTTTTCAAATCCAATGTCTTTTATTCTGAATCGGATTTTTGTTTTGAAAGAGGTTTGCATCGATAAGGTGCCCGGGGTCGGAGCTACGAACGTTGATTATTTCCAACATTTTCTGGATTTCAGTGTTGTCAATCATCCTGTCATTGGTTTTTGAATCTAAAGTCAAGGGAAAAAAATTCTGATTTTCTCGAGCAGCTTAATCAAAAAAAAAAAAACAAAAAAAAAAAAATTGCTTCTATGTGTTTTTCGGTCAATTTTATTCGTCTTTTTCTTATTTTGATTTCATGGTTGTGTTTTTGGGATCCTGATCGATCATCTTCATCCTTCATCCTTTTCTACTTTTCTTCACATCGTCCTGGACGATACACCGATCGTCCTGGACGATCCTCTTCGTCCTAGACGATTCATTCAAAATCATACCCACTGCTCCTGCTGCTGAAACTATCCCAATTATTGGTGATCATCCTGGACGATCCATACATTGTCCTGGACGATATGATCCATATCTTCCTGATCTGATCAAACGGCTGATATTGCACCAATTATTTGACATCGTCCCGGATGATCCTCTTATCATCCTGGACGATCCACCTGTCAAGCCGCTGGACGATTCAACTTCGGCCCGTCCGACCTATTTATTGTAAATCGTCCTGGACGATCCACTTAATCGTCCGGGACGATACCTTTTCGTCAACGATCGTCTAGCTGACTCCTCGGGACGATCGCCTGTGTCTAATCATCCCGGACGATATCTGATCGTCCTGGACGATCGGACCACCTTTTTGACCAATCGTCCAGGGCGTCATAAATGTCCAGATCGTTCCGGACGATGTCGCGATCGTACGGGACGATCAGTCCATGTTCTTTATAAACAGTAGTTTTCTTGAGATTTTTTCACACCGATTTTCTCCACTCCACTTCTCCTCCTTACCCTCTCAATTCCTCATGGCTGGTGGCAAGCGTTCTAGTCAGAAGGGTGCCAGTTCCTCCCGGGGGCCGGTTGATCCTCGCTTCCCTAATGCAGCTGATCAGGCTGCCTTTGAGCGATACTGCGAGGTGGGGATCACGCCTTCGAAAATAGTAAATCCTCACACTCTCACTTATCCAGTCCTTGATCTCTTCGCACACACTTCTCTTACCTTCAACCTCACCCTCGCTTTTCCCTTTATTTCCGAACTTCTTCACGTTTTCTTTGCGAACCTGAGGATTTTCGCTGACTACTCCACTCTCCGTTCCTATGTCAATCAGCACCCTGTCGAGCTTACCTATCAAGACTTTCACGACATTCTCCAACTGTCCATCACTAGCGACAAACTCCACACCCTTATAACAGACCCAGATTATAATTGGAGTGTCGCCAATCATTTCCTCCCTAATACCAATGCCCCTTATCATGACAATGCCTGCTCCACCCTTCTTAAGGACGCCCGAACCATTCAACATGTTCTTCGTTCCTCCGTCGTTCCAAAGGTGGGGGATCGCATTCACATCACCCCCCTCCTGTCCTTGACCACCTACTACATCATGGCCTATCGGGAATTTAATGCTGCCGATCTCATTATCCGGTGCCTCGAGCACCTTACCACCGTCCGGGATCCAGGTCATCGCCGTCGCCCAAATCTAGCCTTAGGACACCTCATTGCCTATGCTCTTGAAACCAAGTATGACTTGCAATATCCCGCAGCCCCAGATGTTCCTACCTACTTCCTCACCAATAATGCCTTCCATGTCCTCCACAGCACCCGACTACATCCGGAGCCTGCCCCGGATGGTGAGGAAGAGGAGGAAGCGGCCATTCCCGCTCCTGCTGCACCCGAGGCACCTGCTCCCCTTCGCATTGCCTCTCCCCTTGACCACCTGGTGCAGCGCTTTGACCAGCGGGAGGCCCGTTTTGACTCCTACGTGGTTGCCCAGGAGCAGTGACACAACGAGGACCTCCAACGCTTCGCGGACTATGCTGCGCAGCAGCAACAGCAACATTACCAGGATATGGCCTTGTTCGGAGCTCAATTTCAGGTCATTCACCATTACTTCAACCCTCCACCACCACCTCCTCCTTCCGATCAGGATCCACCTCTGTTTTAGTTTCCTGCTATTGTAGTTAGTAGCTTCTATGTTTTATTTTCGTGTTCTGTTTATTTTCTTTCTTTCCTCCTCCTTTTTGTGATGTCAAAAGGGGGAGTCAGTTGTAGCGTGTCTGTTTCTATTTTATGAGTCATGGTTACTGTATTATGCTAATTGTTAAATGAAAATTTAAAAAATGTTTGTTTGTTTGATCTCCTAGTTTACTTTTATTTTCAGACTACTTTACAAATATTTGCCATCATCAAAAAGGGTTGTCGTTGTTATAAATCTGGTTTTGATGATGACAAACATGTTTCCAGTGTGTTTTGCTTGGCTAATCTATTTCAGACACAAAAGACCGCGAGCCACTCAAGCCAACTCAAGATCGGGTCCAAGTGTGTCAAATGTATGATTTTTCTTTTTATTGAGTCAATTATAATGTAACTGATTCCCTAGCTAAGTAACCTTGCACACACACACTCAGGGAGAGAGATTGAGTGAATTAGAGTTTCTGTTAAAAATTTTGTTCAGATCGTCCTGGACGATCTCCACATCATCCTGGACGATCCAGTTAAAACAGAAACCCTAATTAGGGCGACTAAGTTAAGAGGGTCTGATTGAGCAGATCGTCCTGGACGATCTCCGGATCGTACGGGACGATATGCCCAAATCAGAAATTCTCAGCCGCCAGAACAAGTTAGGCAAGTTCTTATTTTTAGATACTTGGTCTGATCGTCCCATACGATACGTGTATCATCCCGGACGATCCAGTACAATCATGCCTAATTTAATCTGGTAATTAAGGAAAGCAATTTATTTTTGGTTGATACGATCATATCGTCCTGGACGATCGCAGGATCGTCCCGGACGATCATGATCGTTTAGTGCATTTCAGCTGTACGACCCGAACTGTGTTCAGGACGATTTGGGCCTTTTTGAACTAATCGTACCAGACGATGACCCTATCGTCCGGGATGATCAAGTCATTTTTTGGTCGTCCAGCACAGATTTCTCTGGACGACTCGAACTGTCTTCTGGACGATTTCTCTCAATTTGCACTAATCGTCACGGACGATCGCAGGATCGTACGGGATGATATGAACAACTTTTTCTACTGATCGTCCAGAAGAGCCTAATCGTCCAGGCTGAAATAGCTGAATTTGAACAGATCATACAGGACGATATACCGATCGTCCTGGATGATCTTTGCCGACCAGTTGAGATTTAGGGCAAATTTTAAGCCCTCCTTTAAAAGAACTTTTTCCAATTTTTTGGAAAAATCTTTTGCTGCCTTCCTTCCCTGAGAAACCCTAGAGAGAGAGAGTTGGGAGAGAGAGAGAAGAACTTGTGAGGGGGAGTTAGTGAGGGATTCACTAAGGTTGCTCCGAGCACGGATCAGAGTCTTCTTCTCCGCTCGTCGTCTTTCGTCTAGTCGGTGTTCGTCGTGGGAGGATCGTTCGCAAGAAGATCCGGGGTTCTCTGCCCGCTTCAGGTGGAAGTAAAAGGAGTTCGAAGGTTCTCTGCCTGCTTCAGGAGGAAGCGAAAGAAGTTCGAAGGTTCTCTGCCTGCTTCAGGAGGAAGCAAAAGGAGGTCGGGTTCTCTGCCTCACCGTGTGGTGAGAAGGAGGTTTTTGTACAGGCTTCTCCGCCTTGCTGTGGGAGCAAAAGGAGAGACACTTTTGTTTAGTGCAATACCCGGAGGGGAGGCTTCGGGGAGTGGACGTAGGTCAAGTTGACCGAACCACTATAAAATCTGGTTTGCTTTTCTGATTCCGTTTTGCACTTTACTTTTCTGATATTAACTGCTTGGGTGAATATCTGTGGTTGATCTTTTTATCGTTGTTTTAATTCGTTTCTGCTGCACGTTATAAAAAGATTTTCATTGTTATCGTGAAATTTTTAAACAACCAATTCACCCCCCCTCTTGGTTAGCCTCGGGACTAGTTCACTAGGGCTTAACATCCCTATCGAACTTTCAGTCGTACACAACACTCAATTGCACTCCAATCTACACCCAAACCCACGCAGGCTCACAAAGATCCTACATAAAAAAGTGTCACTGGAATAAAAGGAAACACAATTGAGTGAATAGAAAAATAGCACACAACCACACAGTTTCACCCAAATAGCCCAACAAAAGTTCCTGATAGACTGAAAGAAAGCCTTAAAATCCCTCAGTATAAAAATGACCAACACTGAGATAGAGCATATAATGTACATGTAAAACACAGATGGACTCACCCAATAGAGACGATAGAGAAGAAAACTAACAGAAACCCAATTCAGAATAACCCAGGGAGTAGATGAGCAGCACAAAGAGTATTGAATAACATAGCTAGTTTTCTCATTATAGCTTGAAATAGGCCAAACCCAATAGTTAGCAATGAAATATAAATAAAGAATGTTGTTATGCATATTGCCAAACCAAAGATGACAAGAAATCAACCCTCTACATTCAATACGAGCCTTATTAAGATAAGAAAATATGAATCTGCTAAAACCTAAAACCTCAATCTGGGCAAACAGTAGATTACTAAACACATCATTCGTAGAAGTAGCAGAAGAAACATACCGGCATATGTTCAAAACATTTATGATGGCTACAACAATGTTGTGATTCCTTGCTCCATCACCCAGATTCTAAAAAAAACAAAAAATTAAGCATCCAAGACTCGTTAAATAATTAGAAATTCCAATTAGCCCCAAGGGACCACTTAAAATATAAACTAGAGTCCATAAAGCCAGCAAGATTACAAAAACCTAAAACCTCAATCTGGGCAAACAGTAGATTACTAAACACATCATTCGTAAGAGTAGCAGAAGAAACATACCGGCATATGTTCAAAACATTTATGTTGGCTACAACAATGTTGTGATTCCTTGCTCCATCACCCAGATTCTAAAAAAAACAAAAAATTAAGCATCCAAGACTCGTTAAATAATTAGAAATTCCAATTAGCCCCAAGGGACCACTTAAAATATAAACTAGAGTCCATAAAGCCAGCAAGATTAACCAAAGGGTCATGGCACAACCAAATTTTCCAAATAAAATAGATCCAAGGATAAGAAGAAAAACCATTAGGGTTCAAATTAGAATTCCAATAAAGCCAAGCATGGCACAAACCTTGTTAACAATACTAATAGCAATCAGGAAATTCTAAGTATGAAGAATAAGACTAAACAGTTGCAACATACTCCAAGAAAGTCATAAAACCTAAGCTGACAAAAACTAGTCAAAGAAAGACCAACAGCAACCAAAACAAAACATAGCTAATTAAAATGAATATAAGGGAGGCAACACTGATCTAATCTAGCCAAACCTTTGATCTCTTTATGAAGAGAATGTTCAGAGAATTCAATGAAACTAGACAAGTTACAACCCATTTTAGCCAATACATCACCAACAACATTACCTTCACGTAAAATATGGGAAATATAATAAGTAATGAGGAAAGCCAATACTTAATATCTCTTAACATATAAAAATTTGTAGGATTTGAGAATATATTACCATCAAGATAATGAATAAAGAGCATAGTATCCACTTCAATCCAAATATTAGTGATGCCTAAGGAAATGCATAATTGAATTCCATAAAGAAGACTCTCGATTTCAGCTTGAATAGTAGTATTAGCCTTAAAGGTACCCTCAAAGGCCACAATCACAACACCATTAGAATCCTGAATAGTGCCACCACAACCCGCATTCAAATTATTCTAAGAGCCATCAGTATTAAGTTTGGAACATCCCTGTACATGCTTCCTCCAATAAATAACACTATCTTTACAACTAAGAAGATGAGGACTAAAAACCAAGACAAACTCACAAGCCACATGAAAAAAAAACCTTTAAAGGAATCAGAGTTAAGTAAATTAGCAACAAATAGTTGATGAATTTTTTTCTTAACTTTAGAGATGACACTTAAAGCATTCATTTTAATTTCCTCATGCTTAGATTCATTCCTACTATTCTATAAAATCTAGCAAATAATAACAGAAATAATATTCCTAATATGACCTTTATCAGAGATGAACGACTCCCTAAAAAGATTGGTAATAGAATTATACCCAGTAGTAGTAAGCACATTAAACAAGTTGTCAAAGTGATGCCAAGCTTACATAGTAATTGGGCCCTAAATGAACACATGATTAATATTCTCAATATGGTAACAGCATTGACATTTGGAGACAATATAAAAACCTTTTCTTAATAAAATAGAATCCAAAAGCAAGTAATTGTGCAAAATCCTCCATAGAAGAAAAGAGTAGGAAGTAGGTATGCTAGCATGACAAAAAGCAAAATAAAGTGAGTCTTTAGGGAGCACTTGTCTAATAGAATTCCAAACTTGCTTAGTAGAAAAGTTACCATCATTAGAACCATTAAACAAAATGCAATTCTCATTTTCCAAATTAATATAAATATTGAGAATTAACTTAATAATAAAATCAAGCACAAAATTGATACATAAATAAATATTCCATCTTTCATTAATAATAAAATCCTTTACTTTGCAAGCAGAGTTAGAGCGAGTGTATAATAGATTGTCAATAGATAAATTACCCGACCATTTATCTTGCTAAAAAAAAAAGTTGCCAGCACCCATACCCCATTAAATAAACTCTTTAGCTTCCCACTTAATGTTACATAATCTTTTCCAATTAAAATAGTCTCCTTATTTGAAAATACAATTCAAAGGATGATTCCCAACACAATATTTGGAAACCATGGACTTGGCCCATAATCTTTTTTTAGATCTAAAGGTAAACCATAGTTTATGGTTATAGGTCTTTGTCATATCCGTGAAAGTTTTAAAGCCTAGTCTTCCCTCATTCATTGCCCTCGAACAATTACTCCAAGAACCCCATAACATAGCATGTTTACCATCTTTAGCACCCTAAAGAAATTTGTTAAATAAAATCTCAATTCTGCTACAAATATTTAAAGTAGGGCACACATTATGCATTAAGTAAATAGGAATAGAACACATAACATGTTTAATAAGAATAACCCTACCTCCAAAAGAAAGAAAATAAATGCCCAAGAAGAAAGTTTCTTATGAATATTAATGAAAATATCATCAAATATATGAGACCGTTTCTTACCCTTCTAAAGAGGAGTTCCCAAATACTTCAAAGGTAAACAACTCTTTTTTAAACCAAATTTCTTTCAATACTAATAACCCGCATATGAGATATAGACTTAGTAGGAATAAAACAGCTTTTAGAAGGGTTAAAAATTAAACCACTAGCAAGCTGAAATAAGTTATGAAATTTGAACAAAATATTAAGCATTTTAATTGAGGAATTAGAGAAAATAATAAAATCATCTGCAAAGCTCAAATGGGTAATAGAAAAACCACCACCTGTTCTAAATTGCAGAGTAGGGTGAATCTTAAAAAGATTACTAATACCACGAGATAAGAATTCCACAGCAATAATAAAAAGAGCAGGAGATAGAGGATCCCCTTGTCTTAAACCATGTGAGGATTTGAAATATCCATGAGACTTACCATTAATAATAATAGAAAAGTAACAATGTTTAATGATATTTTTAATAAGATTAATGAAGTGCATATTGAACCCAAATAGCATTAAAATAATATAAGGGAATTTCCAAATAAGATTGTTATAAGCTTTAGTAATATCACCTTTGAAAATAATATTGCCGCCAGAATCCTTAGCATGCAAATCATGAACTAATTCTTGAGTGAGTAAAATATTATCAAATATAGATCTACCTTTTCACAAAACTAGTTTGTTCCAAAGAAATAATCTTAGGAAGAATTAAAGCAAGCCTCCCCATAATAATTTTGCCAATAAGTTTATTAAAAAGTACATAAACTAATGGGACGATAATCATTCCAAAAATTAGTGGCATTGTATTTGAGAATTAAAGCTATATAAGTGAAAGTAAAGAATTTAGGTATCGGATTGCCCCTAAAGAAATCCACCATAGCATTGATGAGGTCCTCTTTAATAATAACCCTGAAAAAACTTAGTAGTAAAATCATCAGTGCTGGCAACCGAATCAGAGTTCATATCTTTCAAAGTTTACCAAATTTCCTTCTCGTAAGGAGTTTTAGTTAACAACACATTATCTTCTTTAGAAATAAGAGAAGGAATACATGAGAAATCAATATTAAAATCCGGGTAAAAAATTTTGTTGAAAGCATTTTCAAAGTACTCAACATCTGAGGCAGCAATTAAATTAGAGTTTTGAATGAAATTACCATCACAGGAGGTGATTTTATGAATTTGCCTACTAACTTTAGTGTGATTAACAATGTTATGAAAGAAAGTAGTATTGCGATCACCTTCCATAAGAAATTTAGAAGCAGCTTTTTGCCTCCAATAAGCTTCATCTTTTTCCTAAAGTTTGAACAAAATAGCCTTGGTGTCGATGAGAGTGGCTAAGTTCTTGAAGGAAGAATTCTGCATGTAGACCATATCATTATTTTAACAACTTTTTAAGCAAGCATAATACTAGTAAATATGTTCTTGAAAATGCATTTATTCCACCAAGATAATTTTGCTTAAGTCTTTTTATTTTAAACCAAAACCTAGTCATACCAAAAATATTATCAGAAGGGAAACGGGGGGCACACAAGTTACTTTGCTCAATTTGCAAAAAATTTTTATCTAGCAGCCACATATTTTGGAATCTAATGGGTTGAAAATTATTTCTACTATTCCTATTAATGCTTAACATCAAAAAAGAATGGTTAGATAAAGTTCTGGTTAAGTGATCAATATGAGTAGATTGAAATGAAGAAATATAATTGTCATTAAAAAGAATGCAATATAATCTTTTCCACATAGCATCCTTATTCCAAGTAAAACCATTACCAGAAAAACTAATGTTATGATGGTTATAGTTCATAATCATATCATTGAAATCCTCCATAGCATAATAATTAGGAGGCTTACCTCTAACTATTTCAGAAGCATTAGTAATACAATTAAAATTTTATTATTATAGTTGCCAAAAGAAAAATGAAAACCTAAATTATTGCGAACAAAAACAAAATTAGTAGCGAAAACTAAAGGCTCAATTAAAATAAGCAAGTGAATGTCAAAAATTCTACACAAATTTTTAACTTTATCCTTAGATAGAGAGCCACCCACACCCCTAATATTCCAAACGATAGTATTAACCATTAAAAGATTGGTCAGAAGCTCTAGTAACCCTTGGGGTATTTCCGAACGTGTTATGCTTATTGTTACCTTTCTTTTTTGAAGCAGAAGTAATACCATCCATACTAATGTTAGCCTTTCCAATAGGAGCTGACATAGAGTTAATAGTGGAGCCCTTAAGATCATCCTTTGGAGTAAAAGGATCATGAGAATCAATTTCTCCTTCTTCCATATCCTCAACCTAATCCCAATTGGTAATCTGATTGTTTTTTGAAGTGGGTTCGGATTCACTTTCACACTTATCCACACTAACTTGATTAATAACACAACCATTTTGGTCATTTTCTTGTGACACTTCTTTCTCATCTATATTATGATCCTCAATTCCTTAATTAACCAAGGTGCTAGAAATAAAATGATTTTGAGCATCATCCACAATTTCCCCTACACCATTTCCACCCACAACAAGTAAATCTTGATCCACAATAGAAACCATATTCTCAATATTACATTGACCATCTTTGTCAACCTTATCCGAAATTCCTTCACTCCTTAAGGAATTATCTAAAGGGCCAATCTCTATGTCATCACCTGAAGCTTTTGGTTCCTCCAAATTTATGTTTTGAGTCTTTTCGTTATAAATAATATGATTACCAAGCACACCTGGTTCTCTATTAAAAGGTCCAACCACAATATTATGGGTCATATTGTCTTTCTAAGTTGAGGATGGGCAACAAAACAATCATTTATCAAATGTTCATGAACTTTACAATGCAAAAAACAATTTGGAGCATTTTCAAACTCAACTTTATGTAAATACCCAAAATTTTTAGATTCAAGCCAAATGTCTTTAGGATTCTTCTTCGTGATATCCAATTCCACCAAGATCCTAGCCATTGACAACCTTGAACAGGAGGCAATGGCTTGATTCGTTTGAAGAGGCCTACCAAAAATAGATCCCAAAGCATGAAGAACATGGGAATTAAAAAAATGTAATCATAAATTAGGAAAAGAGATCCAAATAGGAACAATGGGAGATTCCTCTTTGACATTAAAAAAAGGTGTCCACTTCAATAACCTCATTTGACAGTTAAGAATATAATAAGTTCTTCTAGCAAAAACCCTACTATAAACAAGATCATTGGATAATTGAATTGCCACATGTTTAGTATCGAGCAAACTGATAAAAAAAATACCAGATAATTTCAACTTAAAAAAAAACATGAATAGCGTCAAGATTAGGTTATAGGACCGAAAACTTCCCAACAAGAGTGAACTGAAATGGGATAGCAAGTTTGAGAATATCATCATCAGACATTAAAAGAGCAGGAAAGCCTTTTGCCATTGATTTAGTGAAGGATAATATAAGATCCTTCGAAGAACTAGATCTAGTAAGAACATCATAAAAAGACTGAGATTTATTTTTACAACCATCATTATCTAAAAAACCTTTCAAAGAAGCAACAGGAGGGGAAGGGGGAACATCCTAAGGACCTGGAGTTAGAGAAGATGGAGCACCCGCCATCAAAAAGAAAACAAACAAAACCTAAGGCCAAGCGGCCTTAGGAGAAGATAAAAGAACACGCACACACAAACTAAATGCAAAGGAAACACAAAATAAATAACAATCTATAGTAGAAACCACGAAGGGAACAATAGAGAATGGAATTTCCATGGAGTCACCAGCCAGAGAAAGGGTCGTTGTGCTTATGAGCCCAGCTAGCCGTGGAGTGAAGGTTTAGAGTGAAATAAGTATACTAGTTGATATCATACTGGAGTATCAGTTAACTAGAAAACCCTAATTATGGTACCTCTGTTGATCAAGATTGATTTAACTAATTGTACTGTATGATCCATATTATTTAGGGTAATCAGTTATAATCATTAAAATAGCTATTAATCATAATTTAAGTATTATTTTAAAATTTAAATTTTGTTCTAATCATACCATATAATATGCATTATACTGTATAATATACATCGTACTGTATGATATATAACAATCATGCCTAAATTGATCTTGTGTTTAGGAGTTTAATTATGGCTTAATTGTTCAATTAGATCAAATAGAATGATCAGAGACGATCATATTGCATGACCTGATTCCTACATGGTATGATAATTAAATGTCAACTGTCATACTAAATGATTAGATATGTATTTGTACTAATCATACTGGATGAGGTTCTCATGAAAGTTTGTTAGGGATGTTAAGCCCTTGTGAACTAATCCTGAGGCTAACTAAGAGGGGGGGGGGGGGGGTGAATTGGCTATTTTAAAAATTCATGAGCAAAAATAATTTAGAAAAATCTTTTTGAATATTTTAAAATAATTACAATTTTGTGATGATGTGCAGATGTTCAACAATAACAGATAATAATCACAATCACACGATCATCAATAAAAAAATAAATGTAGAAGATAATCAGAAAGAACACACCAGATTTTATAGTGGTTCGATCAACTTGACCTACTTCCACTTCCTGGAGCCTCCCCTCCGGGTATTGCACTAGCACTAAGTAACTCTTTTTCTGCTCCCATAGCAAGGTAGAGAAGCCTATACAAAACTCCTTTCCACCAACCTTATGAGGCAGAGAAACTTAACTCCTTTCGCTTCCTCCTGAAGCAGGAAGAGAACCTGGACTCCTTTCGCTTCCTCCTGAACTAGGCAGAGAACTTGGATCTTCTTACAAACGATCCTTCCATAGAGACACCAACAAGACAAGAGATGACGACCGAATAAGATGACTCAGATCCTTGCTTAGAGCAACCTTTATGAACACCACATGAAAGTTCGATAGGGATGTCAAGCCCTGGTGAACTAGTCCTGAGGCTAACCAAGAGGGGGGGGGGTGAATTGGATATTAAAAAAAAAAATAAAAATCATTTTATAACGTGCAGCGAAAACGAATTAAAACAACGATAAAAAGATCAATCACAGATATCACCCAAGCAGATAATCATAATAAAATAAAGTGCGGAAAATAATAAGAAAGAACACACTTGATTTATAGTGGTTAGGTCCAAGCTGACCTACGTCCACTCCTCGGAGGCACCCTCCAAGTATTGCACTAAACCAAATAGTGTCTCTCCTTCAGCCCCCATAGCTAGGCGGAGAAGCCCTTACAAAATCACTTCCACCTTCCCCGGTGCGGCAGAGTAGCCGGGTCCTCTGACACCAAAGAGATCTTCTTCTTCCCAAAACCTCCCTCGAGATGACCCTTGAATTCGATGGTACTTAGGTGCAAGCTTGCTGGAGCAACCGTGTGAACCCCCTCACACTCCCTCGAGAATCCCCCTTCCCAGGCTCTTCTCCCTCTCAAACTCCACCCTTTCCTCTCTCCCTTTCAAGCTCTCTCTTCAAGTTTTCTTCAAAAGAATGAAGCCTCAATGGCTACCAAAGACACCTATCAAGTGCCTTGAGAAAGCTTAAATAATGAGCTCTAAAAACCCTTCCAAATTAGTTCTGGAGGCAAAGATCGTCCAGGACGATCGCCGGATCGTCCAGGACGATGTGCTCCAAAAGACGGCTTCAAAAAACTATAAAAACTCAATTCTGCCGCCAAACATCATCCCGGACGATCGCAGGATCGTCCTGGACGATGTGCAGAATTTGACCTGATAGTCCCGTACGATCATGGGATAGTACAGGACGATCAGTACAAATTTTGCACAAATCATCCCGTACGATATATAGATCGTCCAGGACGATTAGAACAAATTTTGACTCTTAAATCCTTGCTTAAATTATCATGGAGGCTAGAGTTTTGAGATCATATTGGATCGTCCAGGATGATATAAATATCGTCCAGTACGATTTGTTCAAAAGTTGAACTTCTGGTTTTGACAGGATCTCACTTCCCCTAAGTATGTGTACATATAGTCACAAATAAGCATACACCCTTACAGGACTTGACTCAAGAAATTAAAAAGTACATCAATGAGAAATACAACAAAGCCTATTCTACTCATTCTTGAGTCATGAATCTTTCTTGGATTGATGCAAGTTGTTCCTGAAATATTAATACACACAAATAAATATATATTCCAAATACTAGGAGATGAACCATAATATTTGTTATCATCAAAATAAGAACTCGTGAGCCCGAGTTGTAACAATCTCTCCCTTTTTGATGATGGCAAATATTTCTGGTTGGATTTGCAAAAAGATATTTTCTCCTAATCTCCCCCTCACTAAGAAAAAGTCTTTTAAAAATACGGAGAAATACTTTCTTCTCTTTATTTTTTTTAATTTTTAAAATAACTATAACAACAATATGATGTAAAACAAACAACACAAAAACAAATATCACAAATACAACTATAACAACAATACGTTCTCCCCCTTTGACATTATCAAAAAGAGGAGGAGCAACAATTTGAAAAGTCACCTCTTGAGGTTCTCCAAAACTTAGTAAGACATGAATTGACTTCTTTGAACCCAGAAAGGTTGGAGAATCAGAAAATGTAAATCCAAACTCAGGTTTTAAAAAGACAAAAAAACTTTTTAAGCCAATATCTAAATCAAGGAACAAATTAGATAAGGAAATAAAAATCTTTCAAAACTCCTTTCATGAAATACATCTAATAGAAGATTAATGCAAAGTAATGAATCAAAAAATTTTGATTTTCAAACTCAAGTAACGAATCTATCAAAAAGTCATAAGAGTTTTCTAAACTTTAAAGATTTACAAGAATGGAAGCAGCTTTTATGGGCTAATTTTGTGCCTCTTTTTCAATTTATTTGGGGCTTTGCGCATCTTTTGATTTTTGATACACTTTGTGTATTCAATTTGGCAATTTCGCATCTTTTCAGCTTTGGGCTCATTTTGTGCCTCTTTTCAATTTGTTTGGCGCACTATGCATCTTTTAATTTTTATAAATTGCCTCCTTTCTAAATCTTTAAAATCAGCAAACCTTATTCTTATGATAAAGACGAACAACCTGAATAAGATAACCTTGAAGTTGGTTCAATAATTTGCAAAAGATTCCTACGAGATAGACAAAATGTTGGGAGATGAAAAAAGTTTTAATTTCAAAAACCAATTTATAGTTTGAAACAAATTTTGAATCAAAAGTAAGATAGCCTTATTCAAAGAAATGAGATAGAGAGACAAAATCATGAGTTTCCTTCCTTTACTTGATTTTAGAGAAATCAACCACAACTAACATAGCATTTAGAAAATACAGGAGGTAAATTTTCCATTTTTTAGAAAATAAGATCTTAAAAAAAATGATTTTTAAAACAAGAGGTGTTATGTGTGTGCTTGATCAGAGAAACAACAAAAAGCAACATAAAGAATTTTAAAAGGAAAAACAAAAATAAGAAAACACAGAAAACACAACGAATAAACAATAGTAACAAAAAAACAAAAAAAACATAAACACACAAAAAAAACATTAATTTACATCAGCTTGCTCCTGATCAGATGATTCAGAAGCTAGATCTGCCCAGGACATTTTTCGTTTTGCATTATCAGCCCTTATTATAATTTGCTTAGCTTTACCCTTTTCCTTTTCAGGAAGGGTTCTTAAGTTCGGGCACTGATTTTTAATATGGCCAGGCTTCCTACATCCAAAACAAATAACATCAGAAGAAAACTTTACATTCTTACCATTTTTACCTTTGTTCCACTTTTGATGTTGATGTTTATGCCTTAGTAGATTTTTCAATTTGTTTGTTGCTGATGCTAACTCTTCACTTTCATCACTTTCTGAGTTATTTTTCCCAATTTCTTCAGTTTTCAGCACTATCATTTTATCTGCATCCAAAAGCTTTTGACCCAAACCATGCTCGTAGGCAATGAGTGAGCCAATCAAATTATCAATAGAATATTTGTTCAAATTTTTTGATTCAGAAATTGCAATGACTTTGGCATCAAATTTAGTAAGTAGAGAACGTAGGATTTTATTAACTTTTTCAAAATTTGAAAGTTCTTTTCCTAAAGCATGTAATGATGTCACAATTTGAGAAAACCTAGTAAACATGTCCAATATTGTTTCATAAGGTTTCATGCTAAAAAGTTCATAATCATGCATTAACATATTTAGCCTAGATTGCTTGATTTCATAAGTACCTTCATATTTAGTGCATAATTTATCCCAAATTTCTTTGCCAGAAGTGCATGCAGATATTAACATATAATCATCAGAATTCAACGCACAGAAAAAATAATTCAAACATTTAGCATTCAATTGAGCATTGATCTGATCTACTCCATTCAGAAAAAGAAATATCAACTTTAATTTCATTTATAATACATGACGGTACAGAATAACCAACTTGAACCATATGCCACATGCGATAATCAATAGATTGCAAGAAAGTAGACATGCGAATTTTCCAAAAATTAAAAGTAATATTTTCAAAAGGTGGTGGCCGGGTGATTGAATAACCTTCCGCAATATTACAATTACAAAAATTAGCCATGGATCAAATTCAAAAGTTTTTAAACTTAAATTTTGAATCCCGCTCTGATACCACTTGAAAGTTCTAAAGGGATGTTAAGCCCTGATGAACTAGTCCCGAGGCTAACCAAGAGGGGGGGTGAATTGGATATTTGAAAAAAAAACAAAAATCTTTTTATAACGTGCAGCAGAAACGAATTAAAACAACGATAAAAAGATCAATCACTGATATCACCCAAGCAGATAATCGCAATAAAATAAAGTGCGGAAAATAATAAGAAAGAACACACCGGATTTATAGTGGTTCGGTCCAACCTGACCTCCGTCCACTCCTCGGAGGCACCCTCCAAGTATTGCACTAAACCAAATAGTGTCTCTCCTTCAGCCCCCACAGCTAGGCGGAGAAGCCCTTACAAAATCAGTTCAACCTTCCCCGGTGCGGCGGAGTAGCCGGGTCCTCTGACACCAAAGACATCTTCTTCTTCCCAAAACCTCCCTCGAGACGACCCTTGAATCCGATGGTACTTAGGTGCAAGCTTGATGGAGCAACCGTGTGAACCCCCTCACACTCCCTCGAGAATCCCCCTTCCCAGGCTCTTCTCCCTCTCAAACTCCACCCTTTCCTCTCTCCCTTTCAAGCTCTCTCTTCAAGTTTTCTTCAAAAGAACGAAGCCTCAATGGCTGCCAAAGACACCTATCAAGTGCCTTGAGAAAGCTTAAATAAAGAGCTCCAAAAACCTTCCAAATTAGTTCTGGCGGTAAAGATCGTCCAGAATGATCGCCGGATCGTCCAGGACGATGTGCTCCAAAAGACGGCTTTAAAAAACCCTAAAAACTCAATTCTGCTGCCAAAAATCGTCCAGGATGATCGCAGGATCGTCCAGGACGATGTGCAGAATTTGACCTGATAGTCCCGTACGATCCTGGGATAGTCCAGGACGATCAGAACAAATTTTGCACAAATCATCCAGTACGATATATAGATCGTCCAGGACGATTAGAAGAAATTTTGACTCTTAAATCCTTGCTTAAATTATCATGGTGGCTAGAGTTTTGAGATCATATTGGATCGTCCAGGATGATATAAATATCGTCCAGTACGATTTGTTCAAAAGTTGAACTTTTGGTTTTGATAGGATCTCACTTCCCCTGAGTATATGTACATATAGTCACAAATAAGCATACACCCTTACAGGACTTGACTCAAGAAATTAAAAGTACATCAATGAGAAATGCAACAAAGCCTATTCTACTCATTCTTGAGTCTTGAATCTTTCTTGGATTGATGCATGTTGTTCCTGAAATGTTAGTACACACAAATAAATATATATTCCAAATACTAGGATATGAACCATAATATTTGTTATCATCAAAATAAGAACTCGTGAGCCCGAGTTGCAACACCTCACAAACACCCCCTCATAAGATCCTCTCTCTCTCTCCTAAGCTCTCTCTCTCTCTCTCTCTCTCTCTTAAGGTTCTCTCAGGCAAGGAAGGTGGCAAAAGATTTTTACGATTGAATAAAAAAGATCTTAAATAGGTGGGCTCAAAAATTTCCCTAAATCTCAGCTGGTCGTCATCGATCATTTAGGAAGATTGGTAGATCGTCCTGTACGATTAGTGTAAAATAGACCCTTTTGGCCTAGACGATCTGGCTCTTTTGGATGATTAGAAGACAAATTTTGTTCGTATCGTCTGGGATAATTTTGCAGTCATCCTGGATGATTAGTTCAAACCAAGAATATCATCCAGAAGATAGCTCGGGACATCCTGGAGAAAAGCCTGGATGATCTGAAGAAAATGACTTGATCGTCTGGGATGAAACATATATCATCCTGTATGATCAATTCAAAAAGATTAAAATCATCCAGCAGATTCCTCAGGTCATATAGCCAAACCATGCTGGATGGTTTTAAAATGTCCTGATCATCTAGGATGATTTTGATATCATCCTGTTTGATTAGTTCAAAAAAACTAAAATTGTCCAGCAAATTTCTCGGGTCATACAGCTAAACCATGCTGGACAGTTTCAAAATGACCTGATCATCCACGATGATTTTGATATCATCCTGCATGATTAGTTTAAAATTAGGAATATCATCCAGCACATTCCTTGGATCGTCCAGGTAAAATAGCTCTAGATGGTAAGGATTTCGTATGTATCATCCAGGATGATTTTGTGATCGTCTAGGATGATATGATCGAATCAATCAAACCTTAATTACTTTTCGTAATCACCTGACTAATTTAGGTATGATTGTAATGGATCATCCAGGATGATACATGTATCGTTCGGGATGATTAGACCAAATCTCTAAAAATATAAACTCGTCTAACTTAATCTGGCGGTTGAGAATTTCTAATTTGAGCATATCGTCCTATACGATGTATGTATCATCCAAGATGATCTGCTTAATCAGACCGAAATAGCATGTTCACCCTAATTAGGGTTTTTATTTTTAATGGATTGTCCATGATGGTGTGAATATCATCCAGGATGATTTTAACAAAAATTGAACAGAAACTCTAACTCACTAAAACTCTCCCCCTGAGTGTGTATGTGCAAGGTTACTTAGATTGGGGATCCGTTATATTACATTTGACTCAAGAAAAATAAAAAAGTACATTGAACCTGAAATAAAAATAGATTGAGTCGATCTTGAGCTGGCTTGAATTACAGTTGATCCTATGAACCTGAAAGATTAAAACCTCAAACAGAAATGAAAGGTTTGCTATCAACAAAATCATAGTCCTTGAAACTAGATTCGTAATAATCTCCCCCTTTTTTATGATGGAAAACATTTATTAATTCAAAATTTAATAAGTAAATACGGTGAACATTTGATTCGAAAATACATAATATTTTCATTGATAATGAAAAAAAAACTTTACAAGGACCCACAAACTACTCCCCCTTTTGACATCTCAAAAAGGAAACACAACATAAATAGACACAGAAAAAGAAAATAGTATAAAAAATAACACAAAACATCAAACACAGACAAACTAGTGAAAAGGGGGATCCTGATCAGATGGAGGAGGAGGTGGTGGCTGAAATAGGCTATGAAGAGTGGCAAACTGCTCACCAAACCAGGACATGTCCTGATCATGCTGCTGCTGCTGCTGAGCTACGTAAGAATTGAAGCGATTGACATCCTCAGCATGCTGCTGCTCCTGGGCAACGACATAGGAGTCAAAATGTGCCTCCCGTTGGTCAAACTGGTGAACCAGGTGATCAAGAGGTGACTCTATACGGAGAGGGGCAGGTGTAGCGAGTACCGGAGCAACTTCTTCCTCTTCTCCCTCAACATCCATGCTGGGCTCCTGAAGAAGTCATGTACTGTGTAGAATATGGAAGGAGTTATTGGAGTAGAAGGAAGGATTCATATAAGATGGGACTAGGTATTATATATTGTACTTTGTCTCAAGGGCATAGGTAATGAGGTGGCCTAAGGAGAGGTTGGGGTGTCTCCTGTGGCCCAGATCCCTAATACTAGTGAGATGTTCAATGTAATGACAGATTAGGTCAATGGCATTGAAATCATGATGGGCCGTGATGTAATAAGTGATCATGGTGGATGCGGTCTCTAGCCTTTGAAATGATGGAGGAGCGAAGGACATACTAGATTGTCATTGCATCCTTGACTAGGGAAGAACAGGCATTATCGTGGTAATAGGCATTGGTGTTTCAAAGAAAATGATTGGTGACACTCCAGTTAAAATAAGGATCAGAGGACATAAGATGGAGTTTATCGCCAGTAATTGAAAGTTGAAGAATATCGTGATAGACTTGGGTGAAGAGTTCGACAGGGCAGCGATTAATAAAGGAGTAGAGAGCGGAGTAAGATGAATCAATGTGAAGATTTGTGAAGAAAACATGAAGAAGCTCAGAACTAAAAGGAAAAGTGAGGGTCAAGATGAAGGTGAGGGAAGTGTGGGAAAAAAGGTCAAGTATGGGATACGTGAGGATGCGGAGGTTCACAATTTTGGATCGGGTGATCCCTATGTCAAGGTAGAGTAGGAAGGCAGCCTGATCGGCTACATCAGTAAAGCGGGGATCAGCACTTTTCCGAGAGGAACTAGCACACAGATGACTAGATCGTTTGCCACTAGCCATTAGAATATGACTGGATGAAGGATTGAAAGAGGAGTTGTGAAAAATAGATGGACGATCGCTGGACGATAAAAGCAATAATAGTGTATAGGACGATTGGTCAAAAAGGTGATCAGATCATCCAGGATGATCAAATATCATCCAGGATGATTGGACACAAACGAACGTCCTAAGGAGACAGGCTAGATGACTTTTGACTAAAGGTATCATTCAGGATGATTAGGTAGATCGTCTAGGACGATATGTAATAAATGAATCGATCGGACCAAATTTGAATCATCCAGCTTCTACCACGTGGATCATCCAGGATGATGAGGTGGATCATCCAGTACGATCACCAAAAATTGGTGCAGATCAGCCATTGGATTATGATGGGGATGATTTGATCAGATCATCCAGGACAATGTGGGGATCATCCAAGAAGATGTGACCAAAATTTAAAAAAGGTGAAGGATGGAGAGGAATGAATAGGGATCCCAAAAACACACACACAAAAATGGAAAAAAATCAAAATAAAATGAAATTAAGGAAAAATAGAAACGAGAAAATAAAAATATTTTTTTCTTTTTGAATCGAGCTGCTCCAGTAAATTAGAATTTTTCTTAGTTTTCAATTCAAAAGCCGATAAGAAGAAAATTGACAAAGTTGAAATCTAGAAAAAGTGTGAAAATCAACTTTTGTAACTCCTACCTCGGACACCTTACAGGTTTAAAATCCTTTCAAATAAAAGTCTAATTCAGAAGAAAGAAATTAGATTTGAAAAGAGATCCATTCAAGGCTCGTTCCAGAAAAATATCTGATAAAATAGTATTACAAAGTAAGGAATCAGAAATCATGATTTTCAATCTCATGCTTTTGAAAGTATAAAGTGGTGCATGGATTTTTCTAAGGTAATTAAAGATTTGAAAGAAAAGAAAACTTATTTCTTTGTGAGCTCATTTTGTGCCTTTTTTTCAATTTATTTGGCGCACTTTGCGCATTTTTTAATTTTTTAATACACTTTGTGTATCTTTTTAATTTTTAGTATCATTGCGTATCTTTTCATCTTTGGCCCATTTTGTGACTATTTTTTTTCTTTTTGTAAGCTTGCTTCCTTCCATAATCGTTAAAGAATTTTAGTTGTGAAATTACTCTCCAGACATAAGAGAAGAGAAAACTCACTCTCTATAATAAGGAGAATTAATTCATAGAATAAAATCATACTACATGTGATAAGTGCAATCACCTGATTAAGAAAAGTATAATAATGATTCAAAGCTTTGAAAATACTATTCATATGAGGTAGATTACTGTAGGAAGATAAAATAGATCTCTATTTCAAAAAAGAATTTTTTAATTTTAAAGAAGATTTTAATCCAAAAGAAATAGTACACTATTAAAGGAGTTAGAGGAAGAGAAATAATGATCAATGTTTCTTCTCTTTAACAGATTCAGAGGAGTCAATCACTGCTTACAAGCTGCCAAATAAAAATAAGGCAAAACTCTTAGTTAGAAATCTAGTTTTTCAGTAGTAGTGAGCAGTGATCTGATTTATAAGAAAAGCAGTAAATCAAGAGCAAGTAGGAAATTGCATCAAAATTAATACTCAAATCAGAAAAATAACAACAACAAAAAGAAAATTAATAGAGAATAAAAATAATTAGAAAATAGATAATCAAATCAAATAAAAACATAGAAAAAAATAAAAAATAGAAACTTCAAAAATCAGTAATCCCGAAAGTCATGCATTTATGTCAATCACACACAATCTGGTTCTCAAAATGCTGAATGAGTCAAAAGTCAGTGGTTTAGTAAAGATGTCAGCTAGTTGATTTTCAGTTGCTACATGGTGTAGCTCAATGTCCCCTTTTGTAACATGGTCCTTAATGAAGTGATACCTTATGTCAATGTATTTAGTTCTTGAATGTTGGATAGGATTCTTAGAGATATAGATGGCACTAGTGTTATCACATAGAACTGAAATTACGCTAACAGATAATCCTAAATCTAGAACTTATTGCTTCAACCAAAACACTTGGGCCACACAACTTCCTAAGGCAATGTACTCAGCTTCAGCAATAGAAAGTGATATAGAATTTTGTTTTCTCCTGGACCAGGAGACTAAAGACTATCCTATGAATTGGCATGTTCCTGAGGTGCTCTTTCTATCCACCCTACATCCTGTAAAATTAGAATTATAATATCCAATAATCTCAAAAAAAATGCTATACCTAGGATACCATATTCCAAAGGTTGGAATCCCTAAGAGATATCTGAGGATTACTTAACTATTGTTAGGTGGGATTCCTTAGGATCAACTTGAAACCTAGCACACAGGCAAACATTAAATATGATATCAGGTTGGCTAGCAGTCAAGTAAAGCAATGATCAAATTATTCCTCTGTACTTCTTCTAATCAATAGATTTCCCATTTGAATCCTTGTCTAACTAAACCGTGAAGCTCATGAGAGGGTTGATTGGCTTGTCTTTATCCATTTCATATTTTTTTTAAAATTTCCTTAGTGTATTTTAATTGATTAATAAAGGTTCCATCATCTATTTGCCTTATGCTAAACCCTAAAAAGTAGGACAATTCTCCCATCATACTCATCTCAAACTCGTTACTCATTATCTTAAAAAAATCATCACATAAATTTTTATCATAATATCTAAAAAGTATATCATCAATATAGATCTGGACAATGAGTAGATCATCTCCTACTTTCCTACGAAAAAGGGTGGTGTCTACGCTCCCCTTAACAAACTCTCTTTCTAGTAGGAATGTGCTTAGCCTCTTATACCAAACTCTGGGTGCCTGTTTCAATCCATATAAGGCCTTTTTAATTTGTAAATATGATTTAGATATTGAGAGCTCTCAAAACCTGGGGGGGTGCTCTACAAGGACATCCTCTTTTATTACCCCATTAAAAAGGCACTCTTGACATCCATTTAAAACAGCTTAAATCCCTTATAACAGGCAAAGGCTAGTAGGACTCTAATAGCTTCCAATCTTGCTACAGGGGCAAAGGTCTCCACAAAATCAATCCCTTCTATTTGGTTGTACCCCTTCGCCATAAATCTTGCCTTATTCCTAACCATCACACCAGAATCATTCATCTTATTCTTAAAGACCCATTTGGTTCCTACTATATTTTGATTCTTAGGTCTTTCTATTAACTCCCAAACATTATTCCTTACAAATTTGTTCAATTCCTCTTACATAGCTAAAATCTAAAATTTATATGAATGGGCTTGATTGATGTTGGTGGGTTTAGTCATTGAGATAAAGGAAGAATGGTTTACTTCCTTCATAAGTCCATGCATAGTTCTAACACCTTCAGAAGGGTCTCCTAAGATCAAATTTTTACGATGACTCAAAGAATATCTCCAATCTCTAGGCAAAGTATTTTGAGGTTCTACCCTTTCCTCCAGATTTGCATTTTCAACTCCTTGGGTAATCTCTCCTACCTCTTCTTCTTCCTCAACTCTAGTCTCCTTAGGATAAGATTCATCAAACACCACATGAGTTATCTCCTCCACCACCAAAGTCCCCTTATTAAACACCCTAAAGGATTTCCCCACACTAGAATAGCCTAAGAACACTCCATCAGATTTGGGGTCAAATTTTCCTAAGAATGATTTTCCATTGCTCAGTATGAAAACCTTACAGCCAAAGACTTGAAGGTGGGACAGGTTTGGAGTTCTACCCTTAATGATCTCATTGGGTGTCTTATTCAGTTTGGATCTAACATTCACCCAATTCAATATATAACAAGTTGTGTTCATCACTTCTACCCAAAAATATTTTGGAAGTGAATACTTAGCAAGCATGGCTCTAGTGGCTTCCACTGAGGAATTGCTCTTCCGTTCAGCTACCCCATTATGCTAAAGGGTCCTAGGAGATGACAAGTTATGGCTAATCCCTTGATCCTTATAGAAGATTCTAAATTTATTATTTTCAAACTCCCCACCATGATCACTATGGATGGTCACAATCTCACATCCTAACTTCTTCTGAATTCAGGTGAAGAAAGATTTAAATTCATCAAATAACTCAGATTTATATGACAGAAATCTAATCAAAGTGAACCTTAAGTAATCATCAATAATCACAAATCCATAGACTTTTCCCCTAAGCTGGCAGTGCTAATGGGTCCAAAAAGATCCATGTGAAGGACTTCTAAAGGTCTAGAGGTGCTGATGTTCTTTATGGAGTGGAAAGAGGATTGGACTTGCTTCCCTAATTGACAGGCATCACACAGGTGGTCCTTAGTGAACTTAAGCTTAGGGACACCTCTAACTAAGTCCTTTTGGGTGACACTTCAAAGGGTTTTCATACTGTCATGACATAATCTCCTGTGCCACAACCATGACTCATTAGCAGAAAATTTTAAGTAAAATGAAGCAACACATTCAATATTATTTAAATCAAGCAAGTAAATGTTGTTGATCCTCTTGCCCTGCAAAATAGTGTTATTATTTAAGCTTATAATGCAACTATTTTCTAGAAACTTGATGTTGAACCATTTTTCACAAAGTTGACTGATGCTGAGTAGGTTGTATTTCAGTCCATCTACAAGCAAAATATTTTCAATCAAGAGGTTCTTGGAGTTTTTGATTATACCTGCACCTACCACTTTCCTGGTGGTGTTGTCTCCAAGAGTGACCTTGCCTCCATCCCTGGCCTCCAGTGAAATAAATTATTTTGCATCTCTAATCATATGTCTTGAGTATTCGCTATCCAGGTACCATATGCTCTCATGAGAACTTATGTGAGAGCAACCCTGCAAAATCATCAAATGTTGATGTAGGAACCCAAATAGGTTTGGGTTCCTTCTAATGAAAAGAGGAATACAATACATGTGTGCTGTGCTGTGAAGCATGCAATTTGGGCCTCTACACCCAATATATACTATGGTGAACAGTGTAGGTGTGAGAGATATATCCTAACATGCCATAAGAAAAACATCTAATGCCAAGAAAAGGGTTAACTAATTAACGTGGGTGATAATGCCTCATCCTAAGTTTGGATGAAGCATGCTTTGATGATTTTGAATGAGATTTTTCAAATGATGGAGGTTTATAAAATTTTGCCAAAGTAGGTGGTGTTTCATTTTTCTCAAATGCACTAATTTTTACATTTAGAAATTTATTTTCCTTTTTCAGACTTGCAATTTTAAATTTCAAATAATGCTCATCACTTTCTAAACCAGATGCATGAGATTCTAATTTCTTAAATATAGCTTCTAATTTAATATGTGATGCTTTTAATGAATCATGCTTAATAATCAAATCAGAATGCTTTTTATTCAACTCATCAAATTCATCAAGTAATGACATGCGATTGCTCTCAAGCGTAGAATGATCCTTAATCAAAACTTTATGCTCTTTTTTCAAGTTTAAGAATTTCAATTACAGGCTAGCATGCTTTTTCTTAAGTTTCATATATGATGAATGGATTTTTTTAGAAACTTTAAGTAATTGATTATAGGTTAGCTCACATACCTCTTCTTGGTCAAACTGACCACGATGTTCATTCGCCATCAAACACAAGTTTGTAGTCTCCTCTTCAGCTTCAGTCTCAGAGGAGTTAGATGCAGAATCCGCCCAGAAAGCTTTTTGGATCTTCTTCTTATCCTTTCTAAACTTAGGTTTCTCCTCACCCTTCTCCTTGCTTGGGTGAGCCTTAAGTGTTGGACAATCAGCCTTTATATGTCCAGACTTCCTGCATTCAAAACAAACTATATCATAAGAACCTTTAAAATTTTTGCTACTCTACCTTTGTTCCACTTCTAAAAGTTTTTGTGTTTCTTCCTTAGAAAGCTTTTGAATTGCCTAGTGATTAAGGCAATATCTTCGCTATCATACCTAGAAGAATCAGTGTCAATATCATTGGCCTTCAACACCATAATTTTCTCCTTCTTCTTCTCACCTGATCAATTTGTCGTTGGTTCACTCCTTGCTCGTAAGCAATGAGTGACCCAAGTAAGTTATCAATAGAATAAGTACTTAAATCTTTGAATTCAAAAATTTTAATTATCTTGTCATCATAAGAAGAAGGCAAACATCTCAGAATTTTGTTCACTTTTTTATAGTTAGTGAGTACTTTTCCTAAAGCATGTAGAGAGGTGACAATTTGAGTGAACCTAGTATATATTTTAGATATGGACTCACTAGGTTTCATGCGAAAGAGTTCGTAGTCATGAAGCAGTATGTTTAACCTAGACTGTTTAACTTCAGATGTACCTTCATAGGTAATGCATAATCTATCCCAAATATTTTTACCAGTCGTGCAAGTAGAGACAGGTATGTAATACTCAGATTTTAAAGCACAAAAAAATAGTTCTAGCATTTTGCATTCAGTTGTGCTAAATCACGATCATCAAAGGTCCACTCGGCAAAAGAAAGTTCAGTTTTAATACCATTAAGAAGTATAAAAGGTGCTTCATAACAATATTTACAAGCATCCACATGCGATAATCAATAGATTGCAAAAAGGTGGATATGCAAGTTTTCAAAAAATTAAAAGGTATGTTATTAAACAAAGGTAGACGAGTGATGGAATAACTTTCAGCAGTATTTCTATTACCAAAGTTAGCCATGGATCAAATTCAAAAGTTTTTTAAAACTAGATTTTATGAATCCCGCTCTGATTCCACTTGAAAGTTCGTTATGGATGTTAAGCCCTTGTGAACTAGTCTCGAGGCTAATGAAGAGGGGGGTAAATTAGTTATTTTAAAAATTTGTGAGCAAAAATAATTTAGAAAATTTTTTTTGAATGTTTTAAAATAATTACAACTTCATGATGATGTGCAGATGTTCAACAATAACAGAATAATAATCACAATCACACGATCATCAATAAAAATAAATATAGAAGATAATCAGAAAGAATACACCAGATTTTATAGTGGTTCGGTCAACTTGACCTACGTCCACTCCTCGGAGCCTCCCCTCCGAGTATTGCACTAGCACTAACTGGCTCTCCTTCTACTCCCACAGAAATGCAGAGAGGACTGTACAAAACTCCTTTCCACCAACCTGGTGAGGCAGAGAACCTGAACTCTTTCTGCTTTCTCCTGAAGCAGGCAGAGAAACTGGACTCCTTTTGCTTCCTCTTGAAGCAGGCAGAGAACCTGAATTTTCTTGCAAACAATCCTTCCACAGAGACCCTAATAAGATAAGAGACGATGACCAATGAAGATGACTCAGATCCTTACTTAGAGCAACCTTTGTGAACACCTTGCAAACTCCCCCTCACAAGATCCTCTCTCTCTCTCTCTCTCTCCCAAGCTCTCTCTAGGTTCTCTCAAGCAAGGAAGGTGGCAAAAGATATTTATGATTGAATAAAAAAGATATTAAATAGGAGGGCTCAAAAATTGACCAAATCTCAACTGGTCATCTCAGATCATTTAAGACGATCGGTAGATCGTCCTTACGATTAGTGTAAAATAGACCATTTTGGCTTGGACGATCTGACTCTTCTGGACGATTATAAAACAAATTCTGTTCAGATCATCCGGGATGATTAGTTTAAACTAAGAATATCATCAAGAAGATAACTTGGGATGTCTAGGAGAAAAGCCTGGATTATCTGAAGAAAATGACTTGATCGTCCAGGAGGATATGTATATCGTCCTGTACGATTTGTTCAAAAAGACCAAAATTGTCCAGCAGATTCCTCGGGTCGTACAACCAAACCATGCTGAATGATTTCAAAATGACCTGATCATCTAGGATGATTTTCATATCATCCTGTACGATTAGTTCCAAATCGGGAATATCATCCAATACATTCCTCGAGTCGTCTAGGTAAAATGCTTTAGACAGTCAGAATTTTGCATGTATCATCCAGGATGATCTTGCAATCGTCTAGGATGATATAATCGAATCACTCAAAGCTTAATTACTTTCCTTAATCACCTGACTAATTTAGGCATGATTGTAATGGACCATCCAGGTTGATACACGTATCGTCCGGGATGATTAGACCAAATCTCAAAAATATATAAACTTGCCTAACTTAATCTAGCGGCTGAGAATTTTTGATTTGAGCATATCGTCTTGTGCAATATATGTATCGTCTAGCATGATCTGCTTTATCAGACTGACTTAGAATGATCACCCTAATTAGGGTTTTTATTTTCAATGGATCATTGAGGACGATGTGAATATCGTCCAGGATGATTTGAACAAAAATTGAACATAAACTCTAACTCACTGAAACTCTCCCCATGAGTGTGTATGTGCAAGGTTACTTAGCTTGGGGATCCGTTATATTACATTTGACTCAATAAAAATAAAAAAGTACATTGAACATGAAACACAAACAGTCTGAGTCGATCTTGAGCTGGCTTGAATTGCCGTTGATCTTGTGAACTTGAAAGATTAGAACCTCAAACAAAAATGAAAGGTTTGCTATCATCAAAATCATAGTCATTGAAACTAGATTTCTAACATCTCAATCATACTGGATGATCAATATAAAGACTTAAACTTATTATATAATGGGTTATAGTTCATACTGTCAAAAAGTGTTATTTTAAATTAATCATATAGTACAATCTTGGATCATACTAGATGATCAGAGATGCTAGATTAAAATTTAGGGCTATTTTAGAGGCTATTTATTTAAACTCTCATATAGTCTTATTTAAAAATACTTTTGCGGCTAAGTGACTTGAGGGAGGGCATAGAGAGAAGTTAAGGAGTGCTTTGGGAGAGAAGAGAGCGAGAGTTATTTGTGAGGGAGAGTTGTAAGGGATTTATAAGGTTACTTCAAGCAAGGTTCTTCCCTATTTTTTTCAAGCTTCTGCCTTGATCCTTTGGTGGCTCTGTGGAGACATTCTACAATACTAGGCCTTGGTTCTCTACCATCTGCAGAAGGGAGAAAAAGTATTCCAGGTTCTCTGCCTTCACCAGGAGGGTGAAAAAGGATTCTAGGTTCTCTGCTATCCCAAGGAGGGTGAGAAAAGATTTTAGGTTCTCTTCCTTCACTAGGAGGATGAAAAAGAGTAAGTTTCTCAGTGGTACCGAGTTGGTCAAAGAGATTTTGTAAGGGCTTCTCCATTTTGATGTGGGGGCAAAATGAGAGACACTAGTTTTAGTGCAATACCTAGAAAAGGACATTTCCAAGGAGTGGACATAGGTCAGGTTAGACCAAACCATTATAAATTCTAGTGTGTTTGTTCTTATTATTTTTTTGCACCCTTATTTTTCTATGATTTACTGTATGGTTGGAAAACTTTGAATTTTTTGTTACATGTGAAATTTATTCATTTCCACATTGGTGATTAAGGTGTTTGTTTTTAGATATTAAAGATGCTATAAAAATAACTACTTTTTGTAAAAGAAATTTTTTAAATAACCAATTCACCCCCCTCTTAGTTAGCCTCAGGCTAGTTCATTGAGGTCTCACAACCTCAAACTTTCAGATAGAGGTTTTATTAGGCCTAGTGTATCACCATGAAGTGCTCCTATATTATTTATTAGAAAGAAAAATGGTTTCAAAAGTCTATGTATTACTTATAAGATGTTGAAGAAGATAACTATCAAGAACACATGTACATTGCTAAAGATTGATCATTTTTTGATTAGTTCAAAAATAATTTAGTTTTTTTCAAAAGTTTATTTGGGACCTAGTTACCACCAGCTGAGAGTTAAGGTAGAAGAGGTGGAGAAGAAAGCCTTTTGTACCAGCTTAATCATTATGTATTTTTGTCATGCCTTTTGGTGTAACTAATGCATCCACTTTTTTAGATTTAATAAATTTATTTTTTTAAAGAGTTTCTAGATTAGCATTTAAATGTGTATATTGATGATACCTTAGTGCATTTGAGGATTAAGGAGAATTTAGCTCATTTTAGGTTGGTATTAAAGCTATTGAGATAACATTAGTTGTATGCAAAGTTTTGGAAGTGTAACTTTTAGTTAAGATCTATAGTATTTTTAGGCCATTTGGTGAGTGGTGATGGGAGATCTATAAACCCCTAGTAGGATTAAGTTGTAGCTAATTGGTTGAGACCAACTTCAGTGTCAAAGTTTTATAGATTTCTTGGTATGGACTATAATTATAAGAAGTTTGTCAAGGGTTATTTTTATAAATGGTTTTTTATTTAACAAGGGTAACTTAAAAGGTTGTATTATTTGATTGGATGCTAGAGAGTGAGCCTAATTTCTACAAGCTAAAGCATTTTTTGTGTCATAACTTGTCCTAGTTTTTTTCTAGTGTCGATAAATTTAAAGTGTATAGCAATGCTACTCAAAGAGGATTGGGGTGTGTATTTTAACAACATGGGAATGTTGTTTATTATACTTTTATGTATTTTTAAATGCATGATAGGAGTTATCTTACTCATGATTCATAATTTAGAGTTTATAGTAGTTATGTTTTCTTTAAAGATCTAGTGACATTATCTATATACAGTGAGATATGATATCTTTATTGATCTTTATAACTTATAATACATCTTCACTCAGAAGGAAATGAAATTAAAATAGAAAAGATCATTGGAGCATATTAGGGATTATGACCTTAGTATCATTTATTAGCTTGTTAAGGTAATGTGGTGGGCAATGCTTTAAGAAGAAACACCATTATAGTAGAAAATTTTAAGGTTACCTCAGAAAAGGTTTTGATTAAAGAGATGGAGAAATTAGATTTGGACATTTTGTGCTTATCTAATATGGATGCGATAGCCATTTCTAAAATGATGGTGCAACCTTCTTTATAGGAAATGATTGAGGATGCTCAAAGATCTAATGTTGAATATGTAGGTCTGGTTTATTAGATTTAATCTATAATAACAACCAGGTTACTTGAGGAAGGGAATGCCATGTTGATTTATGGGATCCATCTTTGGGTTCCTTTTAGTGGTAGTCAAAGGAAGAGATTTTCCATGAGGCCTATCATTCTTTGAATATATGATTCTCCCAAAAAGTAGTAAGATGTAATATGACCTAAAATTGATGTTCTAATGACCTAGGTTGAAGCATATTGTAACAAACTTCATATTAAGGTGTGAAGTATGTCAAACAATGAAGTAAGATGATATGGGATGTGTGTGCATTTATATGTATAGGAAAGTAAGTATTTGTTATAGATTGTGTAATAAATGCTTGTGCCTGTCCATGTTGAGTAATGCTTAGGTTTTTCTTGATATGTTAAAGATAAAAACCACCTTAAATATATGCAAGTATAAGTGTCAAATTAAGTAATAAAGTTATTAAGTAGAGTGTCGAACTGATGAGAAAGTGTTTTGCTTACTTCTAAGTAAACTATTACTGCTTATGTTCATGGCTTACTTTATCCTAAAAAAATATAAATTATATTTTTAGAATTTCTATCACTTGATAAAAATTATAAAATAGTTGATACAATATTTAATAAATTATTTTGGACTAATGAATGCAAATATATTATTTTTACTATTAAACTCTTAATTATAGATGTGATTCAGAGCATGTACATTCCTACATCTCTATTAAGCTTATAAGGGTGAAAAGGATATATGCTGGCCTATTATAGTTATAATATCTTCTTAAGAACTTAGAATATCTTAACATCCAATATTTAGGTATGCCAATATTCAATCTCAATATTCCTGATTTTTTTTTAATTCCTCCATCAAGGCTATACCTTGCACTAGGTTTTAAATAAACATATGGTCACAATATATATTAAATGAAAAATGGGATATAATTAAAAACATCATTAAATATTTAAAGAATAAGAGTCTTCAATAGTACTTTAACATGCTCTTCACATTATTAATCCAAACATAAGATTTAGCTAGACATGGAATAAATAATAAGCAAGCTCATTTTCCTTATATTCATAGATGAATCAAAGTACAAGAAAATAGTGGAATGTTATCACCAAGTATGATCAATATTTCTCCTATACTCTCCTTCTTCCTTCACTTATAAAGTTACTTCAACAAAATATAGGATAAATATTTGAAAAGATTACATCTTGTACTTCCCTAGTCTCCCTTAGTCTTTACACTAAGAGGGTACTAAAGAAGCACACCAAAAGATACAATATTTTACACAAATGATTAAACTCCTCTACAAATAGAATAAAACATTTATTTATAGAAATACACAAATAGGTCATCAGGCACTACAGCGCTTGAAAGTGTGGCACTATGGTACCTGAAAGTGAAATAGCGCCTCAACAAAAATATAATTTCTCTGCCATATTGCCTAATGATGTGGAATAATTTTGGACTAAATAGTCAGTTCCTTTCATTGAAACAACTTAGCCCTTAGATGATACAATTACCCTTCCACAATGTTAATAAAATCGAAGCACTATGCCATAGTGGACAAAATTGCACTAAGGTGTTGAAATTAATATGTGACACTGCGACATTCGATTTCTTGAGAACAAGGCACTATCAAGTTGGCTTTCTGATGTAGCAGTGCTTCTAAGGCTGTAGGACTTGATGTGTTGTCACTGTAGTGCTCATAAATAGAGAGTATGACACTATAATTTCCAAATTTTAATGGAAGCAGCTTGACTTTATAATTGAGCTCCTAACTACTTCACTATATCATCTAAAAGTGACTTTTTATTTCATAAATGATTATTTTGATTTGATCCTTAGGGATAAGAAGGTCTAAGATTAATAATAGGCTACTGAGGAATATTCCAAATTTGCAAAAAGTGCTTTCCAATTAAATTCACATTTTCAGTCCCATGCACACCACTATATCTAATAGAATTTAAATCTTGATCTACTAATTGCATAGTTGATGTTGTAAATCTGGGTTTCAAGGACTATGATTTTGATGATAGCAAACATTTCTGTTTCTGGTTGATTGTCTAACATTTCAGGTCCGCAGGAATAATTGCAAGTTCAAGCTGGCCCAAGATCGAGTCAGTCTATTTTGTAATTTAGGTCCAATGTATTATTTTTATCTTTATTGAGTCAAATGTAATGTAAAGGATCCCCTAGCTAAGTAACTTTACACATACACACTCAGGGGGAGAGTTTTAGTGTATTAGAGTTTCTGTTAATTTTTTTTTTCAGATCGTCCTGGATGATATTCACATCATCCTGGACGATCCAGTGAAAATAAAAACCCTAATTAGGGCATCCATGTTAAGTCGGTCTGATTAAGCAGATCATCCTGGACGATCCTATGATCATACAGGATGATAGGCTCAAATCAAAAATTCTCAGCCGCCAGACTAAGTTAGGCAAGTTTTTATTTTTAGAAATTTGGTCTGATCGTCCCAAAAGATCCATTACAATCATGCCTAAATTAGTTTGGTGATTAGGGAAAGTAATTAAGGTTTAATTAATTCGATCATGAGATCATATGGGATGATATGTTAAAAATTTTGACTTTCTAGTGCCTATCACCCATATGTCTAGAGCTGTGCACAGGATAATTTTGTCATTCTTGAACTAATCGTACCAGATGATAGACATATCATCCTGGACGATCAAGTCATTTTGAAATCGTCCAGCATGTTTAGACCTATACGTCCAGAGCTGTGTGCAGGATGATTTTGTCATTTTTTAACTAATCATACAGGATAATAGACATATCATCCTGGATGATCAAGTCATTTTGAGATCATCCAGCATAAGTTCCCCTAGACGACCAGAGCTATCTTCTGGACAAAATTCCTAATTTACACTAATCATCCCGGATGATCGTAGAATCGTACAAGATGATATAAACAAATTTTGTCTACTAATAATCCAGAGGAACCAGATCATCTAGGCTGATACATGTCATTTTGAACTGATCGTATAGGACGATCGACTGATCGTCCTGGACGATCTTTGATGACCAGTTAAGATTTAGGGCAATTTTTGAGCCCTCATGTAAAATATCTTTTTCATCCAACAAGAAAATCTTTTGCCACTTTCCTTTCCAGAGAAAACCTTGAGAGAGAGAGAGAGAGCTTGGGAGAGAGAGAGAGGATCTTATGAGGGGAAGTTTATGAGGGATTCACAAAGGTTTCTCCAAGCAAGGATCTAAGTCATCTTCTACATTCATCGTCTCTTATCTTGTCGGTATCTCTATGGGAGGATCTTTCGCAAGAAGATCCAGGTTCTCTGCCTACTTTAGGAGGAAGCAAAAGGAGTCCAGGTTCTCTACCTGCTTTAGGAGAAAGTGAAAGTAGTCTAGGTTCTCTGTCTGCTTCAGGAGGATGCGAATGGAGTTCAGGTTCTCTGGCTCACCGGGTTGGTGGAAAGGAGTTTTTGTAGAGGCTTCTCCGCATTGCTGTGGGAGCAGAAGGAGAGTCACTTAGTGTTAGTGTAATACCCAGAGGGGAGGCTCCGAGGAGTGGACGTAGCTCAAGTTGATCGAACCACTATAAAATATGGTGTGTTCTTTCTGATTATTTTCTATATTTACTTTTCTGTTGATAATTGTGTGATTGTGATTATTATTTTGTTATCATTGAATATCTGCACATCATCCTGTAACTGTAAAAGTTTTAAAACATTCAAAAAATTTTTCTAAATTATTGTTTTGCTCTTGAATTTTTAAAACTACCAATTCACCCCCCCTCTTGGTTAGCCTCGGGACTAGTTCATAAGGGCTTAACATCCCTATCGAACTTTCAGATGATTCCAATACTAATCTTGAACTGATCCCTATTGTGTTCAATTTCTTAAAAGTTGTTACAATATGTGTAGTCAAAATTAATAAACCATCATATTCATAAATTTCAACTATTCTCTTAGGATTTACCCTATCAGTAGGCCAATGGAAATTAGTAGTAGCCATTTCCTCTATTAATTATTATGCTTCCTTGAATGGCTTGGACATTAAAGATTCTCCAGCTGTAGCATTTCTAATTACTCTAAGAGATCCTTATAATCCATTATAAAAGGTGTGTATAACCAACCAATCAGTTAAGGCATGATGAGGGTCTTTCTTAAGAATTTTCTTAAATCTCTCTCAACTTTCATAAATAGATTCTCCTTCAAACTGAGAAAAATATGTAATATTGTTTCTATGTTTGATAGTCTTTGAAGGTCAGAAATATGTAGCAATAAATTTGTGAGCCAACTCATTCCAATTGGTTATAGAGCCTGAGGTGAAAGAATTCAATCAAATTTTAGCATTATCTCTTAGAGAAAATGGAAATAATCAAAGCCTAATAGTATCATCACTGACACAATTATACTTAAATATTGCATATATTTCTTGGAAACTAGCTAAGTGTAAATTGGGATGTTTAATAGGAGTTCTTCAAAACTAGGAATTTTAAACCATCTAAATTAACATAGGTTTTAATTCAAAATTATTAGCATGAATAGAAGGTTTATTAATACTCTAATAATTTTTTTCTACTACAGGGTTAGCATATTCTCTAAAAGATCTAGAATAATCTTGATATGATACTGGTTCTTATATTTTTAAAATTCTTTTTAGTTTTTCTAATTTTTGAAAGGTTTGTTTCTAGATCTATAAAGCATGAAATAATGAATACATAATTAACAAGCAAAGTAGGATATAAGATATAAGTAAATCTAAATATGCACTCAATTTAACGTTATAATTAAAATTATAAAGTAAATTACTTTTCCAACAATGGCACCAAAAACTTGATTGGGGATGTGTGTGAATTTATGTGTGTTGGAAAGAAAGTCTTTGTTATAGTAGTGCAATAAATGCTTTTGTTAATTAATGTTGAGTAATGCTTAGATTTTCCTTGATTTGATAAAAGTGAAACCTCACTTAAATTTTCACAAGTATATATGTCGAATTAAGTAATAAAGTGATTAAGTAGAGTGTCTAACCCATGAGGAAGTGTTATGCTTGCTTGGAACAAAATTATTACTTCTTACTTTCAATGCATAATTTATCCTACTAAAATAAAATTGATGTTTTTGGAATTTTTATCACTTGATAAATTAGTAAAATAGTTCATATAATATTAAATAAATTTATTTGCATTAATGAATGAAAATATCCTATTTTTTATAATGAGACTCTTAATTGTAGATGTGATTTAGAGCTTATACATTCCTAGATCTCTATTAAGCTTGTAGGGAGGAAGAGGATATCTACTAACCTCCTATAGTTATAATATCTTCTTAAGAACCTTGAATATTCAAGCATCCTATGTCTAAATATACTAACATTCTATCTCAATATTCATGATTGTTCTTGCATTCCTCCATCGAGGCTACATATCACACTTGGTTTTAACTACACATATTGCCAGTATGTGAACTAAATGAAGAATGAGATATAGTAGAAAACATAATTAAATATTTAAAGAATAAGAGTCTTCATTAGTACTTTAATATGCTTTTCACATTATAATCCAAAATAAGAGATTTAGCCAGACATAAAATAAATGATAAGTGAACTCATTTTTATTATATTCATAGAAGAATCAAAGTATAAGGGAAATAGTGGAATGTTATAAACATGTAGAATCAAAGTACAAGGGAATGTTATCACCTGTATGATAACTTCTAGGTACTGAACCTCTTTGCTGGAACTGCACTCTAAGTTATTCTGACCTTAGCCTACCCCTTTAATTTTGAATTGCTTTTTGGGTTCTTTGTCGCCCTTAAAGTCAATGATGAGGGTGCTGCAATTCAATCCTATATTGGTAAAAGAACTACAGAGATTACTTATGAAAATTGTGATAAAATAATCCTACATCTTTTGACTACTGGGCTAAAAACTCACTCCATAGACTTTGTCGTTGACTATGTTTTGACCCAAGAAAACATAACCCTTAGTTATACTCCACTAAAAACTCACACTCATTTAGTCTACACCCTTCAAGATGCACGTAAAATTCCACATATCCTTTGAAACTCATTTATTCTTGAAGCAGTCGATAGGGTTAAAATCACACCCTTTTTAACCCTCATTAAATTTTTAATTATGATAGAAATTTATTTTAATTTAGAAGACCTGATTATTCATTTTATTGAAAACCTGATAAGTACTATAGATCCCTAGAATAAATGTAAGCAAAACCAGGACACCTCGTAGTCTTTATTCAGGAATTAAAATATAGCCTATAATATCCAACATCACCCAATCACCTCCCAATATTCTACTCCAGTAGCTCTTTTCATGTACTATATAGTGATGGATGAGGCCATGATAATTATATGGTGGATCTCGAGCTAGAGGACGTAAGGGGAGCTCCAGCATCGGGCATAGCACCAACTCCAATAGTAGCTCCTACCCACCAATCTCATGACTATAACTCGATTATGGTGTGACACGATTGCCTAGAGATGCAAGATGAAACAGAGTATCAAGAGATGACTCAATATTAGGAGTGGCACCACATGCAGCATGAGGTTCTACAACAGTAGCATGACCAGCTTCATCAGCAACACGAGTCAGAAAGAGCCTAGTTCAGTGATCAATTCTCTACTCTTCACCAATACTTTCAGCCACCACCAACACTTAATCAGGTTTGTTCCTACATTTAAGTGTTATGTGTTGTATTGTAATTAACTTTTTTCAATATTATGTCTTGAATTACCTTGTCTTTATCCTTATTTTTTCCCTTTTTTGGTGATGATAAAAAGGGGACAAGGATGTTGGTACTATGTATCTGTATCTTTTGTGTTTTTATTTGAAATGTTTATTTTTTTTTATATATTTTCTCTTATGCATATTTTTTAAATTTGTTAAAAATTTTAAAAAAAGGCCCCCTCTCTATTTTCATAAGAACTCAGTTAGTAAGGGGGAGATTAGGAGAAAATAAACTAAACTTGAAAATTCAGATAATATTTTCCATCATTAAAAAGGAGGAGATTATTTCAATCCAACATTCTGAGCCTAAGATTTTTATGATAAGAAATATTATTTGATTGCTTTTTATTTCTTCTAGTACTATTATTGCATACATTTCGTGTGAGCACTAAATATTTCTAGTACACTGTACACCATACACTAAAGGATCAACTCAAGACTAGGTAGAATATGTTTGATATTTTTAAAAGTGTGTATTTTTTATTTATTATATTTAAGTTTTTTAGTCAAATTTTCTGTACAAGATGTATGCCTGTTTAGTGACCGTGCACACACACAACGAGAAGAAAATTTTATTTTTTTAATTTCTTTGAAGTTAATACTGTACGATTTGTATCATATTATATGATCTTGATAAAATAGGGATTAATTAGAAAATTTAATAAAGATAGTTAAAATTTAAACTAATTATACTGTATAATATAAATCATACAGGAGGATCGTAGAAATTAAGAACTCTATCACCAATCATAAATTAGGCAATATTTTGAAATTTAAAAATAAAACTAATATACTATATTATTACAATCGTAGTAGAAGATGTAGTTAAATTTTACCTAATTAGTCTTATAATTAAGAAAATGAATTTAGATTAATTAAGATTTTATATCGTATTGCACAATGTCTTTATTCGTATAACACGACCTGATTAGCTCCTAGGATGATATTTAACTGCCAACCATCATACGAGATGAAAATCTTATTTGATTGAACTAATCATTATGTACAACCCTTGATATCATACTGGATGATCAATTTAAATATTTGAACTAATCGTACAAACCCTTATTCCTCTTATAGTATTAAAAGGTTGTATTGAATTAATCATATTGTACGTTCCCATATTATATTGTATGATAAAAAATAACTAACATAAAAATTTAGGTTTTTGGAAGCCCTATTTTTAATGTTTCTCAAGAGACTCTATAAGAGTCGTTTGGTAGTTATTGGGTTGAGTCTTCTATGAGAATGCTTGAAGAAAGAGCCTTTAACATGGGAGAGAAAGCAGGAAGTTTGAGAGCGAGGGAGAAAATCCTGGGGGTTCAAGGTAGTTTGAGAGGGAGTTTCAAATGAACTTTCACCTAAGTTTCTTTTTATGTTAAGGGTTTTCTTGAGGGAATCTTTGGGATGAAGACTCCTTTAGAGTCAAAGGGCTCGGCTACTCTGTCGCATCAGGGAAGGTGAAAGTGATTTGGTTCTTAGCCACACTATTGGTGAAATGGTTTTTTCTCTCTACCTCACTAAAAGGGTGAAAAGGATTTGAGGTTCCTTTCCTCGCTAGGAGGGTGAAAAAGATTCTAGGTTTTTTTCCTTACTAGGAGGGTGAAAAGGATTCCAAGTTCTCTGCAACAAAAAGAGGGTGAAAAAGATTCAGGTTCTCAACCGCACTGTGGAAGTGTGGAAGTGATTTTGTAAGGGCTTCTCCAACATACTGTGAGGGATAAAAGAGAGTCACTAAGATTTAGTTCAATACACAGAGATGATGACTTTGGGGAGTGGACGTAAGTCAAGGTTGATCGAACCACTATAAAATTTATGATGTGCTCATTTAGTACTATTATTTTTCACATTTTAATTTCTGTAATATTATCTTTTTATAAATTTGTGATAACTGTATTGTGATTATTTTTGATGAATTTTTGTGAGCAAGAAAAAGTAAAAATAAAATTTTGAAAGTAAAAAAAGGAAACAAAAATAATTTTTTGTTCATTTTTATATAATAAAAAATAGAAATTTTATATAGTTCTTTGATATTTGCTTTTACTTGTGTTTTTGTTTACCATTGTTTGTAAAAAGAAAAAGGTTATTAAAAAATTTTAAATAACCAATTCACCCACCTATTGGTGTGTTAGGGTTGTTCAACAAGGTTTAATAGGCTCTTTTGAACTTACAATGCCCTCAGTAGCTCACCTGTTACTTTAGAAATCATAGATAAGACTTGTAGTGGGGGTGAGTTTTAAAGCATGAAAATCCACCTCATCTAAAATAGGTTTTAAAATGTTTCTAATATAACTCGTATAATAGAGGATACTATCACTTTTATTATTGGTGACAAATGTTATCACTACTAAGGCATCATTGAAGGGATTTTCTTTTCTTGAACATTTTTCTTTGTAGAAGGTGATCAAAGAGACATTGAACACTAATGCTTATGACATGGTGGCTAAGTTGATTGCTCTTGTGTTAGGCCTCATAAGACTCTCCTCCCAAGATATCATAGTTATGTCTCCTTCAGAAGTAGTGTGTACCTCCCCGATGAGATGGCACAAGATTGCATTGAACTTCCATAGACCCATTCCTGGGGTGCATATGTAGGTTGGCAAGGAAAAAATTCCTTTATGAGATCTTCAACTATGCCATAATGGTGTCTACAATCCTCAATATTGTACAAATAATCCTTTTGGAAAGAAAATTAATTAGAGGTTTCTTAGGTATGGGTATTCACCTTCATAGCATAATGCACACCTTCTCTTTATATGGGTGAGTGGCTTATGTCATTTCCTCCATTCATAGAGAGGACAATCTCACAATTTTTAGTGGTCTGACCACTGTGGTTCCCTTTTTTAATAAGAATGACACTAACTTTGGGGCATATATAGCTTCTTATCTTCCCTAAGAATTCCCAAGTGATTTATATCTTGCCCATAGCTTTGATTTTCATCATGCCTTACTACTAGTTATTTGGGGCAAGTGGATGAGGATGCCTCAATCATATTTTTTTCCCTTCGTGTTGATGTGGCTAATGCCTAGTTCAATTAGCTTTATTAAACTTTGAGGCTGCTAAAGTTTGACTGCATACTGGAATGTCCCTTCTCGATAGCAATTATGACTACTAAATTTTTATCTTAAGTTTCAAGTATGACCTTCTAAAACTTAATGAGAATGCTTTTTAGCTATTCTTCTAGATTTTTCCTCATCTTATATAGATCGTGTGAGCTCTTAAGCAACCTTTGAGTGCTCAAAACTTTTAGTAAACTTAGATAATGAGGTGTTACCCAACTATTGTGAAAAAAAAACACTTGAATGTGTCATTGAATTCCATTATTCATATCACCATTGCAAAGTATCCCACATGGTTAATTTGGTATATCCTTTCACATTATAGCTCAAGGTGAGATTTTTTGAACTGGGAAAGTAGCCTCATCTCTTTAATCTCCCATTATAGTATGTTTGTTAGTTTTAGGATGCTCCTCATTCATCTGAGTAGAGGGTTGAACTCTTTATTGTTGGTGTAGTTGTGGAAATAATCAGCATTGGGAAAAGAAGTTAGAGGCCCTTATATAAGTATCTCATTAAATGTGCCACTGAGTTAGATGATTCATCTTGGGTTCTTTTCCATAGGCTATTTCTTCTAATTCACTTTAGCTCATCTTAAATCATCTTACTTATTTTTTCAATCTCCATTAAGTTATGGTGGGTAATTTTTTTTTTTTCAAGTTCATAAATTACTCTTGGTTTGCTTCTATTTATAATGTGTTATCCTCCTAATAACTAGAATAAATACAAACTTATGAAGCCTTAGATGATGTTAGAACCAAATTTATCTATGGATGAATCCCAAACTCACAAGTAGGTTATTGGTAGGTTGGAGCTAGAAAATGAAGTAAGGGAAATTAATTTGGTATGGAGAGTTGATGGAAAGCTATAGCATCTCAATAAATATTCCAACAACATCAAAATCCAAATATATACCTTCAACATTTATTTTTAGGTTTAAGAAGGCTACCAAAAAGCTAGAACTAAAATAAAATGAAAAAAATAATACATAATGAGATTGATGCAAATTGACATAGACATGCCGACTGTCTTGATGATTTAAAGTGGACCTTAATTTTTGATGTAACCCCTCACCATATGTGAGTTATTGAGGGCAAGTGTCTTTAGTGAACCTTTGAGATGTAGCATGTAGGATGAGTTTATGAATGTTCCAAAGATTTATTGGGAAGGAATTTTGTTTCTTTTCATTTAGTAATTGAAAATATAATCAATAAAAAATAAAATTAATAACAAAAAAAGATACTCAAAAATAGTTTCATTCATCTTTTAAAAGCTTTACGAATAAAATACTCATACATGAAACAATCATGGTACATGATCACAATACAAATTTGTCAAACATATGCCATGGTTATCAAATGAATCTTTTAATAAAGACATACCTAAAGACAAAAGACTACAACATCTATTTGCTCAACATGCACCCTTTCCCTTTACCTAGCCTGAAATTAATACTTGTAGAAAAAGAAAGTATGGGCAAATCGCACCTCAATAAGCTACACTAAACTTGGCTAAATTCTTAATAATAAAAATAAATAAATATAAATAGATTCCTATGTGATTATAGAAATAGAAGGGCAGACTTTATGTACAAAAACTTTTAATAGAATATTGAAAGATTAAGTCAAAATTTCTAGCTACAATTTTTCACTCAAAAGTTTAGCTTAATTTCAAACCAAACAAATTAGATAACAAAATAACACACATTTATAGTTAACATTAATAAGCCCATTACATCAAATTAGATCAATGTCACAAACCTTTACAACTCCCAACATTTCAACAACATAATAGATAGAGAATTAGTGTAAGAGAGGAATTATACTTAATCCTACTTAAATCATTCTTAAAAATGACATACCAAAGCAAACTAAATATCTAAACCTAAGAGGAATGTATATATGTATATATATATATATAGATATATATAATCCAGTACATTTTCAATTCATTAGAACATATATGTAATTAATTGAATTATCAAAAAGATATCTTAATGACATAACCCCAGTAAGACATTAAAGTCAACCTCTAATCCACTATATTGGGGCTTTACCTTTGCCTAAAATGTCATGTAAAAATAAAAAATGAGTAACTAATTTCTTAGTAGACTAATCAAATCTTACTAAAGAAGTCAATGTCAAAATTTGTTTGACATATATATATATATATATATATATATATATATATATATATATATATATATATATATATATATATATATAAAACAACAAAAACATATATAACTCAAATTAAAATTGTATTTATTGGTGTGGAACTTCATCATTTATGATATAGTAACATGAATTTCACTTGTACTTTTATATTAGAACTTTAATGGGAGTAATAACATATTTATTGCTTATACTTGAGCATGAGCTTTAGAAGCATTTATATGAACATCATTAAACTTGATCATTTCTTGAGCAGGAGAGTAGTACTAGTGTATACATATCACATGATACACTTGTCAAGAAACTTATATTATATACATATCTTGATGCTTATGTATATCTCCACTTGATTATTCTCACATTCATTCAAGATAGATGAAAAACTACCTAAATCCTCTTAAAACTCTAATACGACTTGCATAACATGTATATGAGGAGGAATCGAAGAGATGTATGTGGGTGTTGTGTCATGTTCTAATCAATACAAGGGGAGATATAGGGGTTTGTGCACACTTATAAAATGCTTGTTAATGATAAATAATATCAATTAGAAAACTATTCATAGAAGACATTTATAACACAAGTTTAAATCATTTAATGAAATACAACCAGTTTTAAAAAATGTTGCACGCATCAAAAAAATATTTCAAATAGTGTAAAGATAAAACTACATGTTGGTAATTTATGTTTTTCCTTATAAAATGATCAAAATGAAACATTCTACACTATATAAAAAATTATTGATTGAAAATTTTGTTAAACTCATTAAAAACACATTTTATCCCGAATCTACTTGCACAAACATCAAAGTTTAAATCTAAAATAAGATATTGGAAGCTTACTTGAGCTAAATACTTTTCCCAACAAGCTCAGTGTATGAAATTTATTCGAAGTCCCTAGAACTTTTTCTTATTAATTAAACTTGGTGGGGGAAGGGGAGGGGGGAGGGAGGTGAGGTGAAGAAATGTTTTTAGATATTTATATATAAAAATATTAATTTTGACTCAACACCATAGTGCCACCTTATCGAGCACCATAGTACACCATTGAATATTTTAGATGCTCCAAACAAAGAGATTGGCACCATATTGACAACTTCTAGTACTTTAATGCCTTGAAGTGCCTTCCTAATGAGAGACACTATGGTAACCCAAGAGGAGGGAGAGGGGGGGGGGGGGGGGGGGGGGGGGGGGTTTGCAGGCGGGGAATTAGGTTATATTCTAATTAGAGGAATAGTTTAAAAAATTTATTTAGTTTTGCTATGTAAAAAAATTAGTGATATGAGTGTAACATAAAAAAATAAAGAATATCACAATAAAGAGAACACAAAGAAATTTTTTGTGGTTTAGCTAAAACCCAAAATTGGCTTACTCTACACCTAGTCCAACCCCAAACTAGGATTCAACAAATAACTTAAATGTTTCAATAACCATATCTTCCTAACAGTAGGAAAAAAATATCTCACATGATGGTGAGAACCTCACAATAATAATACAAGACACAAAAGAAAGGTGAAAAAAACTGCAACAATTTAGATCTCACAAAGGAATAATTTTGAAGAGAATACTATCAAGCCCCACACATAGATAAGGTTTTAATCACAAAAAAAAAAAAAGAAATGAGTTTTCTCATTGATTTTATATTATACGAAGATGCAAATATGATGAAATAAAATTTCTAAATATATAGTTTTTAGAAAAATGTAAGTAAACAATTTTTAAAATTTTTCCCTAAAATAGGTAATGTGGGTAATGAAGCATTGTCAGTACTTGAAAAATATTTGTTATTTTGAAAAATAAATGTTGCTAGAAATTTTATGAAAAATATGTTAGGATGATGGAAACTTAGCTCACAAAAATTTATTTGAGAGTTAAATTCAAAATAATTCAAAAGATATGGCACGACTAATTGAAAACCACACTTAAGCCGAAGGCAACTAGTCTTACACAAAATTCAGAGCAAAGAGTGCTATTATGTGTAAATACACCTTAGGTGATGGATAGAGTAATATATAAGTTAAACCAAATGTGATTCAAACACATGAAAAAAACCAAGTTCCATAACAAGTCACTACTCACAAAATGCTATACAATAAAAATAATTTATGAAAAGATGACAACTATAAAAATATTTTTTATTTGATGTTAAGATAATATAGTAATGATTTAAAATCTTTAAATGGTTATATATTTGATTAATAAAGTAAATAATCAAAAGGGTTTCACAAAACTTTTCAAATCAAGATGTATGTGACTAGCATACATAATATACTAAGCTTCCACTTAAAGAACCAACCACAATTAATATTTGAAAAATTAGAAGTATGAGAAAGTGTATGATTTAACTCACTAACAATATGAATAAGATACAACAAGTAAGTCTCATAAAAATATTTATTAAAATAGCCACAAGTGAAAGTAAAAAAGTCTCCAAATATTTTCACTAGAAAATCTCAACTAGTTAACTCAATAACATAGAATAATTCAATAGAATTTGATCTTTATAAATTATGTAAAAATATGAATTCAATCAAAAATAAGATGATGATTTTACAACAATAAAACTAAGCTAAAATATTCTCAAATAAAATCAAAAATAGAATGAAATTAGATCCAAAATATATAACATCGAAATCCACAACAAGTTGATCAAAAAGACTTGTACTATTTGAAAATAATTTGGACTTAAATAAAATCTAGAAAAATATAATTTTGATTACTGATATGATGGAGTTTCCATACTAAAAAAAATCATTTCAAAAGATTCCAACATAAGTGTTGCAATCAGGGATCCCGAGCTTATATTTTGATGATTACAAATATTATGGAAGTTTGTTCAATTGCTTCCAGCTGTTATCATTGCATAAATTTTTTATGTGTACTAATATTTCAGGAACAATATACACCAAGCATAACCAAATGATGAGGTCCTAGGATTTGGGTTTTATATGATTTATTTTGCAAGTGTCTGTATAATTTTACCTTTTATTGAGTAAATTTATTATAAAAGTTGTATGTTAGCTTACCAACTGCACGCATACAAAAGGGAAGTGAAAATAAAAATATTTAAATTTTTTTGTAAATTGCACTGTATGATATGTTGAAATAGAAATTAGTTAAAATATTTAATTTAAATGAAAATAATTATGTTAAAATCTAACTAATCATAAAGTACGAACACCCCATCATACTGGATGATCAGCTATTATCAGAAACCTCTCTGTTGAATCTAAGTTAAGTAAATAGGAAAATCTAAATATTGAAATTTGAACTTTTTAAACTATACAAACTATTTTGTACTGTACAATTTGCTAATTTTTTTGCCTAATTAGGTTTTATAATTACGGGATCAAATCAAATTAGTTAGATTAAATTTAATCATTGATCATAAAGTATGATAATTGATCATACTTTATCACTCCCCCGAGGAGTCTCTGGATGATGTTTGGATCTCTTCTAGTATGATCCAAAATGATACTGTATGAATAACCTGACGACTCTTTAGATGAATTTTGTTCATCCAATACAATCTGATGTTTGATTTGAATTGATCATACTATATGGTTATCAATCATATTGGATGATCTTCGATGAAGTAAACTAATCATATTATATAATCCTCATATTGTGCTGTATAAATAGTTGTGACAGAATTATAAATTTAGGTTTTTTTGACCTACTATATAAAGATATCTTATTTTATTTTAAAGAGTCTATAGAAGTCAAGGGACTTGACTATTCTGTGTGAGAGAGTTTGAATAGAGGTTTCGAGTAAGTGGGAGAGAGAAGTGAAGTTTTGAGAGGGAGAACAACCTTATGGTTTGGAAAGCACCTGCAAAAATTTCTGTTAATCACATTTTAAATAGCCCCCTTTTATAGCCCTACGTAAGTATAAACATCTATAGAAAATATGTTAACATCCAAATCATTCCTAACCTAGGAAAATCTAGCATCCATAATATATCATAACTCAAGTGGCATGGTAGAATCATCACAACATAAATAACACAAATCATATCAAACCATAGCAACCATCATACATAATAATTCATGTCAAATCTACATCACAGAAATAAGCATGTGTAAAAGAGCAACGACCTAGCCTAAAGCTAGAGTTGGTTGTCCTAAAAAGCCATCTATAAGTGTGTATCAAGCATTATAGTTTAGAAGTTTCTTTAGCTCATTATTATTTAAACTTTTTTAATGCCATATTTTAATTTACTTTTTGGGTAAGGGAGATTTAACTTGAGTTTAAGTCTTAATGTTTTCATGTTCATTCTTGAAATGAGTTTTAAGTGTTGAAGTTGATTAGTCGTTAGTTCTCTAAAGTCCTAAATTTTAATTAGGTATCTTAGTCCTTATGCCTCAATATCCAATACACTTTTGTCCTCCCAACAAAGTCTTACATAAGGTATAAGGCTTAAATTTATTAGTGATTTATTATTGATTATATAGGTTAAATAATATTTTCCTTTGTTTATATAAAGACTGTGAAGTTTATTTTACCCTCCAAGGTCCAACTATTAGCCTCGTAAGCCGGGGTTACCTAGCAATTATCTTTAGATTTAGGTTTGATTTAGTTTGTTGATTAAATTATTTAAATTTTTATTATTCATTATTAGTTTTCAGATTATATATTATTTTATCATTAATTTTCAGTCAATTGTTTTGTGGCGTTGTCACAACGGGCAAGAGAACTGAGGCCTTCTTAGAACATATTGCCCTACAGCCTGAGGTAGTCCAGCCTATAAACCTTATTAATGTGATTATGTTAATAATTTAATTTTAATTCATTGCTTACATATTCATTAAGTTCATGATTTATGATTTGTGTTCTATCAAATTCATTCATGGCGTTATCACAACGAGTACGAGGGCTAAGGCCTCATTATGACATAAAGCCCCACAGCCCGAGGTAGTTCAGCCTATAAACCTTGTTATTTATTTTTCTACTATCTTTTGATCTAATTCATTAAATTGATGTTTCACTAAAATTTTGATCATTTATTAAATTTTTATATTTTATTGAATATTTTAAAGCATTTAATATTGGGCCTATTTCTTAAATTTTTTATTTACATTAGTTTCTAAAGTTTTTATATTTTTTATAAATATACTACCCATAGATCAGTAACATTCCATTGTGTTTGTTGGATTTGGATTTTTCTATAAGTACTTATGAATTTTACAAGTTTGAGTGTTTTAAAGAATTAGATTTGATTAAATGTTGACTTTTTTATTTCAAATGAATTTTGAAAGTTTGATATTTTTCATAAATATTATACCCAGGCTTGAGTCCAATGCCTATGAGTTTACTAAATTTGGTATTTTCTATAATTATTTATGAAATTTCAAAGTTTAACAATTTTAATGAATTATCTAATTATTTAATTAGAGAGGTTTTATGATTTTTTTACTAAATCAATTCCAACCCTCTTGAAATCTCGGCCAAATGTCATTAATAACACATAGAGGTGATTTCAAGTGTTTCGAAGCATTTTGATATTTTTAGGTATTTTTAATTATTTTAGTTAATTAATTATTAAATTTATTTGATTATTAGATATTTTTTATTTTGAATTCATTTCATGGGGATTTTATTTTTCTTATGTTCGATACTTAATTATGAGTGATTTGAGCTTTAGTTTGTATTTTTTAGATATTTTTAATTACTTATGAATTAATTAAGGTCCTAGGTCATTTATGTAGGTAAAATTTGGGATCTCTAATTGGTGGACCAAATGATATTCAATTGTATGTAATTTGAAACATAGGTCCATAAGGACCTACAGTTCAAAACCATTGAAATTGGCCTCATGGTGGACCTCTTAGGGTTAAAAAATTAATCATCTATGGAAAATATAACTATACACTTAGGGATTTAATTTGGGCTAACTAGAGTTAGGATTAGGGTGCAATCAGAGACTCTCTAACCCTTGAAATAAACCAAAGCAATCCACACAAACTTAAATCCTAAATCACATTAGAGAGGTGATTAGGATAATCTAAACTTAAGGGTTGATTATTGACCAATAAGTCAAAGTTAACAAAATGAAGCCCATAATCAAAATAAACAAAGGTAATTTATTCTAGACAAGTCAATAACATACCCAAAATAAATCTCCCAAAGTTTCAAGCTTTGGTAAATTAATTTGAGGCCATAATAGTAAAAATACCCCTAGGAATAAACCTAAAAAATACTAATTTCAAAAAATAATTAGAGCTTGAAACCATACAGCTTTTTTAGGTCTCCTTAGTTCCTTTCTAACAAGCCTAAGAACACTCTAATTGGACATGTGTGTGAGGAGATATGGATTTTGAAGTTTTGGTGTTTTTTTGAATTTTTAATTAACCAATCAGGCAATTAGTTGCGCTTTAACACGTGTCGCCATAAGATTGGTTGGCCAATGACTACAGCTAACACTAAAATATGGGTTTAACTATAACCATCTGATCGGGTTCACATGACTAGGATTTAATCTGCTCTAAGGCTATGGGATCTAATCAAAATCATTGATTGAAATCAACATATTTAATTTTGTCTTCCACCTCCTACATACTTTCTGGACCACAAGCACATTCCAATGTGATCTAAGAGATCCCACCGATAAAATTGTGCCAAACTTCATGGAGAGAGGGGTGTGAACCTTCAATCCAACAATTTGAATCTATCTGATTGAAGGTTCACTTTAAACTTGATCGAACTACAAACCTAGGGAGCTTCGATTTGGGTTATTACTTAAGAGAATGCTCCAAATGCCTGCACCTGAGTTTAGGTAGCTTTGTTTGACATCATGGATGGTTTATCATCAAGGAACCATAACTGAAGGGCGCAGGAGTATGACTTTAAGCTTGAATAGAATAAGTTTAACAGAGCTCGCTCAAAGGCATTAAAAATGACTGCGAGCGAGCCTGGGAAGCTTGGAAAAACTTTGTGCTGCTCTTGAGAGTGTTTTTGAAATGATATGATATAATAAGAGAGGTTGGGTGAGGTTTCCCTATTCAGCCTCTTCACATGGCCTCTGGATGGTCGGGATTGCTTGGGAAGCCACCCTTAATTGTAGTCTACTAGAGGGAACCATTAGAGAATTTTCTTTAAGCCTAATAGTGGCTAGCTAAGGTTGTGGGATGCCAAGGTCATCTCATCTGAAGAAGGGACCACTAAGGGATTGGTTTCACATTTTTTGGCCACCTCTGACCACCACCTGAGGGGAGCTGATGTTGAAAGGCTTCTTAAAGGATCCTAAACATAATGTATGGGTTAATTGGCTCTAGTGAAGCTTAATTATGCAATGTGGCTAAGGAAGGCCATTCTTGGGCACTTTAGGTTAGCTCAACTTTTAATCCAGACTAGCTTAAGGGCTAGGTTGACCATGGTAGATGCATAGGACTTAGGGCTTTCCCTTAAAAGTCTTAATTTGTCTTGATATGGCTTAGGTTCAAAAATGGCTTATCCTAAAGTGGTTTTGAACACTCTTGGTTAACCTAATTCCTTACCTAAGAGAACTCATCGGTTAGGCCACATAAGGTAGGTGCAATGGGTCATAAGGGACCTAATGCAAGAATTGGTTTGATTTAATTTAAATTATGTTGAGATTTGGCTCAAAGTAATCCTCTTTAGACCATTTTGGTGGAGTCATATGACTAGCCCAAGTGGACGTAAGGGTTAGGCCTTCTACAGGAGGTTTCTAGGGTCCCAAAGGATCGTCCCAATGGTTTAATTTGGTTTGCTAATTATTGGAGCATTGGAATTAGTTTGATTTAAGTGTATTTTTATTTTGTTCAACTATGGTTGACTTGGTCAACCAAGTTTGACCAAGGGTTATGGTTAAGCCCAACAAGTTCAAATTAATAATTTGAGCCCAATAGAAGTGGTCCCATGTAATAGGAAGGCCAATTGGATCAAAATGTATGTTTGAACCCTTGTGGGGGCATTTGGTCAATGATGGATAACTTGGCCAAACAAGGTTGACCAAGACTTGGGTTTAGGTTCAATGCACTTCAAATGATGTTAGGAATGTACTTGAGGAGGTTTTAATCCTTAGTTTGAATTAGCCATGTTCAAACCTAGGAGAAAATTTATTTTAGTGGTTTTGGGGTTCAAATGGCTTTATGGTCAACCAAGGTCAACCATGGCCTTCCAAGGGCCTAGTACTTGCTCAATAACATCACGAGGATGATAGTAAATGAGATTAAGGGTTATGGGGGGGGGGGTGCGAGGGGTCATAAGGTCAAATTTCATAGGATGTTTAATCCAGTGGTATGGGCAATATATATTTGAAGGTTTTACATCCTTTGGAATTTAATGGAGTTTTGGGAGCCTAGAGATCTTGGATTACCCCAAAATTTAGAGGGTTGACCCTAGGAAAATGTATAATCAATATGCAATTGAAAAAGATTATTGTGAGGTCATTTGATTTTGTTTTGAGGTCATTGAAAAATCACTCATAGTAGGTTATGGGACATGGGATTAGATTTTTCTTTAGTTTTGGATTAGGTTGATTGGATTTGATTTACTCACATCATTGGAAATCATTTAGGTGAATTTTATTAATAGAGTAGGAGAGTTCAAATGGTAGCCACTAGGTGACTATAATTAAAGTGATTTGGGTTTGATTTGGATTAAATTTGAATTTGATTTGATTTGGGTTAGGATTAAATTTTAAGTTTAGATTGAGTTGATTTCGATTCACGTAGACCTCATCAAAAATGAGGTCAATAGCCTTCTTTTGATCCGTTGAATAAGTTGGATGGGGTATCTCAAGATGAGCTAGTTTTTATAACAGACTCGAGTGAGCCTTCTGAGGACCTAAGTCCTTCCACTCATTCTATTTTCAACTGGAAAGAGGGAGCAATTAACTCTACTGATGAGGATTATCTTCATAATGAAATTAAGAAGTTGGGTGATCTAAACTTGGTTAATGTTTTAAAAGATGATTTTAAGGCAAAAAAAAAAAATTAATATAATAAGAAACATCAGTCAACACATACAACTGAAGCTAGAATAACTAGATCCAATATTATTTCTGAAAGTGACTCTAATGGTTAGTAAAATTATTTAGAACATAAGGGGTGTCGGTAAGATTCATATGCATTTATGTATTTATAATTTTTGCAGGATTCATAAAATTTCTTTTTTAGCTCTACTAAAGCCCACGATTTAGCCTTCTAAGCTTTTTATTTATCAAACATAATTGAATTTTGATTTTTCATATGCTCATACTTCTCATAAAATATGGGTTTTCTGGAAAAAAGATATCAATTATTTTTTGTGGGTGACTTTTAGCTAATTCTTCATTACATTTTTTTTATTTTAATGCTTCTTTCATGAGATCCATTATTTATGTTAGTTATTCTAAACTTGGTAGAATCCTTTTGTGGAAAATTACATGATCTAAAAATCTTTATAAAGGCCCTTGGTTTGTTGGAGGTGATTTGAACATCATCTCAAGTACATCTAAGAAGCTGGGAGGTGCCTCTCCTGATTTATCTACTATTGATGATTTTAATAATATGATCCTAGATTATGGTTTAGCTTATATTGGTTTTTTTGGCTCTAATTTTACCTGGTCTAATAAATGGGTGTGGGAAAAATTAGATAGAATTTTTTTTAATAATGAATGGCTCTCCTTCACTTCGATATCTTTTCTGGAACATCTTAGTAGGGCTATTTATGATCATACTCCCTTGCTTTTAAAAATTTATCAAGTTAATATCTAGTGATTTTTTTCTCTTTCATTTTCAAAATATGTGGCTTTAAGCTCCTGACTTTTTTATGGTATTTAATTTAAATTTTAATGCTCCTATTTATTATTATGATGGAAATAATGATATTATTTGCTTAGCCTTAAAATTGAAGAGGGTTAAAGAAGTTTTAAGATAGTGGAACAAGAATAAATTTTGTACTATTTTTGCTAGTATTATTAAAACTAAAAAAGATGTTATTACTCTTGAAAATAATTTTATTGCTAGATCTTCTACTAAGATTTTGGATCAGATGTGTACTATTAAAGCAAACCTTGTTAATCTTCAACTCATGGAGGAAGAATACTGGAGACATAAAAACTACCTCTAAACACCTTTTGGATGGTAATAAAAACACTAACAATTTTCATGTTGTGGACAATTCTAAAAAAGCTAAATCATTCATTAATAAAATTAAATTGGAATCTAGTGTTTGGAGTGATTGGCAGGTATGTCTCATTTTAAAATTCTCTTGGCACTAACAAAGATGTGGGACCCATCTCTTATCCTTAATTTATTCCTTTTATTATTACCCTAGAGAATCATTTTATCATTTCTAATACACCTGAGAAGGTTTGAGATTTTAACATCTTTAATGCATATGAATAAAAAATTTGTGGTAGGGTCTGATGGTTTTACTATTGCTTTCTTACAAAATTTTTGTTCTATTATTAAGAAGGATCTATGTCAATCTGTTGTTTCTTTATTTAAAGGTAACATTGTTCCTAAATTCTTTACATGCACTTCTACTATTCTTATTACTAAAAATGAAAATCCTAAAACCTGGAATGATTTATGACCTATTAGTCTGTCCACCACTTTCAACAAATTAATTTAAAAAATCTTAGTTTTTAGATTGGCTCCCATTCTTCCTTAGATTATTTCTTTGAATCAAACTAGATTCGTGAAAGGTGGAAGCATTTCTGACAATATTCTTCTTGCTCAAGAAATGATTCTTGAATTTAATAAAATGGATCTGAGGCATAATTTAATTTTCAAGATTGATATTTCCAAGTCCAACGAAAATATTAATTGGTCACTCATGTTTAACATTCTTTGATTTTTTTGTTTGATGTTAACTGTAATAAGCTTTTTAAATGTATTATTGAAAACGATTGGTTATCTATCATCATTAATGGCAAAGCTAATGATTTTTTCAAAGGTGCCCAGGGTGTTAGGCAAAGGGATCCTTTATCTCCTACATTGTTTATCATAGTCACTGAATATTTATCTAGAGTTTTGACCAATTATTTCTTTAGATATAAAAACTTGTTTATGGTGCATTTTGACAATATTAACTTTTTTATGGATTTCAAAAAATAGTTTCTCCCTATTTATTATCTTTGTTCTCCATAAGACAAAGGTCATAAAAAATTATTTTTGTTTGATAAAATGTTTTCTACTATTAATAAAAAGTTACATACTTGGGAAATTAAACTACTTTTTATGTGGGCTAGGTTTTTATGATTAAGAGTGTTTTTCATTCTATAGCTATCTATCTCCTTCAAACTATAAACCCTACTCTCAGTGTCTGTGATAGATTGGATAAAATTATTAGCAAATTCCTCTCAGACTCCTCTTTGAATACTAAAAAGATGCATTGGTCTAACTTGAAAGCTTATACTGGTCCTCTTCGAAATGGTGGATTGGGTTTTAAGTCTTTTTTTGACTTAGTGAAAGATTTTCTTACAAATTATGGTGAAAATTCAAGAGCAGTGATTCTCTTTGAGCCACCTACATTAATCATTAATATTGTAAGAATAAGCATCCTACCAGTTGTTTCATTAAGCAAGGGCAGTCTCCTAGCTCGAGAGATTATGCAATATCAACTGGCTCGGTGAATCGAATATCCATTGAGAAATTTGTAGTGGCTCATCATACTTCTAGCAGGAGGATTGGTCTGATGTTGGGATTTTTTACTCTCAATTCAACACTCATTCTACCTCATCATTGAAATTGTTTAGGTTCATTACAGATGGAAAATGGTGTAAGAAACTTCTCCTTGAGTTTATTCCTCAAAGCTTGGTGGATATCATATGTAGCATTCCTATTAATACTAATTGTAATAATCAAATTATTTTCTAATTGATGGAAGGTGGTGAGATCAATTTAAATGAAGTTTGGAATTATTTTAAATTGAAGAGAGATTATTATTATATATTTTGTAAATTTTTTAATTCCAGTAGTCCTTTGAACTCTTCTAATTTAACCTAGAGAATTTTAATAGGTTTTATCCTAGTTGATAGTAGGTTAAAAGAAAAAGTTTTATGTTTAGCTTCTAAATGTCAATGTTGCTATCATATTGAAACTCTTTGCCATGTCTTTTTGAAAGGCACTATTGTTGCTAGGGTCTAGTCTGATTTAGAGAATGGTTTGTAGATACATGTTGGGTTTAATTATTATAATTTATTCTCCTTTTTATCTAGGTGGTTTCATAATAATGTTAAAGAGCATATTCTTACTCTTATCCCTTTATTGATTTTCTGGCTCTTATGCAATGAAAGCAACAACAATATAAATAATAAAAATTAATTAAATTAGTTCTTAGAGAGTTATATGTTCCTTGATTTTCAAAATCCAACAATTATTTCTTGCAAAAGCCTTCTCTCCCAAGCATTTCAGAGGGAGGAAATTGTGGCCAATTTGCTTTAAAATTGATTGTGGCAGTTTACCTATGGTCTGCATTCCTAAAATTGTTAGGTGGTTTAAGCCTTCTAAAGATGAGTTTAAACTTAACATTGATGACTCCACTTGCAATGGTTGTTTTGGATGTGAAGGTTTAATTCGTGACCATAAAGTTAAGTTTGTTCTTAGTTTTACTTCTAACATCCCTAAATGTAATATACTATGTGTTGAGTTAACTGCTCTTTTTAAAGGCTAGAATTTTTGATCGAAACAGACTCTAAAGTTCTGTGTTCTTTAGTTAAAACAAAAAAATGTCACAATGCCAACATTTTTTACCCCATTAACAAAACATTGGATTTGCTCCATAGATTTAGATACATAATTACATATATTTTGAGGGAAGATAATGGTTGTGCTGATTGGCTAGATAAGGAAGAGTCCAAGATTAATGACACTGAGCTATTTAGTATAAACCCCACTCCTAGTATTTTGAAAGGTAAAATATCTATATTGATACTCTAGATATACCATATATCAGAAGGTAGCTTCCATTTTGTTAGAATCTCTTCAGCAGGTATTTTGATATGCATGGTTGTTCTGTATTTGGTATGGTTGTTATGTATTTGGTGTATTGGTTGATGGGTAATTTTTGGTTTGGTTATGATTTATGGGTGATTTTTAGCTTCTAGACTTGATCGTTATATTTCAATATGCTTTTGAAGTGTTTCCTTGATCAAGTTCTTATATTCTTGGTTTGATTTTTTGTCTTCCTCATTGTTGCTATTGTAGTTCATGATTTGTTTGATATTAGTCTTCCTTTTTGTTTTTTGTGTAGTTTTTTGTTTCCCATTTTAGTTGGCTTTGCAATTCCTTGGTTCTCCTTTATTATATTTAACTCTTTTCTTATTTCTTAGTTAGTGGTGTTAATCTTTTACTTAATATAATCTATGCTTCTAGATGCATTTGGTTTTGTTGTATTTGTTATTCTGTAGAGATTTCTCTGGCTCATTTTCTATATGGGGTTTTCATTCATTTAGTTATCTCGTTTTCTCCTTGCTCTATTATTGTCCAGTAACATGTTTTGATCATATTGTGTTGATTTCATTTTGTTCATCTTTATTTGTGGTGTTGATTTGTGCTCGGATTTCCTTCACTATTTTTCATGAAGGAGTCTTTTCCTGTTAGTGTTTGCTTATCTGTTGCATGGGGGTTCGCTTTTGGCTGTTCCTTCTTTACAAATTGTTGTTGGTTTCTCGTGTGCTAAACATCTGCATTGCTTCATCTAAGAAATCTTGGGCCATCTTTATTAGATGTTAATTTTAGGTGTTTTGAATTGGTTGGTTAGAGGTTTGCGAGCTTACGATCTTTATCTACTGATGTTGTGTTGCTTACTTGAGTTTTTGGTTTCGAAGGTGATTTTTTACTGAGATATATTTTGATATTTTATTTGTTGTTTCTCAGGATTGGTGTTGTTTTTTGTGGCTTCTTGTGTCTAAGCAAGGTGGTTCCAGGTGTTATTTGGAAGGGATGACTTGTGGATTCTTTACTTATTTTTTATTTATGGTGTACTTGAGGGCTTGTTTTTCGGTGTAGTACTCCTGTGGTAATTATGGAGCTTCAATTGGGATCTCATTGTGCTGCTGCTTAGGTGTGATTGTGTATTCGGTGGACTGCAGACATGCAACTGAAACTTACGGTACCCATAAAAGATAAGAAGTGTAATGCTCTTCAATGCTTCCAGAACATGCCCATACCAGGTTATTTTGCAAACAACGATTCAAATTATTCAATTAAAATAGGACATATAACTTTTAGCTTATTAGATATTGAAATTATAAATAAAAAACAAGTTTTGATAAAGTTTTATAAAAATAGTATATATATATTAAAATAAGAACTTTATTAAAAACTTAAAAAGCGTACAAGAAGCATAGGAGTAGAAGGACCGAAAAGGAACAGAATATACAGGGAGTTCCAACCCAACGGGCTCAGTAATTGGTTGAGGCTACCAACAACACCATAGCCAGGCACAGACCATCCAATATGGGGTGGAGAGCAGAGACAACCGAAGCAGCCAACCCAACCGAGCAAGAAATCACCACCAAAGGTTGCCCATGAGCCATGGCTAGGGAAGTGAGCCCAAGACACATCATTGCCCAGTACTTCAAACTACCTTCAGCAAATTTAAATCGAAGCTCCACAGAACCGACAATAAGAAAAATCAAACCAATGAAAAATCCTACGCCCATAGAGAGGTAGCAAGGTAACAGCACCAACCCACAAATCATTTCCTCCCACGTTTACCCCTTCCACGAGAAGAAATAGAACCAACAGGATGATCAATCTTCAAGGAAAACTCCTGCACAGTTTCATCATCCCTACTAGCTTCTGAAGATGAATCAGATTGGCACCGAAGCCAATCAAGTTGCATCCAAACATTCTCCCCAGACTTGGCAGCCACATGAGCAGCCAACGCCGAAGGAGAAACAACAATAACAGGGACCTTAACAAACTAACCAGTTATAGATGGTGTAACAGGAGAAGTAAAAGTATGGGCAACACCAGATCCCTCACTAACCAAACTATCCCCACTCAAATTAACCGAAGGGCAAGGCAGCCGAGACCTAGGGGGCAGCTCATTAGGGGTGCCAGAATCATCAGAAACCCGTAATAGAAGGTAAGACATCAACCACATTATTCTCAGAAACCTTCACAGTAGACCCAATGACAACCACCTCATCAATAGTAGCCACATTGTTCAATGAAAAAATAGGCAAAGGCTTAGGAGAAGTCGGCACCGGAGTCCCCAGCTCAATAACAGGCGGCAAAATGGTAACAACTTCCTCAAGAATACTAGCGTTACTGCCCAATCCCTGAACCACAGGCAACGACACAGAAGGGATAACAGGGTTCATAGAATTATCATGCACAACAGGGTCCATAGATATAACAGGCACAACAGGGTTCGCAGAAACCTCAACAGGAGGTTTAACTGATAGGGACACATCCGCTGAATCCAGGACAACAACCTTAGGACGACAATTTCCCATAGCATGCCCGATACACCGACAAGACGCACAAAATTGAGGGAAAGGATCCATAACCACTTGCTGAACAAAACCAAGCTTCTCAGAACCAAACCAGACCTAATCAAGGTAGGATTTAGTGATATCTAGCTCCACTAAAACACGAGCTAACGACGGTCTAGAACACAAAGAAGTTGCAGCATCAATTTTTAATGGTTTGCCAAAGAGAGAAGCCAAACCATGCAGAATTCATAGAGAGAAGAGATGAGGCCGCAGATGTAGAAAAGAGACCCAAATCGGAATGACCGGTGAATCAATCCGACATCAATAAGGGGAGACCACTTAGTAAGCTTCAGGTAAAAATTATAAACCAGATATGATCTATGGCAGAAGACATGACAATAATCAAGGTCATTAGCAAGGTTGATAAGGACATGAGACGGATCCAGCAAGGTAACCGAAACCTCCCTATTGAGCTTGAGATTGAAAAATAATCTACAAATGGTATCAAGAGACAGGCGTTTGGTAGGAAAAAAACCAACTAAAGAGAACTGAAAAGGAACAGCCAGTGCCTGAATTTCCTGATCCGAAATCCAAAGGGAAGGTAATCCCCTAAGTTCAGGAAAAACATTTTCGAAAGTAGAACCTGAAAGAACATCCAAAAACGAGCATGAAGAAGGCAAACCCCTTAAAAAACCAGGGTCACATAGCTTCGGCGCTATGCCGGCAACCGCCGGAGGAAGAACACACTAGCAAAACAAAGTCAAACCAAAAAAGAGGAAAAAAACTTCCCTGGAAGCGAGAAGAAAGCCAACCCTGCCAGAGAGCGGCCTGGCACACATGAAGGGAAAGCTAGGGCAATGCCCTAGCGGAGCAGCCGAAAAAATGCGAAGAATACAGGGCAAACCCCATCTCCCCTTCCCAAGACTATCATATATATATATATATATATATATATATATATATATATATATATATATATATATATATATATATATATATATATATATATATATATATATATTGAAAATTACTAGAAACTTATAGCTTTGAAATTGCTGGTTGATTGATCTTGAAAGGGTGACCTTACATATGGTCGAAATAGTTATTTTCATTTAAAAATGACTTAAGGTGACACATTTATATTATTTATATCCCAAAATATTCGTAAGGTATTTGGTTAGTTTAAATTATCTTCTATCATCAAATGAACTGTTACTTAATGTTGATGATCAAATTTCACTACCACATCTCAAATTCAAAACTAAGGACTTGATACACTTAGCTATTTATATTCATGAAAGCAAGATTATTATAATTATTGATCATCTAATCAAAAAATTTAGGATCTTAAATATGTCTCAAATACTTGATAGATAAGAAAATTGTGAGTACGTTAAACACTCAAAGTGCATGATAGAAATTATTTGGACTTGTCAAAGGATTTCCTAGTGAAAGGGGCTCTTTAAGAAAGAAATTGGACCCTAGTTGATACTTGTGAACAAGAATTAGGATGTGATATATTTAAAATTATATACTTAGGCGAATCTGATATGCTTATAAAAATGTTTCAGGGTGAATTTTAACCCAAAATGCTTCTCTAGGGGTGTTTAGTTAAAAAAAAACTATATTTGAATTCTTCCTAGAGAAATGCTATGCAGATGAAAATGACTATGGAAATGTAATGAAATAGGACTAGTCAACCTATGTCATCCCCATGGATTGACTTTAGTTCAATAAGTAGTTTAACAATGCATAAAAATTTTGATAATTTCTAAAGTTAATTTTTTTAGTTTAATTAAAAAAAATTCTAATATCTTCTTAAAAATTAATAAATATATTTAAAAATGAAATAAAAATTTTGATGAGTTTCAATTGAAGGAAATCATTTATTAAAATTGAAACTAGCACAAAAAAAGCAAATATCATAAATAACCAACCATTATGGAATGGAATTCTTAGCTACAGTCAATTTTGCCAATTTGGTGAAATTATTCTTAAGGGCGTCACAGGATAAGTTACTCTTTGGCTGACCTATTTAGACTTGTTATAAGGGATGGAGTTTAATCAACATGGCCTAGTTCATGGAAAAAAATTATATTAGGTCAAATGGGTTAATTTAGCTTTTCTTGGACTCAAAAAATTAATTTAACAAATTTAAGGATCTATTTGTATCAATTAGGTTATGGTTAGCCTATTGAGATGTATGTTGACCTCTATGAATTATCCAAAAGAAACAAAAAAAATTCACTTACCTGTTATACGACGCCGGCGGCACACTCCACAAATTCGGCCAAAATCCTGCTCCGTATCTCGTATCCATCAAAAGCCTAGTCAAATCCCGGATATCTCGCTGCCACCTCGTGATACCTATGCAAAACCCGTGATTGCCTGCTCTTTGGCATCATTAAAATTAGAGGGAAGTATCAGTTCATTCGGGGTTCTCTTGCACGTTCTCTTCCCTCCTTCTCTTATGAAATCCACTACCGAAGCCTTCGATTCTCTTCGACGCTTCTCTCACACATAACCTCTGCAAATCTTTTGATTTCTCCTCTCCCTTCCGCAAGCTTCTTCCTCTTCCTTTGTCATCGAAACCATTCGCAAGCCAAGCCCAACGTCCGACTCCAACCTGTCACTACTTTCACAATCGAACTTGAAATTCATCTTCCCATTCATAGCCGACCCCAATCCCAACGAATACTCCACTGTCCAACTCGTCTCCCTTCTCCAACCAACCATCTTAGTGTCAATCTCCTTTGCCCTAGCCTCAACCCCGATCTCCTACCTGTAGCTCATGATCCGATGCCTAGTTGTGATCAACTCCACATCTGAAGGCGGATCGAAGCCCTACATAACTGAACCAAACCGTGATCTCCTCTCAACATCCCACCAACTCCTTCTCCTTCGACTTCCTCTATAGCCACAGAAGTCCCGACCACATCAAAGCCTCATGACGCTGAAGCCGCAAACTCTAACCTCTTGCCTTCTGCCGACCGAATCCAGGACCCCACTCAAATAAAACCTACTTCTACCCAGCCCAACTCATCCCAACTTAGCCAAACTCAGCCTCATAGCACTCAACAACCCATTCAGCCCCAACCCAGTAAACTCAACCCTTATTCGATTCAGTCCACTCAGCCCTCCAACTCATTTGCTTAACCTAGGTAATCATTCTCTCTCTCACCTCAACATTTTGATACTAAATGGGGTTGATATTAATGTTAATATTAATACTAGTATTAATATTAATGTTAATATCATTATCATAATAATATTATTATTGTTAATTAAAATAAAAATATTATTATTAGCAATATTGTTATGAGTAGTAATAATATTATTGTTCATATTATTATTGGTATCATTATATATATATATATATATATATATATATATTAGGGTGTGTGTGTGTGTGTGTGTGTGTGTGTGTGTGTGTGTGTGCGTGTGCGTGTGCGTGTGTGTGTGTGTGTGCGTGTGCGTGTGTGTGTGTGTAGGTTTATATGAGCCAAAAAAAAGTGGGGAAAAGAGTGGCTTCAAAAAAAAAAGAGAAAAACTTCTCCAAAAAAAGAAAGATTTCCAAAAAAGGAGACATTTAAAAAAAAAAGAAAAGAAGAAAACAAAGGAAATTGTTGTCTTGATTTTTGAGCTCTTCACCTCGCCGGTTGTTAAGGTTTAATCCCTCTAAACGCAAAGCATCGAGAGTCCACTTTTAGAGTTCGCGGTGCACCAGAAAATCACCCATACATGCCTTTATTGCGCGTGGTGGGATGGGACCCGGGTGTGGAGCCTACGATGAGGTGGGTAATCACTTTAAATTTCATGTTGGCGTTCGCGGCACAACAAAAAAAGCCCATACACACCTTTATTACGTGTGGTGGGATGGGACCATGGTGCAATGCCTACGACGAGATGAGGTTACTTATAAGTACCCGTTCGCGGGGAAATAACTGTGGTTTTAAATAGGTACCGTCAAAGACCCCATATACGCCTTTATTATGCTTGGTGGGATTGAAGATTACGAGCAGCCTTTATTACACATGGTGGGAAGGCCCAGACTCTTAATTTTTTCCCCATAAATAGGGGAGCTGCCGAGAGGCTGCTGAAATTTCATCTGAAGACACATGGGACTTAAACAAAATTTGGACTAACAGGGGACCTAATTTGGACAACTTGGGAATTGGACAATAAGGAACTTGACACTGAACAATGAAGTGAACTCAAAATCAAATTTGAACTTGTAAACTTGAACAAGACTTGAACAACAGGGAATTTGAATCCAAATTGAACAAAGAATGTAAATGGAAATCATATGAATTTGAACCTAAGAAAATGATAAAAATTAATAAAGAACTTGATTTGAATGAAAATAACAACAAAAGACTTGTGACCTTGGACTCAAATAAATTACAATAAGCTTAGTGTGAATAAACATGAACTCAAATGAACTTGGTGCAAAGAGTTTTGACTTGAACTTGGACAATGCAAAGGACTTGATTTAGACTCAAGTGAACTTGCATGATTCAAACTCAAGCAAAGATTTCATTCAAAACCATGGTGGACACGAACTCGAACTGAACTCGAACTTGAACTTGAATTTAATTATAGGGAATTTGAATGACATCATATTGAACATGCGAGACATGATATAATGTTTAAAATGAGATCATGATTGGTGAGCTGACATGTCCAAATTAAATGTAAGAAAGCATATACAAGACTTGCAATGAATATAGAGCCTACAAACATCATTTACTCATACTGATGATGAAGAATCATGAAATCAAATTCCATAAGAAAGGTTCTATTCATGCAAATCTCATACAAGCAAGCAAAGATTCATTACGAATACAAAATCCTACATCCCACTGAGGAGCAACAAGCAATATGGAGATCAGATGAAAGACTCATAATGAATGAAACATCAATGCAACTTTCTTGCATATATCAATTAATAAAGTTGAAAGAAGATACAACAATATGTTTGCAATCAATAATACAAGATCTCAATAAAGTAGAAAGAAGTCATCACATTGGTTGAAATGCAAACTTCGATATGAGAGTTCACTATATGGGTTACAAATCATCCTTAAAAGATGACAGACGACTTGTAACATGTCACACGACCCATCTACAATTTAGTGATCTCCTTATGAGCATGAGGGGCCAATGTGCAAGGAATATGATGATCTAACGCATACAGGATGCATGCGATCTACTACCTACAAGCAGTAGTGGATGACTTATAATATGCATAACAACCTGTATACAAAGTGAAATAGCAAATTCGCGATGAATTTAAACTCCTACTAACCACTGTAGAAAGCTCTTCTATGAAGTATGGTGCTTAAGGGTAATAGTTGGAGATCGAAAATACATACAACAGTCCGCACATAGATGATAATAAGTCACTACAAGGATCCTTTGTGAACAATAGCAAGGAAGCTAGTGTACAAGTAAATCCACTCGAACCTTTTTAGTGTATGAACTTCTGCAAGCCACTTTAGGAGATCATCCATGTGATAACCTTGTCTATAGGCAATGACAGTGAAGGTATTACCAATATGATAGATCTTCTCGGGACACAAATATGTGATATATTCTCTATGAAAAAGGATAGAAGAGCATAGTGAATATGAATACCCATTAACAATAATGGAAAGTTTGTTATATGCATAACGACATACCTACAAGTCTCAGTCAGTAGTACGTTCTAGATGTTACAACACTCCTATGATCAACCTCTGTTTAATGGTCAACAAATACACTAATCTTCCATAAGTTAAGGGTAGATGATACAGCAAATGCAAATGCCCACGGGCTCCTATAGAAGACCCTCTATATATATAAAACGTCATCTATAAAAAACACATAGAAAGACTACAACAAGTGCAAGCTCGTACGGACCATTATAGGAGACTTGCTCTACGAACTATACATCATCTGCAAACAAAAATGAAAGGCATATAACAAATGTGAACTCCTACAGGTTGCTAAAGAAGATCCGTGAATATCCAAAAATATCCCCGCATATGCACTATAATATGTATGCATATAGGTATACAAAAATGTATGTGTAACTATATACCCGCATGGGCCCTGACGAGCATATTATTGGTACACACGTGACGTCCAAGGATGCTGCGTAGGTTAATAAGTAAATTCATGTTCAAGTTCGATCCTCTTATGTGGGTAGGTAGGAGACAACTCGGCTCAAACCATTAAATAAAGATGCAGTCATGAGGTCGATTGAGATATTTATTTTATACATTCATATTAGGCCTACAAGGCCTATAATCAAGAGAATTCACATACAAAGGCATAAAGCCTATGAAATCTGATCCTTTATCGATAGCTCGATAGAGTCGACAAGGTTCGATCCATAAAAGGAAATGACCCCAATCACCCCGATGATGGCCGTGTTGAATGTAAATCTTAACCAGAGGGGTTAATTCCATATTTTCAAAGTTTCACTCAAATGTCTATCAAAACTCAAATTCCCCACAAAATCCAAAAAATATTTAAAATTGAAATAAAACAGTGTCAACCACTTAAAGTAAAATTCATCCACCCTCCACAATAGTTTCTTGATGTAGATAAATTAAAATTTACTTCAGCTCACATGGAGCTAATGCCTAGTCGAAAAAATCACTAAGATCCATTCTCAAATAATTTCATGCTAGTAAGAACGTGATACGTGTCCTCTAACCGATAGTTTCACTGCCAAATGGTACCACAGGATAAATAGTTATGACTTGGGGCTCTCTAAATCGAGTGGTTTTACCACCAAAAGGCACAATGAGATAACAGTTATGGCCAGAGCCAATACATTCCATAGTGGGATTAAATCCTTGAGATATGCATCAATAGGATATGATCGACAAAACCCTCTGTTAGCTAAGGTGGATTCAAATTTTTTCCCTTAGGCAAATACTCCCCCCCCCCCTCCCCCCCAGCTCTACAAGGTACCCTTGGATGAAGCAACCCATGGCTGTCGACAAGGATCCTTCTGTCAGGTTGGGTCGACTACCTCCTTTGACAAAGTAGACCTGGGACCATGATGAGCTAGGATGATGGAACCAAGGGATCTTGATCGGGTCCATCATCCATTCCCTCACCATCCACTTTAAGTACAAGATGGTGAAATTTCTAATTTTAAATATCAGCCCCTTAATTTCCAAACAGCAAACCCATGCCGCTACTAGATATCAGATAACATGTATTATCTACGTATCTGATTGACGACTAGACTTAATCAAAAGTTCTCTCTCATTATCGGGAGGGGTAATTAATTATAGGGGCTTACGCCTATAGGAAACCAGAACTCAGATTAAAAATTCCTCATAAAATGAGGGCGAAATCTCTGGATAGTGTCTTATCTACAAAACCATCTGCCTTCCAAAATTTACCATGGAACTTAATTCCGTTAAAACTCCCCCAAAAAGTAACTGGGAGGTCGGGGCTCGAATTTTTGAAGCCAACAGATTTCTAGTAACTTTGCTGGAGAATGGTTTCTCTTTCCATCTTTGGCTAGTCATCTCAATATTATCATAGCAGTTGAATCTATATGGGTTTCAAATTTTAAAATTTCCAAAATAATTGTTTAATGAATTTAAGTGTTAAACATTTTAAAAATGGTCATTTAACTAATTCACTGAGATAGCATATTTAGCAGGGTTTTTAAATTTATTATTTTAATTGCTTGTTAATGTTATCTATTTTGTTCTTATATTCTGTGCAAGTCTCTACTTTCTGAAAGTGTGGGGGTGATGTATCAGATTCTTATTATTAACCCTTGCCTTTCATTTGTGCAGATGGAGTTACAGAACACTACATTTACTATTCAACTAGGATGCGATGATAGCATCCAATTAGCAAACACTGTGATCACTACTGGCAACACTAGGGATACCATCCAATTTTACAGTCTCGACTTCCCTACAGTCATTGTGAGGACTGCTGCCATTCCTGCAAACGACGTGAATTTTGAAAGGACTACAAGGAGACTCCTCCCTGTCAAAGCTCCTACCCATCATGCACATCTACTAGCATCACAAACTACTGCTACTACTAAAAATCCTCATAATAGGATTTTTGTGTTTGAAAGACTGTCACAACCTGTGGCCCCAACATCCAAAAGAATTATGACTGGCGAGAGGATATCTGTGGTGACTGCAAACACCACATCTCTGCCGTCCGGGTTACCTGCGCCCGGGAAAAACATTGCTGAAGCTTCCTCATCTGGAGGAAAGTTAACAAGAAGGTAAGGAGGAAACTAAATGTTGAGATCCGAGCTCAGCAGTAATAACTCCCTGTCCACCCATCCAATTTTCCAGCTTGAGAGCCAGAGCAACCATTCCTACCTGGAATGGATTCATGAATTTAAAATGGGTGAAGAGGAATAGCTCCACTGGTGAGCTAAAGAAATCCTTCAAGGAGCAATGGCGCGGGGTCCCAGCCCCTCCAAAGAGAAATGAACCTGATACCTTATCTACTAGGGTGTATCGAGTGCTAAAGAAAATGAAGGAGAAAAGCCTGAAAAAGAGGAAGTTCCAGAGGCCATTGGCCATTGAGACCAAAAGGGTCCCCCCTTGGGAAAGATTGTCGTCTGATTTGATATCTGAAAGAAGAAGAAACAATAAGTCCCACACGGTGAACATTGGGGCATGACACCTGAACAGCAAGTTCAGAGATTCGCCATCAAAAGGTCCCAGTGAAAAGGAAATGAAGTCTAGAATCCAAGGCCTCAAAAAGAAGAGAGAGAAGAAGGAAGAAAAAGTGAACTAAATCTGGGCGTGACATCTCGTATTGCTTCCCGAAGATCCACCCCCAACAACAAACAATGTCAAAAATGGGTCCAAAAGAAGACCTATGATGATGCCCCTCCCGACGGTCTACACCTAGGAGAGTCCTCTGGGGGTTCCCGTCACTCACCATACCCTCCAATGGAAGAGATGACTAACTTTGACCGTAATCCGTAGGTTGAAGAGATCTTCATGCTGAATCCAGAACCGCAGATCCAGTGGTGCTGCCGCTCTGAGATCCATGTACTGGAGGAGAAAGTGGAAGAAGGTATAGAAGGGGAAGAAAATATAGAGAAAGAAGAAAACATAGAAGAAGAGGAATATATGGAAGATGAAGAAAATATAGAATATATGGAAGAAGATATGAACAAAATAGATGACACCATAAATATAGAAGTCATCTAAATGGTAAGACATACTCGTGCTATCGAGGAAGTCTAACATGATGATGGCGAAGATGGTCACGATCAGCACCATAACCCAGGCGAACACAATGGCATCAGTGTGGGGTCGAGCCTACCATCGATAGAGGTAGTCACCCTACAAATGAAAGAGAAGAGAAAGGTGAAGAGGATAAAGAAAATCCTTTTACGATCGATGATGTCGTGCTTGTCGATATACTATAGCAAATGGGAGAATAAATGAGAGCTAAAGATTAGGAAATCTCTCACTTGAATGAGAAAATGATGAAAATGATGACCCAGATGGCAGCAATGATGCAAATGATGTAGAGAACTAAAATTATTGGTCCCATGCCTGATCCTCCTGTCGATCCCCAAAATCTCCAAATATCTCAAGGCTCTGGAATATGAGGTATTCCTAAAAATGGCCATGAAGTTCACAATGTCATCCGCCAGCCCACTCCACAGAATATTACCAGTACCTCTGAGCCTGTGACGGCTGTACAGTTGGAGGGAGTAATCATTGAGAAGATCAAGGCCATAATAGACGTCGATCAAATGAAGAAACTGGTAGGCAAGGGTTATCCATATCTGGCAGAATATGACCAAGTGCCGTACCCAAAAGGGTATTCAATCCCAAAGTTCCATACCTTCAACGGTACTAACAACCTCAGGCAGCACTTGGTACAATTCAAGGCCACCTGCAGAAACACAACAGGAAATGAAGCCCTACTCTTCAGATAATTCGTCAGTAGTTTAACAACAATTGCTTTCAATTAGTATGCCAAATTATCAAACGACTCTGTAAAGAAATTTGTGGAGTTAGAAGCTATGTTCATGAAGAGATTCGCTAGTGCAACTGAGAAGATCATGATTGCTAACCTCACCTTAGATAAGAGAAAGAAAGAGGAGTCAATGTCGAAATATATCACTCCCTGGCATAACTTGAGCATAAAATATGAGTAGTAGCTTGAAGAAGAACATGCCGTGTAGTTAATAATGATAAAAAATGATGATAAGATGTAGCCATTTCTGTGTATGGACAAGGTGGCCAAGTTTGAGAAGTTAAACTTGTCGAGATCAGAAGGCCACTTCGACAAGCTCAAGAAAGCTAAAGCCCCAGATGCTAAGAAGGGTGAAACCTATTCTATGTCCTCCCTCAGGCCAAATAAGGGGAAGTAGGTGATTTATAATATAGACAAAGTTAAATAGCCGATACAGTATAAAGAAAAGATGAAATAAGTTTATGATCCTAACCCTCAGTTGAAGCTGGTACTTAGAGGAAATGATAGTCCACGAACTTTCTAAGGCGGAGGGGATCGCCTAAGGCAAGCAATAGGAACTAGTGATAGAATGTTTGTATCTCTCAAAGATAAAATGAATAAAGAATATTCATTTAAATGGGAGAGTATCGCCAAGTTATTTTGACAGGCATTAAAAATAGGTCTAGAATTACATAGTGCAAAAGGCCAGAAGAGTCAAAAGAAACTGGTGATCTAAATTAATTCGCATACACCAAGTGCTCAGCCATCCCATTAAAGATTGTTATATATTTAAGGATTGGCTTGAAGGGAAATATCGGAGGGGAGATCTCACATTGTCGGACAATGCGTTGACCCATCTCAGGAAAGAATCAACTCAGATAGTTATGACCTCCCCCGTACCCCCGGTTGATGAAAAAAATGAAAAGAAGATAGCACAAGAAGAATAGTGGAAGACTGCAGTCTCCAAGAAGACTGTAAAAATGATGAAACAACTTGAGAGAGTTCCAGGTGTGAACTAGAAATCTTCCACTAAGCTGGTCATAGGTCTTATGATGCTGCCTACGGTGCGAGCTTCTATTTCTAAAAAATTCCCCAACCAAGCTAGCACCTCAAAGTCTGGGAGGGTGAAAACCTCTAAGAAGAAGACCAAATTGAAGAAGCCCAAGGAGAAAAAAATAGCAACCAAAGGGTTATCGACAGTTTGGATGAATACTATCAGACTGTGAGATGACTTATTAAGCTTGCTAATTTTATGGTGAAGCTCAAGGTTAAGGATGCAAAAAAGGCCGATGAAGAGCCACTCCCCATGGAAACTTGTCGGGTTATTTCAATAACACCAGTGACTCCTACCAAAAATGAAAAAGAAGTACCCTCTAAATTATGTATGATGGTATCACCAATGAATTATAATTCAGAGGAGGATCTATATTTTCCAAAGGAAGATAAATCAGACCCCAATATAGCATCGTAGATGGAGCGCATAAACCTAGGTGGAGATTTTGAATTTGTAGATGAATTTCCAGACGCGATAATGACTAACTTTGAAGAAAATGCACCATCAAGCGAGTCTAAGAAAGAGGAGATCGCTCAAGTGTAGTTGAGAAGTGATAAAATGCTACCATCTCCACCAAAAAAGGGATCCCTAATAATGATAAAGGGAAGGAAATAATTATAAATAAAGATATTATCCCCAAGGACACAAAAAAGAATGGCACTTTAACCAAAGGGATAGATTATAATATACTTTCACATCTGAGAAAAATCCCAATACAGCTCAGCATATATGATGCTCTGGTAATGTCTAAAGATCTTCGAGAGACCTTGATTTAGGCTTTCAAAGGCCCCAAAAAATATGAGGCGTATTTTGCTGAACGTAATTTGATGGAAGTCTTACAAGCTCGAAATGAGCCAATCGTTACTTTTCTATAGGAAGACCTGATGCTTGGAATGGCAGATCACAACCGCCCTGTGTATATTACTGCAGAGAGTGACAGAAAAATTATCAGTTTTTTTCTGATTGATCCAAGATCCTCTATCAAATCTTATGAGCTTAAAAGCATTAAGATTGTTATGTCTCGATGTGAAGCATCTCGGGCTAGATAAACTAATGGTGCAGGCTTTCAATGAGAAGAGGCAAAAGTCCCTAGGATCATTCATGCTCTCCCAAATAATCGAGGAACTTCATACAAAGGTAAAGTTTCATAGGATCGACACAGACACCTCATTCAAGGCTCTTTCAGGTCGCCCGTGGTTGCACGATTACGGTAGGGTCCCGTCGGCACTACACTAATGTATGAAGTATATTAGGGATGGAGAGGAGTTTAGAATCTCTTGTGATATTTATCCCTTTGCAGTCCACGAGGTAAAAATCTATGAAGATGCCAGGTACTTCATCCATAAAGAGCTAAAGCCGTCGAGTTCTCTTAAGACTAAGGTAGCAAATCCAGAGATTACAAAGTGACCTAAATAAGAAGGTAAGAAAAAGCAGATGGGGAGAAAGAATTTGTCACCAACTCTTCCCAAAATAGATGTCACTTTTAAAGAAAGGAAACACGTACCTCACCTTGGAAGTGACACAGATAAAGAGGATGTCACCCCTATAAAATCCCAGAGGGTATGCTAGTTCATGACGGAATGGAGTAGGGAGGTCGAATATTCAAATGATGATTATGACTACGACTCTATCAACTTGAACACAGTACAAGATGTATTCTCCAAAAAAATAGATAGCCTGTCAATATCAGATAGCGTACTCATATTCACACATATTCCCCAATAATACTTTAAAGAAATTACCCCACGAGAGGTGCATAAAGTTGAAGAACTCAAGACCAGTTATGTGCCTCTAGTTGAAAGGGGACTGAGGCAGGGAACATATTCTACTCCGTTGGAAAGCTCGAAGAAGTGAATCATGACTGGTATCATAGGCTCATCGATTCTAAGAATTACTACCTATGAGGCTGCCTAGGTTTAATATAAAAGGTATGTAGAGAATGCTACGAAGGCAATTCAGTATTCCTACCACCAAATGACAACTTCGTACAAGTCTGAGCCTCTGGTATGGAAACAATCCAAGTCCATTATGACGGAGTAATTTGAATGCATATAAAGGTATCGGATTCATCAAGCAAAAATACCTCTGAAAGGAGACTTACCAAGAAATTACATGCAAGGAAATCAAATCTGACGACAATGATGATGATGAAATATATAAAGTTCATAATGAGAAGGATCAACCCGTAGAAGCCAAGCCTGCACCAGAAGAATTGGAAGATGGTGAACAGGTAGCTACTATAGATGAGCTAAAAGAAGTCAATTTGGGAACTGAAGAGGACCCCCGCCCAACATTCATTAGCTCTCTTTTATCAGAATATTTGGTAGAAGAAATAAAAGAACTCCTCTGTTAATTCAGGGACTGCTTTGCCTGGACATATGCTGATATACCCGGCTTATCCCCTGAGGTAGCGGTTCACAGATAAGCCATTAAGCCCGACGTGGTGCCTATCAAACAAGCTCCAAGGAGAATGAGATTGGAGATTGAAGAACAGGTGATTGCTGAAATGAAGAAACTCATAGAAGTAGGCTTCATCCAAGAAGAGAAATATGACAACTAGATTGCCAATATTGCCCCCATAAAGAAGAAGAATGGAGAGATTCATGTCTGTATTGATTTTAGGGACCTCAACAAGCTATGTCCAAAAGATGACTTTTTGCTCCCTATATTAGAACTACTACTGGATAACACATCCAACTATGACATGTTCCATTTATGGATGGATCATTAGGCTACAATCAGATCAAGATGGCACCTGAAGATAAAAAGCATACATCATTCAGATTGCCCATTGGCATCTTTTGCTATACGGTCATGCCCTTTGGCTTGAAGAAATGATGGTGCCACCTACCAGTAGGCAATGACATGTATCTTTGATGAGTTAATACACTAGAAGGTCGAGTGTTATGTAGATGACCTGCTCATCAAGAGCGTAGACTGACAAGATCATTTAAATGACCTAAGGATCATATTTGAGAGGATTGTAAAGTTTGATCTGAAGATGAATCCTTTTAAATATGCTTTTGGGGTCTCCTCGGATAAAATTCTGGGGTATGTTCTTCATCACCAAGAAATCGAGATCGACCCCAACAAAATTAAGGCGATCATTGAGATGCCGCCACCCAGAAACCTCCGTCAACTTTGTTATTTACAAGGGTAGCTGGATTTTATTCGATGATTCATATCGAATCTGTCGGGTATGTGCTAGCCATTTTCAAAACTAATGAAGAAAGATGTCCACTTCAAATGGGATGCAGTATGCTAGGAAGTGTTTGAAAGCATCAAAAGATATCCGTTAAATCCGCCCATTCTTGTGGCGCCAATTCTCAGGATGCCTCTTATACTGTATACAGTAGCACTAGAAGAGTCCTTTAGAGCATTATTGGCCCAATATAATGAAGAAGGAAAAGAAAATACACTCTACTACATCAGTCAAAGATTGATCAGAGCAGAAGTGCAGTATTCACTAATTAAGAAGCAATGCTGGCATTGATCTTCGCAGTCCAGAAACTCTGTCACTACATGCTGTCTCACAAAATCACATTGATATCAAAGATCAATTTGCAAAAGTTCTTGATAAAAAGATCAGTATTGACACGTCACCTCACCAAGTGGGCAGTAATATTACTATAATTTAATATCATGTACATGTCACAAAAGGTGGTAAAGGGACAAGCTTTGCAACATTTACTCGCCGCACTTCCTATCCCAGCTGACTCTCTGCTCAATGATGATTTGCCTGATGAACTAATCATGCAAATTGAGAAAAAGGAGAAACTACATTTCTGGGGAATATATTTTGACGGGGCATCATTGATTAAACATGTCCAACCTCCAAATCTTGTAAGGGCCCGAGCTGGCATCGGTCTTATTTTCATAGAACTTGAAGGAGTGATAATGAGGTTTTAATTCATTTGAACTGAGCCTCGAACCAATAATGAAGCTGAATATAAAGCTCTAATAGCGGGACTGGAGATTGTGATTGGTGTCAAAATCATAAAACTCTAAATTTTTTATGATTCTCCACTTGTGATAAATCAAGTTCTGGGCATTTACAAGATTTACAAACATGAATTAGCCCACTATTACTGATGGACTCTAGTGCTCCTAAATAAGTGCCAAATGTTAGGATAGCTTAACACCCTAGAGGACAGAATGTAAAAGCAGATTGCCTGGCAAAATTGGCCAAGGAGCTGGCAAATGAACACAAGGGATTACCCATATTTATTAAGGTTGAAAATTACTAGGTCTTTGAGCCAGAAATCATGCAATTCTCATAGGCAGAGGACCATTAGATTCAAGCTAATAGGATACAACCTCGGTTGATCCTTAACCTCCCTAATAGATCACTACTGAAAATCGACAAGGAGAACGACAAGTAGTCAAGAGATGAAAGACCAGTAGATGCTCAAAGTCATGGTTACATTACTTAGATGTTGAAGTCGAAGACAACTAGAGGCAACCATTCATCGACTACTTTAAAGAAAGTAAACTCCTGACAGACAAATCTGTGGCCACATAGATTCAAAAAAGAGCATTATGATACGCGTTTGTTATAATATGCTGTATCGATGGGCTTTTGACCAGATGTGGCTAAGGTGCCTGGGGACCAAGGAAGCTGGTAAAGTGGTAACAGAAGTTCACAAAGGACTCTGTGGAGCACATCAGTCAAGTCCCAAGATGGCTACTAAAATCAAGAGAATAGGTTATTATTGGCCGACAATGGTGAGGGATTGTATTGACTATGCTAAGAGGTGCCACTAGTGTCAAATTCATGGTGATGTCATTCATCAACAATCAAATTCAATGTACCCAACGGTAGCGTCTTGGCCATTCAAATGTTAGGGCAATGATATAATCGGGTTGATAGACCCACCATCATTGGTTGGACATCGCTTTATACTGGCAGCTACTGATTATTTCTCTAAGTGGGCAGAAGCATCACCATTCAAAGAAGTCACGTTCGAGCACGTGATCAATTTCTATACCTATAACATTATCTATAGATTCGGTGCACCATGCCACATAATCTCATATAATGGTACAGCTTTTAAGAGTACTAAAATTTATAAGTTCGTTGATCAATATAAAATATATTAGTGGTATTCATCAATCTACAACCCAAGAGCAAATGGCCTGGCAAAGGCCTTCAACAAGACGTTGGTAAAATTGTTAAAGAAAATCTTCAGCAAGAATAAGAGTGAGTGACATACAAAGATGGCAGAAGTGCTATGGGCATATCATATAACTTATAAAATGCCAATAAAAGCCACTCCTTATTCACTAGTGCTTGAAGCTGAGCAGTATTGCCATTGGAGATTGAACTACCATCACTTCGGGTAGCAATCCTGAATGATCTTACTCAGGAGCAAATTGCTCGACTAAGATTAGAGGAACTCGATGCGCTCAATGAGATTAGATTACAAACTCAACAAAACTTGGAGATATACCAAGTGAGAATGACAAAGTTATTTGACCGAATGGTGCATCATTGGTCATTTCAAGAAGGGGAATTAGTCCTTACGCTAAGAAGACCAATCATCCCACACAGAAAATTTGGTGGTAAATTCATATCTAATTTGGAGGGCCCCTTCATCATCGAGAAGGTGTACTAAGGAGGAGCCTACCAGCTTATCGATCTGCACGGTCAGAGGCTCATGCTGCCGATCAACAATCGACACCTAAAGAAGTACCATGCATAAAATTGCCCAAAGAAATATTATGTTTAATGTAGTATACATTTCGTACATGTTTATTAACATATTCATTTTATATTTTAAAATTCTCTTGTGTAGCGCGCATGCGTTTCAAAATCCCCAAAGATCGGGGGCTTTTTAAATATTTATTCAGGTCGACATCATGCTGTGTGCTAAAATCTTCGAATAAATATTTAAAATCTTAAAACTCTAAATTTGCCCCAAATTAAAAACCCCCCATGTATGACAGGGAATATTTGAATATTTATTTAGGTTGACATTGTGCTATGTGCTGAGATACCTAGGTTAATATTTAAAATTCCAAGATCCTGAATTTATTGTCATGTAACCTCCCTGCCAGATAGGGGGCATTTTAAATATTTTTTCAGGTTTACATGACGTTGCATGCTGAAATCCCTGAATTAATATTTAAAATATTGAAAGTCTAAGTTCTTTCCACCTTAAAAATCCTTCTACAAGGAAGAGTGTTTTTAAATATTTATTTGGGTCAACATCATGCTTCGCACTGAGATCCCCAAATAAATATTTAAAAATTTTAAAATTCTAAATTTATTCCATTCTGAAATCTCCCTATAAAATAGGGGGCATTTTAATTCTTTATTCGGATCGATATTGCGTTGCATGCCGAAATCCATGAATAAATATTTAAAATCATCAATATAAATATTCTTTCATCCTAAATGATATAATGAATTCTTTTTAAAGTATATGTAGGGGATCTCCTGAAAGTTCGGGATACTACCTTCTCCAACATACTAAGATTCAAAGGTCAGAAAGAGAGTTTTGTAACTACACACACTAATAAATTAAACCGGAACAGCTTGAAGTTTTCCAACAGCCTGAAGCTTAAGGTTCGGGTGGGTGTAAGAGGTCGGATCCAACAAGCCCAAATATGGTCGGATCACTGGCAGCTCCATCTACTCGACACACCATAAGAAAGGTCGTAGTAGCGGAACGCCCACTTAGTCATTCCGTCAGAAGGGACTGTAGGAAGTACGAAGGCTAATTCAACTCGACTAGTTCAAGTGATCATAGTCTATGAAATTTTCTCAATTGATCGAACAATCAATGTTCTAGTGGAAAGGATGAGTCACGAGCAACTACCAGGTATCTATAGGCCCTAAATCTTCAACTACAAAGGATGAATCCAAATCTACCAACTTTAATAAATTCAGTATTAGGAAGCACATTTTCTAAAGCTCAAGTCTGAAGTCTGAATGGGTGTAAAAGGCCGGATCCAACAAGCCCAAATATGGCATGATCGCTGATAATTCTGTCTACTCAACACACCATACGATTGGCCGTAGTAGAGGAACCCCCCATCTTAGTAACTAGTGGATGAAGGGCTTTCAAATCCTAGATCTCCTAATTTGATAAACTCAAGTGACTAAAATTAAAGTCTCCTCTAGTGACTAAGGATCAGGATACCACCCACATTTGGTATTATCAATCAATTCCAAAACCTATAAATCCTTCAATAAATTCGTAAAGCACAAAGTGAGGATCGAAGGAACTTTTCTTCAATAAGTCCATCGAAGCACAAAGCAAAGGACCGAAGAAAATATCCTAAAGTTCACATAAAGCCGAGAGCCAAACTAAGAGGATTCCATCATTAACAAGATGATTTCTTGCCACTGACCTAATATAAATCTAAGGGTTTAGGTCATCGGCATCCACCCCTTCATAATGCCTGCCAAAGCTAGAAGCAGGGGGTTGAAGGTACAAAAATCACATGATAAGTTAATATTGACAAATCAAATGATTCTCCATCCATGTTCACAGCATAAAGCACAGAGCAGAAGGAACTAAAATATCAGGACTCAAGTTAAAGCTACGAAAATAAGTATTCTGAATGACATCTATAAATATCCCTAAAGACTGGGGGCATTTTAAATATTTATTTGGGTTGACATCACGCTACGTGCCTAGATCCCCAAATAAATATTTAAAATTTCTTACCAAAATGCAACTAAAGGAGGGAAGAATGGAAGATCCTCTATAAACTAAATGTACTATCATCATAAGGTGCAATCTGAGCAAGATGCAATCGGAAAAAGTGATAGAAATATTAGATCAACAAATGATGACGGTAAAGAAGAGTGTTGAGCATATACAGATAGTTCATAAACTAAAGTGATAGTGGTGTCAAAAGAGAATGAATGATGGTGATTCTATCCACCATCGTCAATCTACAAAGTGATGTTCTAGAGACCTAAGTACAAAGTGCTCTGTCACTATCCCATGGATCTCTACTTGACCAAGAGAAAATATATCAACTATATTGAATATTACTGGTGCATCTAGAGATTATAAAAGCACAGAGATAGATTCTTGAAGATCTATAGAATGAAAATGTTAGTGTGACATCCAAATAAGCTTTTGAATATCCGCTAAAAAGAAAACCTCTATATGACATCCAAAGCAAATATCTAGATATCCATAAGGTCAATCAATTTGTAATAAACGTGGTTCACTACAGCCGCAAACCATATTTATTGGGGGGCATTTGTTGACCTCTATGCATTATCCAAAAGAAAAAAAAAATTTCACTTACCTATTATATGATGCTGGATGCACACTCCGTAAATTCTACAAAAATCCTACTTCGTATCTCATATCCATCAAAAGCCTAGTCAAATCTTGAATAACTCACTGCCACCTTATGATACCTCTGCAAAACCTGCAATTGCCTGCTCCTTGGCATCATTAAAATGAGGGGGTAGTCTCAGTTCATTTAGTGGTTCTCTTCCACATTTGCCTCCCTCCTTCTCTTCTGAAATTCACTGCCAAAGCCTTCAGTTCTATTTGATGCTTCTCCCACACAAAACCTCTGCAAAACATTTGATTGCTCCTCTCCCTTCCATAAGCTTCTTCCTCTTCCTCTGTCGTTGAAACCATTCATAAGCCAAGCCTAACATCTGACTCCAACCCATCGTTGCCTTCACGTCCGAGCTTGAAATCCCTATTCCCATTCCTAGCCGATAATAATCCTACCGAATACTCCACTGTCCAACCCATCTCCCATCTCCAACTAACCATCTAAGTGTCGATCCCCTCTACCCTAGCCTCAACCCCGATCTCCTACCTGTAGCTCACGATCCGATGCCTAGTTGTGATCAACTCCACATCTGAAGGCCGATCAAAGCCCTGCCTAACTAAACCAAGTCGTGATCTCCACTCAACATCCCCCCAACTCCTTCTCCTTCAACTTCTTCTATAGCCGTAGGCGTCCCGACCCCATCAAAGCCTCACCACGCTGAAGCCACAAACTCAAACCTCTTTCCTACTACCGACCGAACCCAGGACCTCACTCAAAAAAAACCTACTTCTACCCAGCCCAACTCATCCTAACTCAGCCAAAATCAGCCTCAAAGCACTCAATAACCCATTCAGACCCAACCCACTCCACTCAACCCTTATTCGACTCAGTCCACTCAGCCCTCCAACTTATTTCCTTAACCTAGGTAATCATTCTCTCTCTTACCCCAACATTTTGATACTAAATGGGGTTGATATTAAGGTTAATATTACTACTAGTTTTAATATTAATGTTAATATCATTATCATAATACTATTAATAATAATAATAATAATAATAATAATAATATTACTAGCAATATTATTATGAGTAGTAATAATATTATTATTCGTATTATTATTAGTATCATTATATATATATATATATATATATATATGTGTGTGTGTGTGTGTGTGTGTGTGTGTGTGTGTGTGTATGTATAGGTTTATATGTGCCAAAAAAAGGGGAAAAGAGTGGCTTCAAAAAAAAAAAGAGAAAAAGTTCTCCAAAACAAAGAAAGATTTCCAAGAAAAGAGAGATTTAAAAAAAAAAGAAAAGAAAAAAAAGAAAGGAAATTGGTGTCTTGATTTTTGAGCTCTTTACCTCGCCGTTACTAAGGTATAATCCCTCTAAACTCAAAGCTTCGAGACTCCACTTTTAGAGTTCCCGACGCACCGAAAAACTGCCCATACATGCCTTTATTGCACGTGGTGGGATGAGACCCCAGTGCGACGCCTACAACGAGATGGGGTTACTTATAAGTACCCGTTTGCGGGGAAATAACTATTTTTTTAAATAGGTACCGTCGAAGACCCCATACACTCCTTTATTTATAGTGGTTTGGTCCAACACAACCTACATCCACTCCCTAGAAACTCCTTCGCTAGGTATTGCACTAAATCCAAGTGACTCTCCTTTTGCCCCCACAGCAAGGTGGAGAAGCCCTTACAAACTCTCTTCCACCAAATCCCGGAGCGGCAGAGAACTGTTGTCCTTTTTCACCCTCCTAGTGAAGGCAGAGAACTGTCATCCTTTTTCACCCTCCTAGTGAAGGCAGAGAACAGTCATCCTTTTTCACCCTGCTTGTGAAGGTAGAGAACCCACCGTCCTTTCTCACCCTCCTGGTGATGGCATAGTACCAAGCATCCTTTTTCACCCACCTGGTGATGGCAGAAAATTGGACTCTCCTTCAAAAATCTTCTCTCAAGAGTCTTCAAGGAGATAGGGTAGAGACTTGAAGTACAAATAATGAGATCCTCACCTTTGGGCAACGTTGTGAATTCCCTCATAATTTCCTCTTCAAAAATCTCACCACACTCACTCTAAAATACTCTCCCTAATCACTCTTCCTTATACTCTCAAGAAGAAATTCATACAAGATTTTTAGGACAGTCAGTTTTTAAGAACCTTATATACAAAAGGACAAGAAACTTCTTTCAAAAATTAAAAATTTCAAGTTTTACGAAGTAGGATCATACTGTTTGATCGAATATTGTCCCGTACGAATAATTCAAAATATGAATGGTTTTTCCCTATGATGTTGTACGAACCTATGAGATCCAGAATTCGTACTTTGGAAATAATGTGTGAAACTAAATCATACTATACAAATAGTTTAAAAAGTTGAACGGTTCATCCCATACGATACTGTATAAACCTGTGAACCCCATTTTTAATACTCTGGAAATGATATACGAAATCCATTTGTACTGTACAAATAATTCAAAAAATTAAATGGTTCACCTAGTATGAACCAGAGCGAACCATTGAACCCAAATTTTCATACTCTGGAAATGATATGCGAAATCCATTCATACTGTACGAACAGTTCAAAAAATTGAATGATTTGTCTCGTACGAACCAGTACGAACCATTAAACCCCAGTTTTCGTACTCTCTATACAATATACGAAAACCATTCGTACTGTACAAATAGTTCAAAAAAAATTAAACAGTTTATCCCGTATGATCCTGTACGAAGCTGGGATCCTTGGATTTTGTACTCTGGAAGTGAAGTACAAAAATATTTTGTACTATATGATTTATACTTAGAAAAAATTTCACTCTTAACCAGGCAGGTTCATTTACTTAAGAGGAGAAACTACACAAATCATCTCGTATAATCTCATATCGTACAGTATAATTAGTTTAAAAAATTATGTTTTTTTCTTACTCCCCCAGTGTGTGTGTGTATGGTTACCCAATTACAATCATTTCTCTCAGACTCAAGAAAAGGAAAAGTATAGACTCCAAGACTAATAAACTCTAATCCAATTAATTTAAAATCTTCCACTATCTGGAATGTGATTTTCTTGAAATGAAATGTTAGTACACACAAAATAGAATTTTTCAGCATATGTTAGGAGAAATAATAAACAAACAATAAGATTTTGTATTCATCAAAAACTCACATAAAAAACTCACTTGAAGGAATAGATTTGCACCAATCTCAACACAAACATCATTTACTCATAATAATGATGAAGAATCATGAAATCAAATGTCACTAGAAAGGTTCAATTCATGACAATCTCGTACAAGCAAGCAAAGATTCATTATGAATACAAAATCCTACATCCCATAGAGGAGCAACAAGCAATACGGGGATCAGATGAAAGACTCATAATGAATGAAACATCAATGCAACTTTCTTGCATATATCAATTAATAAAGTTGAAGGAAGATACAACAATATGTTTGCAATCAATCATACAAGATCTCAATAAAGTATAAAGAAGTCATCATGTTGGTTGAAATGCAAACTTCGATATGATAGTTCACTATATGGGTTACAAATCATCCTTAAAAGATGGCAAAATACTTCTAACATGTCACACGGCCCATCTACAATTTAGTGATCTCCCTACGAGCAGAAGGGGTCAATGTGCAAGGAACATGATGATCTAACGCATACAGGATGCATGCAACGTACTACCTACAAGCATAAGTGGATGACTTATAATATGTAGAACAACTTGTATACAAAGTGAAATAGCAAATCTGTGATGAATTTAAACTCCTACTAACCACTGTAGGAAGCTCTTCTATGAAGTATGGTGCTTACGGTTAATAGTTAGAGATTTAAAATATATACAATAGTCCGCACATAGATGATAATAAGTCACTACGAGGATCCTTTGAGAATAATAGCAAGGAAGCTAGTGTACAAGTAAATCCACTCGAACCTGCTTTGTGTACAAACTTCTACAGGCCACTTTAAGAGATCATTCATGTGATAACCTTGTCTATAAGCAATGACAGTGAAGGTATTGCCAATATGATAGATCTTCTCAGTACATAAATATGTGATAGATTCTCTATGAGCAAGGATAGAAGAGCATAACAAATACGAATACCCATTAGAAATAATGGAAGGTTTGTTATATACATAACGATATACCTACAAGTGTCAGTCAGTAGTATGTTGTAGATGTTACAACGCTCCTATAATCAACCTCTGTTTAATGGTCAACAAATACACTGATTTTCTTCAAGCTAAGGGTGGATAATACAATAGATACAAATTCCCACGGGCTCCTACAGAAGACCCTCTATATATGTAAAATGTCATATATGAAAAATACGTAGAATGACTACAACAAGTGCAAGCTCATCCGAGCCATTACAGGAGACTCGCTCTATGAACTATACATCATGTGCAAACAAAAATGAAAGGCATACAACAAATGTGAACTCCTACGGGTAGCTAAAGATGGTCGATCAAATAACCAAAAATATCCCCGCACGTCCACTGTAATATGCATGCACATAGGTACACAAAAATGTACATGTAATTATATACCCGCATAGGCTTCGACGAGCGTGTTATTGGTACACACGTGATATCCAGGGATGCTGCATGGGTTAAGAAGTGAATTCAAGTTCAAGCCCGATCCTTCTATGCGGGTAAGTAGGAGCTGACACCGATCGAACCATTAAATAAATATGCGGTCAGGAGGTCGATCGAGATCTGTATTTTATACATTTATATTAGGCCTTCAAGGCGTATAATCAAGAGAATTCACTTACAAAGGCATAAAGCCTAGGAAATTTGATCCTCTCTCGATAGCTTGATCGAGTTGATAAGGTTTGATCTATAAAAGAAAATGACCCCAGTCACCCCGATGATGGTCGTATTGAATATAGATCTCAACCGGAGGGGTTAATTCCATATTTCCAAAGTTTCACTCAAATGTCTATCAAAACTCAAATTCCCACAAAATCTAAAAAATTCCAAAAATATTTAAAATTTAAATAAAACACCATCAACCACTTAAAGCAAAATCCAATCACCCTCCGTAACAGTTTGCTGATGTGGATAAATCAAAATTTACTTCAGCTCACATGGAGCTAATGCCTAGTCAAAAAATATTACTAAGATCCATTCTCAAACAATCTCCTGCTAGTAAGGACGTGGTACGTGTCCTCTAACCGATAGTTTCACCGCCAAATGACATTACAGGATAAAAAGTTATTACCCAGGGCTCTCTGAACCGAGTGGTTTTGTTACCAAATGGCACCATGAGATAACGGTTATGGCCAGAGCCAATACGTTCCTTAGTAGAATCAAATCCTTGAGATATGAATCAATATGATATGATTAATAGGGCATGTTTTGATTGAAAATTAGTAGTTTTGAAAATATTAATTATCTTTGGGAAAATTTAAATTTTTGAAATTTTTTATATTTGAGATCGAATGCTTATTATGAATGATATATCTCCTCAAAAGGTGAACATATCTTTCCCTAATAGGTTCAGATTGCAAATCTTTTAATTTATCATGATTATCGTAATCAAATTCAAGGAAAAATAACATATGATCCAAAAGGATCAAAGTGATATTTAATCCATTATTTAACTATGCTAATCTGAATAGATAGATTATTAATTTTATAATTAAAGTTACGATTGTAATTGATATATCTATCCAAAGAAAGAAAATATTAATCACTATCGATTATTTGAATATGACGATAATGATCGTTAGGTTTGAATTTCCCAAAGATAATCAATTATAGGTTTTGAAATTTTGATTTTGAAATTTTGGTTTGGGTTTCTAATCTCCTATGAGTGTAAGCCCTCATAGTTAATTACATCATAGGAAACCAAAATTTTCCTACGATTACTCTCGATTAAAATAGCGATATGAATTTCATTTAGATTTTTGAAGCTTGATATCAAGGGAGGTAGGGACTGGAATTTCAAATGGGATTGGATCAAATTTGAACAGTTCTTTCTAGAGTCAAAGGAAGAAAGGTAGGAGGTGTCTTAAGATTTTGAATCACTTCAGAAAAACCCCAACCTATCCTAAGTGTTGGGTTTGAATTTGATGGAAAAAGATTTAAGATTTGAGTTGTCAATTTTAATAGAAAGTGGGAACTAGATTCTTAGAGATTGAGGTCTTAAGATTAGAAATCTGCCTCAGGACCTAAGTCTAAAATGGGTACTAAAAATTAGTGACCTAGATCCTAGCTAATGCAATGCAATCCTGGACTAACCCCAGCCTAGATTGGGGAGTCAGCTAAACCACCTAAATGCTTCAAAACCATGTGTCCGGTCTTTTAAATGTAGAGTGGTAGGGACATTTTTTAAGATTAGTTTAAGGAGTTGGGGTCGACATCTAGAGCAGATTCCTAATTGACCCCTTGACTTATGTTGGGTGAAATGTTTAAGCTAGAAATGCGATTAAAGATTTAAACTGAATTTTAGTTTGTTACTAATGCAATACATGCTAGTTGACTCAAATGCTTAAAATTAGAATGAAGCAAGTTTAAAATCAGACTTAAAAATAGCTTTATCCTAGAGATGCACAGATCCCCTTAGACAGAATTGCACCCTCATAGGCCAGGTGGTCTGCCAAAACTCATAGGGGGGAGTGCCTAGCAAATGGAAATAAAGTGCAACCAATATATTTATAAAAAAGCCCCGGCGATCTTAGGCTTACTTCTTAAAATGTTAGAGTTACTATGTGAGCTTAAATCATTTAATTTTGTTTAAGTAGAAATACTTTAATCATACCCTCACGAGCCTCTGATTGAATTCTAGGCTAAAACGAAGATCGACATGCAAAAGCACCAAAAAACTACTAAAAACATGCAATCCTAATATCACAATCAACATAACAATCAAATTAATTAAATTATAATTCAAATTGAAAGTCCATGGGCCAAGTGCCACTTACTTGTACAATCTAGGGTCTGTAGGAAAAGTAAAGTGGCTGGGTACCACTGGCTACAACCCGAATTCTATTCCTAGGACTCAAGTGACTTTGAGATTTGGGATTCTTCTCATTCTTCATTTCTTTGTCCTTCTACGAGCTCCTTGGATCATCGGGTCAAGATATCCAAATAAAAAGAAACTCCCCCTGGGTAAGGGTGTTATCTTTTCTCGTTGGATACTTGAAAGTATCCTAAACTGTATTTCCAAGTGAAGAAGTACTCTCCTCTAAGGGACATCACTCTTCTCCTTGGAATCTAGTTTGGATCACTATAATCCCATCTCAAAGCAATTAACAATTTATAACTCATTTCAAATTAAATTACACTATTCAAAATTAAAATATCTAGACTCAATCCTGCAGGGTTATCCTAACAATCAACAATTATATTTGACATCCCAAGCATTTATATTTAATCTCAAGTAGTTAATATCTGAAATTAAAGTCCTCAAATTACAGCCATGCTTGCCATGCTCTTTAAATTTAACGGCGGAGTTAAGCAAATTTTTGAAGCACCTGCAAAAAATTATGTCAATTTTAAAGCTTTAATTATTGCCCCCTTTAATTTAATTACCTTGTATGAGTATAAACACCTACATAAGACTAAATTAGTATAAATCATCCCTAATCTAGGGGTATATCTAATGCACAATCAATCAAATCACAGAGTGCAGTAAATAAATAAACAATCACAGTAATTCTGCTACTAGCAAACATCATGCAGTAAAAGCTCGAAAACCCGGCACACAGTAGAAAAGTAAAGATCGGCCTAGCATAAGACTAGGTTGGTTATCCTAGTAAACCATCTAAAGTGTTTGTAGGAGGCTATGTGGCTTTGATATATCCTAAATAGGACACTTAATTGCAGTTGCTTGATGTTTTGGTTGGTTGAAAGGCTTAAAGGAATTTTAATTTGAGTTTAAGTCTTAATGATTTGATATTTATTTTAAAATTAATTTTTATTATTTGTTGGATACCACCTTTGTTGCACACCGAGGCCGTGAAGTTTATTTCACCTTCCTTGGGGCTAATTTAATAGCCTCGTAGGCTTGAGTTACCTAGTGGTACCGAGTATGATTAATTAAATTTGATTAAGATTTAAAAGTTAATTAATTTTTTTAATCAAAGTTGATTGGTTGCTGATTTTAATGTTAAATTAAGATTTTCTGGAATTTTTGAATGATTTATTGAATTTTTGGATATTTGGATTATTTTAATGATTTAATTAAGGGGTCAAAAGTTAATATTTTGAATAAGAGTTATTTCTAGAAAATTTAATATTTTATTAAAATACTAGACCTTAATACGATCAGTTAGACTGTAAGTATGCTGGATTTGGATTTTTTTATATTTTATTATGAAGGTCTGAAGTTTTGATTTGATTTTGAACTAAGTTTGACCAAAAGTTGACTTTTTCAAATTTGATTGATTTCTGGAAACTTAACATTTTTGATAAATATTAGACCTTAATGTGAGTTGAATGCCTTTGAGTTTGACTGATTTGGAGTTTATTTGAATTAGTATTGAATTTTTGAAGTTTTGGGTATTTATTGAATTTTTAGAATTTGTTTAATTAAGGGTCTTTTATGAATTTGAATCCAAATAACTTCCAAACTCCTTGGAATCAACTCCAAAGGTCAGGAATGACCTAAGAAGAGATTCCTAAGTTTTTAAGAGAGTTTTTTAATTTTTAATTATTTTTAATTAATTAAATTAATTAAATATTCAATTTCACTTAAAATTAAATTAACCTTGATTTTGAGGTCCAGTCAAAGGGCTTTTATTTTTCTATGATTAAGGATTCAATTTTGGTTAGTTAGAGGTATTATTTTGAATTTTTGGATTTAAATTTGATTTATTACTTTTTTTGAAAGGTTTTAAGGTTTAATTATGGTTTAATTTTGATTAAACAAATTAAGGGGCTTAATGACTTCAAAAATCAGTGAATATTTTTCTATAGGCTGTAGATGTCACTAGGTTCAAATGTTCAAAGTTTAAAGTCAAAATGATATAGATCCTAATTATTAGAATTTTTCTAAGTTTTTTAATCAAGTCCTTAATTATTGTCCTTAATAATGTCATTTGGTTGAATGGGTTCAAATCAAAGTTCCACTAACCCTTGGACAAACACATACACATGTGGTACACAATCACAATCAAATCCTAAAACTAGGAGAGTTCTAAGACTAGGTGGTGTGTGTATCCTACACATAAAAAGATTAAAATTAATTAAGATAATTAATGATGTAATTAATGAATAATATAATTATTCATTAATCACCTCCCCACAAGTTCTATTCAAACATGCTTAAACTAAGTTTAAAATTTCAACGGATCTCTCAATGTTAGAAGATTTAAATATGTATAATTATAAAATAATTTTAAATATATATATAATATATACATAAACCTATATATCAATATAAGTTTTAAATTTAAAATACTTAAAAGTATCATTAAATTAAGCTTAATGTCTAAATGAGAGATCCTCTGATTTCCAAAGATTATTTGAAAATGAACTTTTAATTTTCAAAATATTTAATGTAATATTTAATTAAATATTAATTAAATATTAGAATATTCAAAAAATTCAAAATTATTTAGGATAATTTGAGTTTTAAATTTTAAGATTAATTTTTAATTAAAGAATGATAAATTTCAAAAATTTTGATATATTATTTAAAACTTTTTTAAAGTTAATTTGAATATTGTTTGAATTTTTGGAGTTTAAGTTAATAAAATGAATTTTAAATTAATTTAAACTTAATTAATATTCAAAATAATTTAAAATTAATTCTTAAATGTTTCTGGAATTTTAAAATTACTTAAAATTAATTTCATGAAATTTTGAAGATATTTGATTCAATTAAATATTTAACTCTTTAATATTTAATAATTATTTAAAATATATTTAATGTTTGAAAATATTTATTTAATTTTGATTTAAGAATTTTAAATTTTAGAAGTTTTCATATATAACATCAATAATTTGTTATTAAATCTAAATTATATATATATATATATATATATATATATATATATATATATATATATATATATATATGAATATTTTAATAACAAAGCATATATTTAATATAATAAAATACAACTAATATTAAATATAATTTTAGAAAGTAAATTAACATAAGTTTTAAACATTCTTCAAAAAAAATAATATGACATTTAAAATATATTAATTATACTTAAAAAAATTAATTATTTTATTTTAAATATTAAAAAAAAGGTCAAATATTAAATATTTAAAATAATTTAAAATATATACAATATTTAAAATTAATCTTAATTTTAAATTAAAAGTTTAAAATTCTGGGCATTTTAATATAAAACATTATATTTTTTTATTTATATTTGATTTTTTTTTGAATTTTTTTGGTTTTAAAATAGATTTAAAATAATTAAATAAATTATTTTAAAAGAAATGGCAGCGGCATGCCACGTGGCAAAGCGAGATTGGTCAGTCAAAACAGGGGTGACGGCAGCCAATCATTGGCAATAATTACGCCGACGTGCAATCATTGCCACATGATTAATACAGCAGTGGGACCCACGCGTTATTCACTTAAGTGAGTCAGCAGATTGCGGTAACTGTTAGATCTTTCACTGTTTGGATTAAACGGCTGTGATCTTATCTGACCGAGATCAGAGCAGTTACGAATGTAGCGCAATTTAGAGGTGCCGTGGTATAACTCAATCCGGATCGTTGCTCGTGAGATCAATGGTCCGAAAATTGCATGGCTCGAGCATAGCTAAACTAGAACCCTAATTAAAGAAAAGGCTCATTCTCCAAATTTGTTGAACTAAATTTAATAAAATTTTAAACATGGGTTAAGGATATGAAAAGAAATCATGGGGACCTTTTTTAACATTTTGAAAAGCACTTTTTGAAAAGTTAAATAGGTATATGTGTTCTAGCTAGGGTTTGAAGTTTTAAGTAAACTAACCGATGGATCTTCAGGATTTTAGTTCCTCTGAGCTTGTGGACTGTCCACACTAATATTTGATGAAGAATCCTCGAGCCAACAATGCCTGGATCGAGAGCTAAATGCCTTGGATGGACTTGGGCAAGGTTTGCCGGGAAACTCGCCACCGACTACTCTGAACGGCTGGGCTAGGGTCAGGAAAATGAGAAGGAGATTCTTGAAAGCTCAAAGGAATTGGAGTTGGGCTCTGGGAGTGCTTGAGAAGTGAGAGAGTGTAGATTGTGTGAATAGTAGCTCATTAGGGTGTTTTCCCCTATTGAGATGTCCTCTGATTAAATGGGTGGCTAAGATTATCTTGTGAGGCTGCTAGATGGCTTCCATCTGTCCCCCAAATGGTTAGAGAGCAGGGGAATCAAGGACAAAAGGACAAGTGATGTGTAAAGGTCACTTGGTCCCCTTGTGAGCATGTGGTAATGATTAGAGCCATTTGATCTTGAATCAAAGGCTGGAATTTATCTTAAGATTGTTCCATAAGTTGATTAAGATTAATGGAATGGTTTAAAAATGGTTGGGATTAATCTTAGATGGGTTTTGACCATCTTTGACCCATTCCAAACATTGATTTCACTGTTTGACTAGTCCAAAGCCACTTGGACAGCTGAGGTGGCATGCAAGGTGACACCAAGGATTGATTAGAGTGGGTTAGAGGATAGGTATTAGAGTTTGAATGCTATAAGGATTAATTCTTTGAATATTTGAGGGTATTTTGACCATTTGTTGAGTGGTTTGACTAGTCAACAGGTCAAGCCTTGCTGAGGTGGCAAGGGGGAGAGCTGAAGGGCTGGTTAGATGAGTTGGAAGGGTTTGAGGTTCAAAGATTGGAGTTTATGTAAAGATATGAGATATTAAATAACTTTGACCAAGTTTTGATATGTTGACTTGGTCAACTTGACTATGATTTGACTTGGGTTGAGCTAAGAGGTGTTCAAGATGTTAAATGAAATGAGTTTAAGGATTCTCAAGGTAAAGAGGTTTTAAATTTGAATGGGAAGGCATATGGAACATATGGCTTAATCATGGGTCAAAGTTTGACCAAGTTAAACTTGCATAATTTGACTCCAAATAAACTTGAATATGTTTGCATCAACTCTTGAAATAGATTTGAGAGTTTGTTGGGTTTGATCTAATCAAATGGGTTGGAATAACTCATTAAAACCCTTAAGGGGTTATTGGGTCAACCCTGATTGACTTGGTCAACCAGGTGGGCCCAGGGTCTAGAAATAAGCTCAACAGATTTGAAATGACAATTGGAGACCAATAGAGGTAGTTCCAAAGTCTGGAAAGGTCAATTTGGTCAAAACGCTTGTTTTAACCCTTAAATGACTATTTGGTCAACCTAGGTTGACCCAAAGTCTAGACTTGGGTCCAACAGGTTGGGTTTGATAATTGAAACTTGTTAGAATTTGTTGCATTTGATTTGGAGCTCATTTGGTCCAAAGTGACTATTCACACCCCACAGGGATATTTTGGTCATTTTGGACTCTAATCAACTGGAGGTCAAAATGAGTCTAACAAAATACAGTTTAATGTTCAAGAGGTTAAGATTAAAGGTCTTGATGTTGTTGGAAGCTTTGGAGAAAGCTCCAAGGTCAAAATCCACTAGGTGATAGGTCCAGTGGCATAGGCCATAAATATTTGAAGGTTTTATAGCCTTTGAAAATCAATTCAATTTATAGGGTTCGAGACCTCATAATGAGCTCAAATTTGGAGGGTTACCTCTAGAGACATGTCACATCAGCATGAAACGCCAAACCTTAAATTAGAGGTCATTTGATAGGGTTTTGAAGTGTTCAAAGATTCAATAGAAAAGGCTTTCAGGACCTAAGCCTTTAGTCATGAGATTTGAATTGAATTTATGGATTTAATCTGGATTTTGATTTTGAATGATTGGATTTGAATTACCCAAATAAATAATAATCAATTGAATGATTTTATTGATTGGATAAGATTAGTGCATGATAGAGGGCTAGATTAAGGTTCAAGTTAGGGTTGAAATAGGTTTGAAAGTTGGATATGTTTAATTGGAGGTTTGACTTAGCTTGAAATCAAGGTTGATTTAAGGTTTAAATTGATCTAAGATCTAGATTAATCTTAGGACCTAGATAGATCTAGGGTCTAGGTAGATCAAGAACCTAGGTAAATCTTAAAGCTTAAAGTCTAGGAGGATTCTAGAATCTAGAAGTCCTAAAGTCTAGAGTCTAGGGGCCTCCTATGATAGAGATTGATCTAAGATTTGGATTTGATCTAGGGTCTAAATTGATCCTAAATTCTGGAGTCTGGTAGAATCCTAGGGTCTAGAGTAGATCCTAGGGTCTGGGTTCTAGGATGATCCTAGAGTCTAGATTAATCTAGGGGTTATATTGATTTGGGGTCAGGATCGATCTAAGATTAGATTATTCCTAAGGTCTGGATTGGTCCTACTGACCTCATACAAAAAAAATGTGGTCAACAAGGCACAAAGCCCTCTATTAGCTAAGCTAGATTCAAATTTGTCCCCTTAGGTAAATACTTCCCCCCCCCCCAAGTATACAAGGTTCCCTTGGACGAAGCAACCCATGGCTGTCGATAAGGATCCTTCTGTCAGGTTGGGTTGACTGCCTCCTTTGACTAAGTAGACTAGGGACCATGATGGCCCGGGATGACAGAACTATGGGATCTTGATCGGGTCCATCATCCATTCCCCCACCATCCGCTTTAAGTGCAAGTTGGTGAAATTTCTAATTTTAAATATCAACCCCTCAATTTCCAAACTTCAAACCCATGTTGCTACTATATGCCAGATAGCATGTATTCTCTATATATCTGATTGACGACTAGCCTTATTCGAAAATTCTTTCTCATTATCAAGAGGGGTAATTAACTATAGGGGCTTGCACTTATAGGAAACCAGAACTCATATTATAAAGTACTCATAAAATGAGGGCAAAATCTCTGGGTAGTGTCTTATCTACAAACTCATCTGCTTTCAAAAATTTTACCTCAGAACTTAATTCCATTAAAACTCTCCCGAAAAGTAACGGGGTGGCCAGGGAGGGAATTTTTGGATCCCACAATGTAAAGGTAAAATTGGTTAAAGTAAATATAATAATCTAGATAAAATGATTGACTAAAAATTAACTTTAGAGAACCATTTTGGGTTAACATACCAAACCTAAGAACTTATGGTTTCCCTACAACTAAGGCAATATTGTAATATAATATTTAATGATCATCAATATATGTCATTAAAGAACATTAGTATATGTCATTATTAACAAAAGTAATTGTTCTATCCTTCTTGATTTATAAAACAAGATTCCTATCATTAGGAAGCTTAACAGAAGAACATAATTATAAATAAAAAATCTAATTTGACTCATCCTCAACATCAAATACTAAAAGGGTTTGAGTTGGAGTCTAGAAATTTGAATGATTAATATATTTTCTTCTTTGGATGGTGATTTTAATGGGGATATAAGGCTACAAATATGTTACCTAATACATTTGGAAGGAATATAAGGCTTACTCTTCTTATAGCATTAGAAGATTGCTATGAAAAAATAAGTAAGGGACAATGTAACTAAATGTGACAACTACCTAATTGGCCTTACATTCTTATTTAGATTAGACTGGAACTAAAATACATAAGCATTGCAAAATTTTAGCTTAAAAGTGTTTAGAGAAAATGTTGATAGTCAATAAAACAAAATAAAGTATATTGTATAAAGCATGATTATTGAGTATTACCTACCCTTCGTATGAGGTTTAAATTATTTTTAGGAAAGTATTGCCTTTTAATGATTAATGTACTAACAAGGCATTTGTTCATTACAATTTAACTCTTATAGCTAAATATACTAATAGCAATCCCATGCAAATATAAATTGAAAGGGTTTAATTTAAACATTTAGTCTCAGTGGATCATGGCATTCATTAATATGTTTGATAGAGAAGCATAGAAAGAATAATGAGGGTCTCATATGATATTTATAGATAAAGTTCTAAGAGAAGTTCTATGAAAAGTTTTAGAAAAGAAAGGGTTTAATAATGCATATATTCAAGTCATTAGGAATATGTGTGTTGGAGCCATTACTTGTGTTAAAAAACACAACGTGATTTGACCAAATATTTTCCAATTTTGATTTGATTGCATCAATATCGGCCTTAAGCCATATCTTCGTTCTTTAATCATGGATGTTCTTAGTAGAAATTTGGAAGAGAATGATCCTTTGTGTATGCTTTGTTCTGATGATATTCTTCTTGTTGATGAGGCATGGTCCTTATATAAATAATGTATGAATGTTTAAATACTTGGCACCTATTAGATGAACATATTTATCTTAGTTTATGAAAGTAGCCAAACTAGCTATTTGTTAAACATGAATATCATAATTCAACACACAAAGTTATATGTCATGCACCAGAGAATCAACTATAAAATCATTATATTGTTATATTCTCAGGGGATTTTGAAAATTATAATTTTCAATTAGATTTGATAGTTTTGAAAGGGTCTAAAAATAAGGAAAATTTTCTTCTATTAAATTTTAAAAAAATTATGAAAGTTAAGTTTATAAAGTAATGAAAATACAATCAATGACTCAAAATTAAAGACTATAAGGAACCCCATATTTTCTAAGGTTATTGTGGCTATTTTCTTAGTATTAATAAATAAAAAATAGAGATTTAATAATAAAAATAGTGACATTATCATAAATATTTTCACAAAATTTTGAATATGCTTAAAATGATCCACATAACACATGGTATGCATGTCACATTTATATGTAATCATAAGGCTACTTTGATAACTTTGAAAATATAAAACATATTCTAAAAGTGACATGAAAATTCTAAATAATTATGGAATACTACATTTGACTAATTAAACCTTCACATAATATTTCAAAATTTTGGAGATGGCTTAATATTTTAATAGTTAAAAAATAAAAATTTAATTATTAAATTTACTAAATTCCTTTAAAATTTTAAGAAAATTTGAGGTGCAAGAACACAATGCATACAAACCATAATTTTCCAGGAATTTATCAATGAATGCATGTAGGGCTATGATTTTTTAATGGAGATTTCACACATTTGAAACCCCCTATCTTGTGGTTTGAAGAACACTAAACTTTAATAAAAATTTTAGATGAATAAAATTATGTGATTGAATTAACAATGAAGCTTGGGATTTTTTTAAAATTTATTTAGCATTGATAAATTTATAACAATGAGTAACTAATTTTTCGAAATTGGAAAGTGACATTAAAATGCTATGGAAATTTTTATATTTGGTAGAGCACACACAATGCATCTCTTATAAACATTTTCTTCGAATTGTTTCGCTGATTTACCCACAACAAAAGTATTAAAAAAAATTTTAAGTGGTTAACTATTGCTAATGTCAACCAATGGATCATATTTAAATAATAAACTACGATTGCTAGAATTGTCTTCTTCATGCAATCATGTTGTTAATAAGAGAATTAGGTTGCATGAGTTAGCTTAACACAAGACCTACCATAAAGTACTTCTCCCTTTATAAGGGCTAAACCTAAACTTCTATCAGGGTCAGCTTTAATTTAAGGCTAATTGAGTTAATATTCACTCAAATTACTACGACCCAGGCTACTCCATAGAGTAAGCTCTCAGTACTTTCTAGGGTTTTATGGATTTCTCAACTATGTGGCCAATGTTGGCTGATAGCTTCAATTCCTCACCATCATTGGAGTGTGGTGAGAAAAAATGATCTACCATAATTTTATTAATGCTATAAAAGATAATGGTTTGACCAACACTTGAGTTTAATTTGGGTTACAATTGAATATAATGCTAATTACTCTTTGATGAAATCTAAAATTCATTAGAAATGATAGAGAGATAGATGATTCACTAGGAAGCTTGGTAAAGCTTAAAGAAGATAAGCGAATAAAATTGAATATGTTTACTATGACCTTGCCTTATTTTTTTAAACTTATGCTTATACCATGGTTAATTATCATAGTAATCAATTGGAAAAAGCATGAAGGCATGTTGGGGTATGAAGATGAAGCCTAAATGTGTTTAGGATATCATTAGGATTATCCTTAATTTAAACTTTTCTAGTCACAATTAACTTTTACTATTCTCATATTTAGCATAATTAGGCCCCTAATAATGGTTTAAGGTTCTAACCAAGGTTTAAGCTTTATGTTTGGGTTTGGTTAAGGCATTATGTAGCCACTTGGAGTATGGGTTTATCTTATTCTCATTAAAGGAAGCTTTACTAAGACAAATTTACTCCTATTGGATCAACTTTATTCAGTTTACCTAATTTGGTCAAACTTGCGGGTTAGCATGGTAGTTAATTTAGGTTTGCTTTAAATAATAAAATCTTTGATAGCTATGTATCCAATGATAAACCAATTTAAATGTTAAAGAAAGCTTCACTCAATTAAACTAGTACAGATGTCAAATCACTAAAGTAATCATTATTTAAGTACTATAGATCAATAGAGAAATTGTATAAAGTGGTAAAACCAAAGCATCTATAATGACTGTCAAGATTATATTAATATAGTAAAATTATATAAAAGTGACATGTACTATCCAGGTATTTTATATCAGTATCAAATCAACATATTATGTGCTTAGTTTATCACATGAATAGTATTAATAATCAATATAATGAATAAGTAATAGTAATAATAATAGTGAATAAGTAGTAGTATCAGTAAATATCAACATCCTTATTGATATCTAGAAACCAGTGGCAGTAGTAGTAAAATAATATAGTAAGAGTAAATCCATATAGTAATAATTAATCTAAACAGTAATAAAAATAATGCTTCAGTAATATATATTTCAGTAATCACACTAAATAAATAATAATTTTAGGCTTAATCAATATTTTTTCTAGTATTGTATTAGTATTAATAAACTGTGGGATCAATATACTGAGTTATCACTCTTTGCTTGTCATTATAATAATCATCTCCTTATAACTCCCAATTAGCATCACGTGAATCAATAGAGGATAACACCAAACTACTATATTTAGAAGATAGTCTATCAGTCCACCATCCTGTATAGGTCAATTAGTCTCTAGCCAACATCAATGAATAATCAGTCTTTACTTATTTTTCCTAACACATATAATATTATCACAATACTATGACAGTAATAGCAACTAGCTATTATGCAATCACGTACCTTTATTCATTTTCAATGCATTATAGGTAAAAAAATATAATTGAGCTTAATTCAGAAAATATCAAAATATCCCAACAGTTGGCAAGAGAAAATCATACTTAGCAAAAATTTATGATTTAGAAATTAACCAAATTACCAGAGATCGTATCTAACAACATTCTTAAGCTTTAATTAAACTAAAGCACTAATTTCAAATGTCAAAATAAATTTTTGAATTAGTTAAAATTATTGCTTTTCAAAATCACCTAGCAAAAAATCTTAAATAAATACTCAAAATATTTATAATCTCAATCTCTATAACATATAAAAACTTACAAGTCAAGGTTTTGCTAATACAAGATTATCCTCATTTTTTATTAATAAAAATACAAATTTGATCAAAAAATTTAAAAAATACCAAATTATTGAAATCCGAAATAGGATAATGATTCCTTACATTGAGATGAGTAAATCTTCCAACAAAATTGGTTGATGAAAATTGCTTTAGAGCCTCCAAACACTAGGCTTCTTTATCTCTCTCCTCTATTTCCTCTCTAATTTCCCTTAACAAGCTCTCTATTAGCTCATTTAAGAAAGGAGAATAGCTTTTAATAAAATATTAAGTAGTATTAGATATTTATAATAAAATAATAATATAATATAAAAATAAATATATAATTTAATCATTTTTTAATATAAAATTCATAAAAATCCTTTTAGCCTTCAAAATATAAAGAAAAATATCCATAAAATAGCCTAATTTATTTATAAAATTTTGGTGTAATCAGTTTGAAAAATGGACACCCAATAGCCATAAAACTCCCACTTGTACCGATATGTGTCAATTTCTTAAGGATTCTCATAAATGCCCAAAAATTATAAAAAAAAGAATAATTAAATCACTACAATATATATGTTATGGTGAAGACAATTTATCAGTTTGTGATTTGGGCTTTTAATGACTCCTAAAAATTTATTTGACTAGATTATTACAATACTATTTAGCTCACTTAAATTAATCACAGAAATAAAGTTAATTTCATAATGTTAACCTATTTTTTAACATTTATCTATGAATGGTAGCAAAAAAAAAGAGATAATAAAGTGCATAAAATAAAAACATCATGCAAACAAACCTATAGTAGTTTAATCGCCATGAGGCGTACATCGACAGCCCCATATTCTCTTAATATATAGCATCACAACAAATACTCCTTAATGTATAATGGAGCAACCTAATGCATCTATAAAAACTAGATGATTGCTAGTTATGACATAAATCTTTATTTCACTACATAATTTAAGCCCCAAGCAGTGGCAGAACCACTTGGAGTTAGTTTGATCTTATGAAAAAAAAAGCTCCCATTTTGCCCCATATCCCCCCCCCCTCCCCTTCCACCACCATCAAAAGAGAGGCTAGTTTTGCCACTGGGCCCAAGATAGATAACTCGTAATAATATCCATTTAAAAGGATTTGAAAATTTAAATTTGAAAACACACTTTCATTTTGATATGCAAAGTTCACAAAGCTAGATTTGAATGTTGAGAACCAAACCATGAGAAGGGAGAATGACTTAGTTTGAAAAACAAATACCCTTCTCTTGTTTATCATTTGTATGTCTCCTCTTCTCATTATAGGGATTCTCATGCAATTACATTACTCAACCCATTGTTAATGTGCCCATCAACATGTCACGGCATTACTCAATTTCTTAAAATCATAATCAATTAGGCAACATTACAATTTAATTCTAACGAATCAAATATTCGTAAGATCAAACTAACTAATAATTTATTGTATCATCTAATATTGCAAATTTAAATCAAGATTTAAAAATATACAATATGATTAATTTCATACAATTTGATTCATAAGTTGATCTAATTGATGTGATTAATTTGGTATATTCGCATGACTATGACATGAATTGCAAGCATTTGCCCAAAACAATCTACATCATTTTTCTGGGTTATGTGTATATATATATATATATATATATATATATATATATATTAAACATACACATTGTACTCATTTTTGATGTTTTAAATACACAATTGATAAATTATAGCATAAGGCAGAAGACAATTACATGATGAGACATGAAATAAATCTGGACGTGCAATCTTTGATCTTATGGGATGCTTACGAAGACCCAAGAATTCATCGTGAAAAGGATGTCACATGTCTTGTCTGTGGCAATCAAAAAGTTGAATGCTATGTGATTAGCTCCTCTTTATTTCAGCTAATGCCATGTATTAATGAACCACAAAATAATGGACTAATAATAGACAAATCTGTAACCTCTGATCAAAGAATAATCAATGAACAATAATTGAGCTATTTGATAAAACTTTTAGGACTTTAAAGATTATATACTAGCAGCATAATTACTATTTTTCAATTCCTCTTTTTTTGGACAATACAAGCTAATAGGGAGGAAAGCATGGTTCAAACCTTTATTTACTGCAACCCGAAGTGCGGTCATAACTGGAGGAATGATCAAAACAATGGTTGCAGATTATTTTTTATTTTATGATGTTTGTAAGCTTAATTTGAGAGCTTTAAAATAGTTTATCATATCCATAGGAATGAAGATTCTTTCAGTCAAAACTCGAAGTCCATAGTCACATGTTATATGATTACTATCTATATTCAGTTCTTACAAATAAAATATATATTTTATTAGATTAACTTGGAATAAATTTCTTGAATGAAGTGTAAACCTAAGTTGAATGCAATGCTAGTGTTTTGATGACAAAATTCACACAAGTAGTACCTTCATGATTATTTTGAGTTAACTTATTTTTTAAGGTTAACATGAGTATGAAGTACTTAGTGAATTTAGTTCAAAGTATTGAGTTCTCAAAATTAATTATGGATTTTTTTCTTAATGAGAATGGATTCCTTAAATAATAAAATTTCCTAGTATGTAATTCTGTAAGGCCTAAATATGAAGAATTGTTTAATTTATCTTTTAAACATCTATGAGATCTTTTATAAAATCATCTGTGTAATTTAAATAGGCTAGCAAAAGAAAATATATATATCATATACATCAAATTTTTACTCTATTCATTCCTCAAAATATCATTTTCGGTTTCTCGGAGATCACTATAATTAATAAACCATTTCATGCTCCTTATTACAAAAGAATAAAATAAAAAGAAACCTAGAATCTCAATCAGTCTCACCTCACACAGTCCTACCCCTTTTCCTTGCCTAAAATCAATAAAATCATATAATGAGCTTATAGGCATAACAGAAACCCAAAACTAACTAAAATTTTCAATGCAAGATTTAAGAAATCAATGTGCATGTTTAACTCAATCAATAGAATCAATAGTGTTTAGTATCATCAATGATCAGTCATCAATATTATGACTCAATATAATCAATAATGAAAAGCAAGAATCATTATGCTTAAATCCATAAAGTAACAATAGGTGTGAGAATATAAGTACATCAATAATCAATAAATCAATATAGTAGAATCAACACATTGGTATTGTAATCATTTAATATTATCATTATGTTAGTGAGGTTAATCATGATCATACAAGTGTCACATTAGCATGCTATATATTTTGTTGACATATGCTTGGTGAATTAGTTAATAATCAATAAAACTATAAATAATATATGCATAAACTATATATGCATGAGCATGAGTAAGAAATGCATGAATTAGTTATATGCTATCAATTTTATATAGTTCAGCAAGGCGATTCATCTAGCTTTAATGTGTAGTTTTCATTCTTTCATCTATATTTATTGCATTATTTTACATCATCATTATAATCATCATTAAAATATTATTATTATTATTATTATTATTATTATTATTATTATTATTATTATTATTATTATTATTATTATTATTATTATTATTATCACATGTAGCTTTAAATAAATTATTATGAGTTATCACCCTTTGCCTGTCGACATAATTGATCATCAATTATAGGCAACAATCAGGATAACATCATAAACTATCTTTAAAGAAAATCATATCAGCCCACCCTCATATGTAGAGTATTTTCATTTTAATAGATAACCCACATTAATTATAGTATTAATAAACAGCCTTCCTTACTTAATGCAATAATTATACACATGATACATTATTTATATCATTTATATTAAATTTCATAATCATATTAAAATGCATATTAAAAAATATGAGCTATATGCCAATATTCCGATCAATTACATATTGAAATCCTATTTTACTACCCTGCAAATTAATTTAAACTAGCATTTAATTCATATAAATAATTTAATAAACTTGCAATTCACTCAGAAATTCATGACAATTAATATACTTGGTGAAATACAATAATATTATAATAAAAATATCCATAAAATTCATATCTATTATAAACAAAATGTTACATATTAAATTTTTAGTAAATATGGAGAAATTATATTTTATCAATTTTGGTAAGATTAAGTTTATCAAAATCGAAATCATAAAAAATTAGAGTGGGATTCAGGTTACCTAAAATGAATAGAAGAAATCTCCAAGCAGAATATGATTCAAAATAAATAAAATTAATTTAAATTTATCCACTAAAATAAAACATAGCGCTTATCATTGACTTATCTTTCATTACATTCAATCACACACCTATGCATGTTAATCCAATCATATATCTTTCAATATTTAATAGGTAATCCTATCACTTAAAATTTAGTGCACAAGACTAAAAATTCTACTAGCGATCCTCCAGGTGCAACCCTATCATTCTACTTGATTAAATATAAACTTTAGGTTATACTAGTGTTAGGGTTAGCATAACAAACTCTATCGGGTCACTGTAGCAGAAAATCACCCATTTGGTGTCCTCCATTTCACATCTGAAATAATATCTGATCATGAGAAAATACTGTCTAGTATGTCTTAGAACATCGGGCATACTCCAGTACAGTTTACACCCTCGACTCAAAATCTTTCTTATTGGATTTACTCCTCTTTTCATTACTATCTCTCTGGGTCATATCATCTATCAATCTCTTCCTATTCATACCTTATCTAAATATTGGTATAGATAAAATATTTCATACTAATCTTACTCAGATAATAAGGTCTGAAAACCTTTAAATTCTTAAAGGCACAGGAGGATATCTCAGTTCATCTTGCAGTCCTTTCAAAAAGTTGTAGAATTTTTCTTCTGTTATATTAAACAACTATGGAACATGCCTTGCCAGAGCACTAAATTTAGCTTCGTACTACATCACTATCTTTTATCCTTGATCTAATCTCAAAAATGCCTCATACATTTACTATCGTGTTGATGGAGGTACAAACTAATCTCAAAAAGTAGTAGTAAACTCTACCCAGGTAATCTCCACATTCATTTTACCTTAAAATTTCTCCATTTACTGTCTTATCAACCAACTATCAGCCTCACCTTCAAAAAGAAATATTGCTAGTACTGCACTCTTATTCTCTAGACACTACATGCTCTCAAATATTTTCTCTATCCTTAATAGCATGTCTTCTGCTTCTTGGGGTTCTAAAACTCTCTTAAACAATGGCATCTTGAATTTATGAAACATATGTAGGCACCTATCTTCATTTTCATCCCTAATTCCTAATTTTATCCTCTAAGCTTCACTTATAATACGAGCAACCATGCTAGTAAGCTATAAAATATTGTCAGACAACATTAGAGCTGCTACTGTACTTTGCCCATTATATATATCTTGATCTGTAGGGTTTATCTGTCCACTAATATGATTCTCTTCCAAATCAACTAGCATACAATGCATAACTCAACATACATGCAAATAAAAATCAATCAATCAAATGTAAATATGAAAATCTATGCTCCCCAACTTCCTCCTCATCAGTCTTATAGCTCCGTTTATAATTACATTCACGTCATGATCCTCTAGTCCATCTCTAAATTTGTTGGTGAGTTACAATATTGTTGATTTTCATGTTACTTATTCTCTGCCAACTTTGTTGCATAAAATTTCCTAATGTTAGTTTCTTATTACTGGCATCAATCTACACTCACATGCCTAAAAAGATTTTTTATCAAATTTGCTCAGGCAGCATTCCTTGATCCTCCTCACAAGACTGATAGTTTGATTGAAATTCTCCCTTACACGACGCCTTGATCCTACTCACAAGACTAACTAAGTTATTTTAAAGCAAAAATGCAAGAGGCACTGAGAAAGAAGAAAATCCCTAAAGACCTATTCACCATTTGTTAATACTAACTGACATGAAGTCTAAAATTATCTCTTAACCCCATATTTATAGGGCTAGTAATGCTACAGGAACGGCTCTTCTGAGGAAATAATAAGTAAATACATATTATAACTATAATAAAAAAGTAAAAAAGACTATGGTTACTACAAGTTGAAAGTCATATCTAACATAAAGCTATGATGCCTTCAGCATGTACCTTTGGGGAGAGTTTCTGGTGATTAAGTCTTCTGGGTGATGTGCTAACTGGCTTCATAAAGTCCTTCTTATTGAGTAATGGTGGTTACCTGTTATGTAAGTGGTCTTCTATTAAAGGCAAGTTACCCTTTGGCTAAAGCAAGTGCCTGAGTTCCTCCAGTGTTTGAGACGGCTACAATTTTCATGAATACAATTTGTAAAATTGTTGTGGGAAAAATAGATTTTTCAAAAGTTGCTATAAAAAGCAACATCTCATTATAGAAATTTCTAGTAAGAAATAAGAAAGTAATTGCCAAATGGAATTATGATTACGATTTAAAAAAGAAAAAATGGAAGAAAGCTGTTTCAAATAGACCTTAAAGCTACTAACATAAAATCTATACAAAATGAGGAATTTTGAACAACAACTCATTGATTATTCTCTAATTCAATATAAGCTATAATGTACTATTATATATGTGGAGGCACATGCTAATAATAAATCAATATAAGAACCATTTATTATTAAAAATATAATAATATGCACCTAATAAATATAATAATGCTGTATATATTAAGAAAATAATAGTATAACAACTGATCAAATTAAATACACATGAAATGAATAAAACCATTCAAAAAATAAATAAATTTTAACAGTCAACGCAATGCATTAATGGCATGCATGAGCATGAAGAAATTTAAATTAATTAACATATGTACAAATGCATAAATAAAGAGGAGCAAACCAAGAAGAATGCAACTTTTGGATGGTCGCAGACAGGGCATTTCAAATCCTTTTCTCGATGAAGTGTGGAACTTCTGCAGAATAAGGAAATGAGAAAGCACCATATATGACAATGCAGAGGGAAAGGTAATGCATTCTACCATTCGAGACAAAATTTCATAGAAACACTCATGGCTTCCAAAGCCACCAACTTCAGGCCCGAATGCCTATTACATTTTTTTCACAGAGAGAGAGAGGAAGAGAGAAAGAAAGGCAGAGATAGAGATAGGGATTCTGAGCTGTTTGAAAGCCTTATGTAAGCCACAAGATACTGACAAATGTAGCAGTAATACTTATAACTAGATCAAATGAGTTGCTAAAAGAGTGGTTGGGTGGTTTTATCTCCTTTCATCGCGGCTTCAAATTTCAGCTGTTTATTTATACTGATTTATTAATTTTACATTTTATGTATTACATTATAATTTAAGAAAATAGTTGGAAAACAAATTAATGTTGAATGACAACTTTATTTTATTTTTAGAGAGAGAGAGGCGATGGTCTAATGCTTGAAAAAATAAAGTAACAAACGCGGACTCATGCTCCACATTTTATTAAGGTAATTCACAAATAACAATAGTAATTTGATATAATGGATGCCAAAAATTTGATTCAAACAAGAAACAACCAAAATGGTTGATGAATGTCTCATTTCTCCAAAATAGATTGTTGTTTATGATTAAGGCTTCGTTTGGGGCGACTTTCTTGCTGCTTTATGAAATAGTTTTTTAGTACAAAAATTTTAATTTTTATACTAAAAGGTTATTTCAAGAAGCAATAAGAAAGTTGTCCCAAATGAGGCCTAAATAGGCTCTCAATAATAGTTGTAGCAATCATAATAATTGTACCAAAAGATGCCTCATGCACCTACTATATGGCGAATATAATTTGTCATAGCATTATTTCTAGCACCACGACAATTCCAAAAATAGTGGATGCCATTTAACCAATGAAAGGGATGCATCCCAATCATTCATGTAAGAATATTTGTAATTAGAACCAATTGCAATAAATATTTATCCGCTTGAGCTTTAGAACATATATTTTTATTGATCCTCTATTTGATAGTTTTGCTAATTGAATTAGCTTTTACAAGTTGATCTACACTAGCTGATGCACCAAGAGTGCATCAGATAAAAGGTACATGATGAACTAGCTACTGTAGTAGGTTGGGCTTATGTGTAGATGGTTTTTCTCATTACAGCACGATTGCCTCACCTTACTCATATTCTCTAGTTATAGTCACACCCTACACTCTTCTGCTTGAGATGTATTTGACTACACTGTACATGTCTCACAGATATTGTACCTAGGCCACATTATCCAAATGCAAAAATTAATGTAAACTTAAAACTTTTGATCGATGATCTCATAATTCTATGGGAAAAAGGTGTGATAACATATGAAAATTCTACTAAATAAAACTTCACGATCAAGGCAGTTTTGCTTTAGATGATCTGGGACTTTTCCACTTGCGGTATGATATCATGTAGGAATACTGTTGTTGAACAATCATAAAACATCATTCTTAAGTGAAAAATTGCTCTACTACGATTTTCTTAGTGCCTTCTTTTGCTCAATCCTTTTTCTACGGTTTCCCTAGCACCTGCGTTCGCTTTGTCTGTCTACTCCCTGCTCAACACTACACACTCCACTGAAGGTTTTCATCTTCGACTTTCTCAAGGAAGTTTCTCTTATTCTATCATGTCTCTTTTTCTTTATCTTGGTTTTTGGCCGGTTAACTTTTTCATTCTTCCAATTTTCATCTTGCTTTCGATGGTTACTCCTACTTCCGCGGTTCCTTTTGTTACTATGGCTGTGAATCATATTTCGCTTGTTGACCCTAGTTTTCACAATGCCACTAACAAAACTCGTTCCTTTAAAGATGTCATTTCTTGAGCTTCTTCCACTTTGTTCTTCCCTTATCTCAAGCGCACCACTCATTGTACTATGACAGCACTTTGGATTTCATTAGAGGAAGTAGAAGCCTTAGCTACTCCTTTTTAATTTGCCCTAATTGGTAAATTTACTTTACGTAGATCGAAGTTGGAATTGATTCATCAGCTTCTCTTCAATCTTAAGCTTAGTAGTAATTATTCTGTTACTTTGCTTAACCTGGGTCATGTTCTCATAAAATTGGAAAATGACCAAGATTATTGTCAAGTTGATAATACGACTATGATTGGCTCCAGACCATTAGTTGCGAGAGTGCTGGTTGAATTCAACATCACTAAGCAATACCCTAAGAGTACATTGCTTGGTCAAAAAAAATTTTGGCATGTCAAAAAGGTTATTTTTGATGACTTTCCTACTTTTTGTGATCACTATAAAACTTTGGGTCACTTTAAGAATGAATGCTTTCATCTTTAGCCTCACCTGAGAAAGACTGCCCCTATTAAACCCAAAACAGGTAAAGATAATCATGTTCATCCTAATAAACCTCTTGGTGAGGTTAATATGAGTGACAATGTTGCCATTCCTATCCAAAATAGTTCTACCACTAAATTTATTTCCATCCCATCTACCACTTTAAAGCAAACTGATAATATCACTACAGTGGAATTAGCAAATCCTATAATGAATCATATTGATGATGTTTCAATCTCCTAAATGATGAGGATGGATCTAATACTTAGTTTTTTATTTCCTTGGATATATCCAAAATGGTTTCTAATATTAATACTCTATTAGCTATATTATAGCTAGTGATTCCTTGAATAAACTAGATACGGGAGATAAAGGCATGCAAGTGATTAATGAGGATCTAATTGAGGGCTCTAAAGGTTTTTCCCCTTAAGCTAATTCTGTTTCTAATTAGGTGGAGGGTGAAATTAATTCAGCTAATGAGGATTATTCTTATATTTACAAGAATAAAGTGGGAGTCCTTGACTTAGTTAATGTTACTAAATGACGGCTTATGGGAACCCTCTAAGAGGAAAATAATAATACTAGGAAAAAAATCATCTTGCCTTGTCTTTTGATGTTAGATTAACAAGATCGAATGTTGTTTTCAAAAATGTTTAAAATGTTTAGTCCTATAATTTGGAATATTAGGGGTGTTGGAAAGCTTGATACCCATTTTCATATTCGTAATTTATGTAAGATTCATAACATTTCATTTTTAGCTCTTTTGGACTCCATGGTCGAGGCTTCTAAGCTTTTAACTTCTCAAAGACAATTGGGTTTCGACTATTCCTATGCAAATTCATCTTGTAAAATTGTAGTTTTTTTTAGAAGAGTGAGATTAAGTTTACTATTCTTAGTGACTTTGATCAAATTCTTCCTTGCAAATTTAATATTTTAAATATTTCTATTATTGTTTCAAGTATTTATGCTAATTGCACAAAACATGGAAGAATCTCTCTGTGGATGAAATTAAGCGATCTTGTGAATCTCTATAAAGGCCCTTGGTTTGTTTGAGGTGATTTTAAAATCATCTCTAAATCAGCTGAAAAGGTTGGAGTTGTTCCTCCAAATAATAATGTTATGGTGGATTTTAATAATAGGATGTTGGAGTGTGGTTTATTTGATATTGGTTTTTCTGGTTCTAATTTTACTTGGTCCAACAACAAAGTTTATGAAGAATTAGACAGGTTTTTATTTAATAATGATTGGCTTTCCTACTTTCCAATGTCTAATATTATTCATCTTAGTAGGACCACTTCTAATTATACTCCTTTACTCTTTTCTAGCTTAGCTTTCCTTCTTTCCTATGTATGAATTGGATTCATGTTTGCAAGGCTAAGGCTCACCTTGTTACCTTTAACATCTGGAGAAAACTATTGGAGGAAAAAAGTGGTGTCTAAGAACATATTGGAAGGTGATACAAACACTAAATATTTTTATGCTGTGGCCAATGCAAAAAAATCTAAATCTCTCATTAGTAGAATTAAGCTAGAATTTGGGGAGTGGTGTGAGGATTAAGTTTTGATTGGTGAATATGCTATTTATTATTTTAATAACTCTCTTGGCTCTTTTAAGTAGAAGATCCCTATCTCTCATCCTCAATTTATTCCCCCTTTAAATTTTTTAGAGGATAATTGCTCTATTTCTCATTTGCTAGACGAGATTAAAATTTATTCTTCTCAATTGGGTGTGAATAAGGAATATGTTGCTGGGCCAGATGGTTTCACAATAGCTTTCTTCAATAGTGTTTGATCATCATTCACTGCAGGAAAAATTATAACTTTTTATGACATTTTTTATGGGCATACATTCGCTAGAAATATTCTGGCAATTTTTCTAGTGAATACACCACCAATAATGTTCTAGAGGCCAATTAGTCTGGCAGGCCATCAGTAATTTTTTAACCGTAAAAATTTACCAACTAAAATTGCAACAAAATATTCCCAACAGAACAGTCATGGAATATCCGTCTGCTTAGTTAAACCAGATGGCTTTTCCTAGCAGCTAGATCTCCAAAAAAATTTCTGGTGAAAAACTATCAGAGATTTTGCTGGTGGAAGCCTTAATAATTTCCAATCGTTCATGGTAGTCTTCTCATATTTTCTCCCTTTCCTTCTGGTTGCTTGTATTTCCTCACTTCCTCCCGTTTGACACTCCTGTTCATGTCATTCATCACCTCATCATGCTATAGCCGTCCGTCGTCATTCGTCACCTCATCATGGTGTATCCATCCATCGTCTCATTTGTGATTCCATGTTATCTCTGTAAGTCTTTTGTCATTTTATTATTTTGTGATAGAAATGTACCCCTCACGTAAGATGCAAGATGTGATAGGCTTCAATTTGATAGTTACTATCCCAAATTTACATAAATAAATTCACACTTACACATGATCATAACGCATTCCATAAATAAAATCAAATGAAACCTAAAATGTTTATACAAGTTAATGTTTATGTTAAATTAGTAAAATGTTTTGATCATAATAAGTCTCAACTTGAGAGAACTCCTCAGCTAACATGTTAATCATTTAAACCAAGAGGATTAAATGCATATAAATGTTGTTATATTTCCATTTTAAATATATTAACAGTGGAGTTTAATGTATTGAATTTGCTTTCCAAAAATACAAATTTTGGTAATTTTGATAACCCGTAATTTCAAAATCTAAAAATTTTGAGGTAATAAATGTTAACTAATTATTTCATTAAAGGGACTTCAATCCTTAAAATCCTGTAATTTTTATACAACACATTTGAAAATCCAAAAATTTAAATGAACAAATATCTATTAATGATATAATTCATTAATTAATATTCATTCATTTATCACTATTAAAATCTCATAATTTTGATAACCCATAATTTAAAAAATGAAAAACTTAAAGTAAAGATCTTTAGAATTGTAAAGGGCTATAATTTGTATGCAACTGAATTTAAAAATTATAAATGCATTATATTTCCATTTTTAATATATTAAGTAAAATATATTTTCTGGGACATTTAGACCAATTAAGGCAAATTCACATGTACATCACATACAAAAGACTTGAATCCAAGCCCTCTTGGTCAATAACCAAAGCTTCTAACTAACAAAATAAGGGGAGCGACATATTAACTAAGAAGTTAAACATATTGAATTTACTTTCAAAAAGTGCAAAAGGTCTGTTTAGGGTTTAAGTAGGATCTAGTAAATTTTGTAAATCAAAATTTACTAAATCATGAGGACGTTAAATCCTAAAAACTTTTTGGCATTATAGAGAATAAATCCGACTAAATCTTATGTACTATTTGGATAATTATTTCAAGATTTAAATTCTATTAAAGTAAAATTTTACTATGAATTTGAAAAGAGATGAATTATTTACTAAAAAAATGGAAGGAGCCTTTAACACCAAGAGATGATTAGGCCTCCTTAAATTGTAAATAACAAGAAAAATGATTCATGTTGCCAACCCTACATATGGATAAAGGTTTGATTTTGTTATTATTATTATTATTATTATTATTATTATTATTATTATTATTATTATTATTATTATTATTATTATTATTATTATTATTATAATAATAAATGTCTATAGGAAAACTCCATGCTAATATCATTAATGTCAGGAAATATGTGTACTCTAGATCAATTTACAAATTATTATATATTCTATTAATCCGTACTTTAGGTCAATTTGCAAATCATTAAGAATTCTATGCATGTGTAGGATGAAATATACCCATCTAATAACTTTTTATTATGCATGTGTAGGATATATTCTTCATATTATGGATATTAAGAATCAAAGAAGTTAGATGTATAAGTATTTGACGCAAGGATGAATGACATTAACAGTTGAGTTTGTCAATGGGGTGAATGTTTTTTCATCCACATAACCTATTAATGGTCTACCTTTCTCTCGATTGAAAGGTTTCATTGTTCATATTTTAAACATAAAAATTAAGAGCACCTCACACCAAATGAGATATATATCATAGAGGATTCATGCAAAAATATTGGTATTGGACTTTTTATGGAGAGTATGAGCCACATTTCGATTCTCGATGCAACCCATCTACAAGTTCTAATATAGTTGAGGAAAAAATATCCAAACACTAATAACTTAGTTTATGATATAACTAGGACACAATTTTAACAATATACAAAGAGTCCCTAAATAAGGAGGCACAAAACTTTTATGATTTACTGCATGTTGCTCGGCAACCAAATTGAAAGGGGTGCACTACTCACTCAGAGTTATATATTACTATGAAAATATTAAGCATCAAGTTAGAATTTAATGTCCCCCATAAATGTTTTATTCAGTTCGTTGGGCTACTTAAAGAGAATAATCTGAGAGATAATATAATTCATATAAATTTATATTGGACTAAAAAGTTGGTTTCTATATTTAGTTTGATATATACAAAAAAAGATTATTGAGTTAATGGATGCATGTTATACTATAAAGAAGATATATCAGAGATTGTATGTCACCATTGCAATATACTAATACTTAAACCAATGTATGGGATGAAAAGAAAGTAAAAGAATATACCAGTTAGTAGGATATTTTACTTACCCATAATTTCTAGACTGTAATATTTATATGTATCTATGAGCTTTGCTGCACTTATGCAATGGCATAATAAACACATCTCAGAAGTTGGTGTCCTAACCCATATGTCAGAAGTAGAGGCCTGGAAATACTTTGATCGTACATATCCTACCTTAACTCATAATCAAGAAATGTCAAATTAGGTTTATGTACAGATGGTTTTACTCTATTTAGCCAATCAACTTCACCTTACTCATGCTAGCCCATTATACTCACCTCTTATAATCTTCTTCCAGAGTTTTGTATAACTACACCGTACATATTTCTGACACTAATCAATCCAGGGCTACATAATCTAAAAGTAAAGATCAATGTAATTTCGTAACCTTCAATAATGATTTAAATATATTATGGGAAGAAGTAAGTACATATGATAACTCCAGTAAATAAAACTTGATAATATGAGTAGCATTACTTTGGATAATTGGCGATTTTCCTGCATATGGTATACTTTTAGGTTGGAACACTTTTAAGAAGTTAGCTTGTCAATATTGCATTAAATTTACTATGTCATTCACTTTGAAGCACGAAGACAAGAACACTTGGTTTGACTATAACCATATATTCTTACCTACAAGTCTTCCTTTCAAATGAAATAAGGATGTCGTTACTAAAATAAAATAGTGATATTGCAGCATCTTCCAAGATTAAGTAGTGAGGAAATATTTGAAAGAGTAAGGTACATACTCACAATGGTGGATACTCCAACTCTAGCTGATTATAGATTGCTAGGGTATGGTGTTAACAATAATTGGACTAAAAAGAATATTATTTTATCCTTACCATATTGGAGAACCTACTTGATTAGATATAACTTAGATGTTATGCATATAGAGAAAATTATTTTTGAAAATGTATTCAATACAATAATGGACATCAAGGAAAAATCCAAATATAATATAAAAGCAATGATGGACTTAATGGAAAATTATAAGAGAAAATTTTTAGAGTTAAAAGATAGTGGAAATGAAAAACTTTTAAAACCAAAAGTGTCATTCACCTTGACTTTAGAATAGAGATGAGTAGTTTGTGATGGGTGTAGACTCTAAAGATACCTGATGGATATTCATCTAATCTTAGTAAATACATTGACATGTGATTAGGGAGATTATTTAGATTGAAAAGTCAAGACTCTCATATCTTCATGCATTGCCTACCTCCCATTGCCTTCAATTTTTTTGCCAGATCCAATTTTAAAACCCTTGATCGAGCTAAGTATCTTCTTTAAAGATTTATACTTCTCAAAACTTAATGCAGAGTACTTGATTAATATGGAACACAATATTTATATTATTCTATGTAAACTTGAGAATATATTTCCTCCAGTATTTTTTGACTCTATGGAGCATCAACTCATATATTTACCCTATGAGGCTATAATTGGTGGACCTGTTCAATATCTATGGATGTATCCTTTTGAGAGGTATTTAAATAAACTTCAGAAGACTTTTAAAAATAAAGCGCATCCTGAAAGATCAATTTATGAAGCATATCTGATCTATGAGATAACCCAATTTTGCTCATATTACTTTGACCCAGTGTCATAATCAACAAGGAGTATTGTACCTTAAAATCTAAGTTATCTAGATATATGTAATTCCTCAACTATATCATATTTAATGGATATGGTGAGCCCGTAGGCAGTAGCACCGTAAACTATTTAACTGAGAATGAAATGAGCTCTGCCACGTCGTATTCCTAGCTTAACTATGATGAAGTTGACTCATATCTTAAGTATGAGTTAACTTTTCATATATTTATAAAAAATAAATCATAACTACATTAAATTTGTAGGAGTTTCATTAATAGTTTGAGTACATTAATAGAAGAGAAGATAGTTAAAATAGAATTTTCAAACTAGTTCAAAATATGGTATGTACCCTAACTACTCTTTCTCACTTCTCTTAATGAGTTAACACAGTAAACATGTTAATAACTTTCCTACACTTGATCAATTAATCAAGTCCACACTCAATGTAGTAGTATACAATATAAAGGACTATGGGATATAGTTTAGGACTGAATAGATTAGTAAAATGTTAGATAATTTTATTGGTCAATGGCTATAAATTTCAAACCAAGTCTTGGTGTAAAGGTAGGAAGATAGAAAACTTTGGAGTTTGTGTAAGAGAGAACACCCATACAAGTGATGATTTTGGGTATTATGTGTTACAATCCAAGATTCCTAGTCTTTGGTTTTGATGATGATAAATAATATTAACTGGATTACTACGTTATTTCTTGAAAATTATAAATATTATTTTTTGTCTGTGAGCACTAACATTTTAGGTAATATACACACCACTCAAGACTGCTGGAGACTCAAGACTGGGTAGAATAAGATGTAAAAAAATTCGTAATTTATATTTTCTTTAATTTTTTATTTCTTGAGTCTGCCACAAAAGAGTGTATGCAAATTGGGTGACCACGCACACACACACAAGGAGCGAGTTTTTTTTAAGATAATTTTTTTCTAAAGAAAATTATACTTTATGATTTTTAATCGTACTGTACGAGCTGTCATCCAAAAGTAAGGCTTAACGGCTAATTCTGATAATTAGTTTATGAACTAATTATACTATATAATTATGATCGTACTATACAATTTATTTCCATCTGAAAACCCTAGCCATAAGGATAATTTAAGTAAGGTTTTAAAATTGATTTTTAAACTAATCGTACTATACGATTTAAATTGTGTTGTACGATCATTTAAAATCTTATTAAATTTATCCCTCGTAATCAGGCAATTAAATAATGATTTATTAATAACTGTCATTCGTACTGTACGATATGCATCATACAGGACAAACTACAGAGATGAAATTTAGTCATCCCAGATGAAACCATGGTTTTTGTACTATTCATCCCATATGATATTCATATTGTATAGGATGATGTACTTGAATTGAACTAATCATACTGTACGAGGTGTACAGTGCGGGATGATTAATAGAGATGATTTTTTATCATCCCATAAGTCATCCCATATGAACAGTGGAAAATAAAATTATCATCCGGGATAATCTCTAAATCGTACTGTACGATGTGCAGAAAGTTTGTGAGCTGTTCGTCTCCCTTCGTATTGGATAGGACTTATTCAGAACTAATTATACTATATGATATTGAATTGTACTGTATGAATAGAGATGCTGAATTTAAAGATTAGGGTTTCTTGAAGCCTAATATAAAAATAAAGGTTCTTATTCTTTTTGAAAGAGTGAAAGAAAAAGAGGAGTGTGAAAATTGAAGGAACTCTTGAGAGGGAGCTTTTAAAGAAAACTAGGGTTTGTGAGAGGAAGGAGAAGGTGAGCTTGAGCGTGACGGAGAAGGAGTGTGAGGGGATCATACAGTTTCTCTAAGCTAGCTGCACACTTGCTCCTCTTATGGCCTTGGTGAGTGTTCTAGAAGCTCTCTAGGGAGAGAGGCGTCTAGGTCAACATCCTTGAGGTTCTTTGCCTTCTCTATGAGGGAGAAAAGGGAGAAGGTCTGCTGCTGTCACCAGGAGGGTGATATAGCATCTGACACTCTGCCACACTAGGAAAGGTGAAAGTGAGTTTTTGTAAAGGCTTCTCTGCCTTTTTATGGGAGAAAAATGAGAGTCACCTTTTAGTAGTGCAACTCTCAGAGTGGAGGACTCCGAGGAGTGGATGTAGGTCAAGGTTGACTGAACCACTGTAAAATTTCTAGTGTGCTTTTTCCATTTTTTGCATTTTACTTTTCTTACATTTAATTTTTGCTATAACTGCTTGGTAAAAGTTTGATTTTAATATTCCATTATTAGATTTAAAATTTTACCATTATTGTTGTAATTGTGAATGAATAATTAGCTTTCGCATTTGATTAAGTTAAATCATCTTTTTAAAAATCTAAAAAATCTTTAAAAATTAGAACTCTTATCTTGGACTTGTTTTTAAAATAGCAATTCACCCCCCCCCCCCCCCCTCTCGTACTTTCATTATGAGGTCTTATAGAAAGTATTATAGTTAGAATATCCAGGTGATGGAAACTGCATGCCTCATTTTAGTTGTGATTGGTTTAATCTAGTATAGAATAGAGTTGTAAAAGTGCATCCACTATATGGTATAACATATGTAATATAGGATAGGAGATATGCAAAAATAAACCCTTTTATCATTGCTAGCTTGGCTAGCCAAGTCTACTTTACTAGTTATCCTTATAAAATATGAGGCAAACAAGATTGGCGCATAGTAATCATGACCAAACCAAAGGGAGTCATTAATGAAACCACATCAATATCACTTGCACATCAAGAAGAGCTTAAGTTAAACTTAAAAGATCATGGTAATGATGTCGATGACCAAATTATAACTAATAAGAGTGTGTTGTAGTTAGAGGAAGTAGATTTAAACATTTAGGAAAATTATGAGGAATCTGTTAATGGTGAGATGAACTGTCATTGCATGGAAGTGAATTAACAAATGATTAGTAAATAGAAGGTAAATATATTTAATATATGTATAAGTTAATTTAGCTCTTAATAGCATAGATATAGTTATAATTTATATGGAGTGCATGACCTTTTTAACAACATAGTAGTAGTTACTTCACTTTATTTTTCATTACTCTATTTTATTTTCATAGCTTGGCAGTACTTACTATTTTTATGAAATGCATGTTATTATTATTTGTAAATGACTTTTGGTAAAAGAAGGTTACTAGTGGCACATCCAATAGGCTTATTCCTATTGAGGTGACCTCTTCTTCTCAGCCTGCCACTCAAAGCCAGGTCTTTACCTACTCTTCTAGCTAGTAGTCCTCAGTTTTACTCTCCATACTCCCACTTTCCTTCTCCAATCCCTCTGAGTTATCTATATCCACCATATGTCTCCCCATTCTACCACACACCACCACCTCAACCCTCTGCAAGTGGACCTTTCATCCTGATTGTAGCAAAGCAGATGTTAGATTGGTATATATTGATTAGTCCAAAGTGTGACACATACATACTAAGGACATTCTTAACACTATTAAAATAATTTGAGAAATAATTTTTCACCTAACATATTTCATGCAAGTTTTATCTGTTGAAGCACCCCACGTATAAGATACGGACAACATATAGAGCAAGTTTGATACTCATTATATTTCTTGGAAGCAAATCCTAATGGAAGTGTGCAATTTATGGTTCATGAAGTTTGAGGTTAGTTATTAAAAAAATATATATGTATTTTATATTATATCTTTTTAAATAAGCTAACAAAAATATTCTATATTATATATTTTTATATGTAGAAAGATTTTTACTAGTTATCCAAGCACAATAAAAAGATTATAAAAATTTTTAGGAAGCCCAGGTTGACTCACCTGCGAGATATGTTTACGGACATTAGGAAGTCTTGCATTCGACCCCACTGGATTGTTGAGAGTGTATGGGTTGAGCTGATAATTGCTTAGGGCGACCTAGATTATACCAGGGGGAGAGACCAGAATGGATAAAACATTGGGGGATTAAGTAGTTCACACCATATTAGGGGACCAATTTCACAGATTAATCACAAGTGACATTTGGTAAGAATTTTAAAATTTTTTAATAATTTAATTAGTTAAGAATGCTATTGTAAGTATATTATAAAAAGAGTTGTTCGATAGACAATTGATCGCTATTGTGTTGCAAAGTCATACCCACAACTGGTAGGAGGTTGAACAATGGGTTGATGAGTAAGAAAGGAGAGCCTACATGGGTATATAAGTTTAATATTTTAGGCGTTATGTGTAAATTGATTAATATTGTATTAACTTTTGTAAGAAGAGTATACACAGCTTTGAGAGAGCCATGTTGGAGCAGGTAAGGGTTCCCCTAGGAATCTATAAATTTTTCTAACTTTTGCACTTGGTCGCAAGTGGTAGGTGGAATGCAAAAAGGATGGCTATATGGATTAACCTCATAATCCTATGCATACGAGTGAAAAACCTTTGGTGGCTCCAATTCCTCAGCAGGCATGCAGGATACTTTATATAGCCAACAAAGGATGCCCTTACAATAGATCTAGATCAAGTCCAAAAATCATAAGCTAACATGAAAAATACATATGCAAATACAAAAAAGTAAGATATTGGTGGAGTTGTAGAGAATGAGGGGGCAGTTTCGTAGAAAACAGCCGGCATCGACAGAGGAGACGAATGAAGAAATTGATTTTAGCTAAACTTTTTTATTATTATTGGACATTTTACTACTATATATTTGTATATAATATGTTCCATTTTTATTGTGTAATGAACATGATGTTTATTTTAGAACTGTTTAGTAATTGCAAAATATGTTTTTGTGATCAAATGTATTAATACATTTAGCATTTGTATCTCTGTTTGAAATAAAAATGTGTGTATAATATATGTATACTTTTTATAGGATTGTTGTGTTGTTGAATATTTAAGAGGAATTGCTATTTTTTGTTTCTGGTATTAGTTTCCCATGGATTTCTAATTAATTATCCGCCAGCAACTATGATAAGATGAATTGTTGCAGCATTTTTGGCGATAACTTTTTGCCAAAAATTTTGACAAATATTTTGTCAGTGCCACTCATTTCTGGCATGTTATCTTGGAGGAAATAATTGGCAGTTTGACCACCAATATTTCTGGCATGTTTTTTTCACCAAAAATACTAGTTAAAATCCTCTCTTAAAATAAGGATATCCATCATTTTTTGTTACAACATTTTTGCTGGAAAATCATTGGTGAATCCACCATAAATATTTCTAGTTGTCTTATTTTCATCGAAAATGTGTTTCTGATACACTTTTTAGTGTTGACCCATTTTCTATCAAAAATTTGTATGAAAGTTAATATTTTTGGTGAAAATGTTCATTTTCGGTGGGGCTTTTGTCTACAAAAAATAATAGTTTTTCTGGAGTTATTAAGGCTGCTCTATGTAAAGCTATTTTTTGCTTTTTTTTGAAGGCTTTAGTATTCCAAAAAATTTTATACCTACCTCCATCATTTTAATTCCTAAAAAGGCTAACCCTAAATCCTAAAATGACTAGAGGCCTATTAGTATGTGTACTACTTTCAACAAATTGATTTCTAAATTCTTTGCTTGTAGGTTGTCTCTTTAACTTCTTAAAATGTTTTCTTCTAATCAAATTGGGTTTTTCAAAGGCAGAAGCATTTCAAACAATGTTTTGATTTCCCATGAAATGATACATGTGATCAACAAAAAAAGTTCATAGGCAAAATTTAATCTTTAAGCTTAACATTTCTAAGGCTTACGATAACATTAACTAGTCCTATTTATTTAATATTTTAAGATTATTTTATTTTATTTTATGATTGTACTAATTTTTTTAAAAGTACATTTAAAAATAGTTGGTTCTATATTATAATTAATAGCAAGGCTAATGGTTTTTTCAAAGGTGCTCAAGGTGTTAGGTAAGGGGATCCATTATTCTCTACCCTTTATATCATTGCTACTAATTATTTATGCAGAGGCTTGACCCAACTTATTTCTAAATACTAATGTTTTACTTATAAGAATTCCATTGCCATAATATTTTTCATCTTTGTTTTATTGACAACATTATTATTTTTAGCAATGGCTTGATTAAATGTGTTAAGAAAATTAAGAAGTTTCTATCTTTGAAAAAAAAAGTGGCACCAAGTTTAATAATAACAAATGTACATTCATTGGTGGTAAAGGTATGTCCTTGTCACATTGTAATAATATTAAGTTGCATACTAAATTTTCTAATCAGGTTATACCTATCTACTATCATGGAACTTCATTACATAAAGATCATAAAAAATATTTCTTATTTGATAAAATGTTTTCTGCCATTAACAATAAGATGTCTGCCTAAGAATTTTAATTTCTTTCTATGGGGACCAGGCTTCCTTTCATTAAAAGTATTTTGTGCTCTATGCCTATTTATTTGATCCAAACCTTTAATCCTACTCGTGATGTTTATGATAGGTTTGAAAAAGCTATTAACATATTCATTTGGGGCTCCACTCCAAATTTTAAAAAAAATGTATTGTTCCAGTTGGAGTGCTTCCACTAGTTCCCTCCTAGAAAGAAGCTTGGCGCGTAAGACTTTTTATGATTTGGTGAAGTGTTTTCATTTGAAATTATGGCAGAAATTAAGGAAATATTATTCTCTTTTGGCCAATTATATGAATCATAAATATTATAAGAATCTACATCCTTTTATTTCCCCTTTTAAGTAAAGGCAAACACCAGGGTGGAAAGGGTTATATAATATTAAATGGTCTGTTAAATCTGCCATTCAATTGGAAATTTGCAATGACTCTTCTAATTTTTGTCAGGATAATTGATCTAATGATGGGTCTCTTGATTTATACTTTAACATTCATTCTACCTCATCATTGAAAGTGCCTTGGTTCATCAACAATAATTTTTGATCTAGTAATCTTCATCTTAAATTTATTCCTCATAACTTGTTGGATAGCATATGTAACATTTCAATTAATCCTAACTGTAATGATGAAACTTTATTCAAATAGTTTGTTCATGGTGAGTTCAATCTGAAAGAAGTTTGTCATTAGACAACAATCCTATTTTTAGTAAAATTTGGAATTCTTCTATTCCTTTAAATTCCTCTTTGTTAACGTGGAGACTATTAAAAGGTTTTATTTCTATGGGTAGTAAAAAAAAAAGGGTTTTTCTTGGTTTCTAAATGTCGATGTTGTTGTCACACTAAAACTATTGGTCATGTTTTATTGAATGGTTCTATTGCTATAAGAGTTTGGAATGCTTTGGAGATTGTCCTACTAATTAAGATTGGTTTTAACAATAATAATATTTTTTCCTTTCTTGATTGTTGAATTCATAATAAAGTGAAAGGGAATATCTTTACTGTCATTCCTTTACTAGTTTCTCAGTTCCCTTGGAATCAAAGGAATAACAATAAATTAATATTGTGAATATGAACTTGCATAGGGTTTTGTACAACTTCATTTGTAAAATTTTGCAACTGTTCCAGGATAAAGTGTTGTCTCCTAAGTAGTTAAAGGGAGAAAATGGTGGTTTCGCTTTTCAAAAATGAGAGTGGTGTCACTAATGTGATTTCTATTCCTATATTTATCAAGTGGTCAAAGCCTTACTTAGACAAATTTAAACTTAACATTTATGCTTATACATCCAATGTTGGATGTGGTTCTAGTGGTTTATTTTGTGGCTACAATGGAAAGCTTTTGAGTGTCTTTGCCTCTCTAATTCTCCTATTTGTAAGGGGATTCATGGTAAGTTATTTTCTCTTTTGAAAGGCTTGATGATTTGTTCAAATAAAAATATTGGAAATAGTTGCGTCAAGATAGATTCTAAAGTCTAATTTCTTTAATAAAAGACAAAAAGTGCTTCAATGCTAAATAATTTTATCTGCTTCAAAAAATCTTTATTTTATTAAGAAATTTTAGATAAAATTCCTCTCATATTTTAAAGGAAGGCAATGCTTGTGTCATTTGGTTTGCTTTGAAGAGAACTATGACTATTAGCACTATGGTTTTCAATATGACCATCTCTCCTAGAATCTTGAATGGTAAAATCTTACTTGATGCTGCTTGTACTCCTTACATTTGTAGGTAGCTTCTTATGTGTCTGGTGCATTCTCTATTTGTTGCGGTTGTAGTGGCTTCTGATCTAGCGGTTCCTTTACTGACCCTTGGGTGTTGGTGGCTCTACCTTTATTTTTGTTTGTTCTTTTCTTACCTTTTTTTGTTCTTCATTTAGGTTTGTATAGCTAGTATGTTTCTAGGTGTCCTCCTCTAGGGTTTCTCTAGTCTGTCCCATTTTTTTGGTTGGGGATGTATTGGTGGTTGTTCAACTATTTATACTATTTTATAGGGTTTGTCTGGTTTACGTTACCTTTTCTCCATCCTCGAGGCTTTCTTCTGGTTCCTTGGTCTTTGGTCTTCAAGGTTGGTGTTTTTTATTGTTCTTGTTGTTCATGGTTATTTATGTAGTTTGCAGGGTTGGTTGTGGTTTATTCTAATGGGGGTGTAGTACCCTTTAATCCTTTGGTTTGTGTTAGGGCTTCCCTTTTCTAGATCCTGGGTGTTGATGGTTATTGCATTTAGTTTACTTGGTTCTTTTCTTTTTTGTGTTATGTCTCTGAATAGGGGTGTCTGGTGCCATGAGTTGCAAAATTGGACCTAAGTCCTATTATTTTGACTATAATAGACATTATTGGATTCCTTCCTATGTTATCACCTGTTAATTGCTATTATTGTATATGTGTTTTTTTGTGCACTAACATTTTTGGCCCACCATATACTTGCAAGTTTGATCAGCTCAAGATTGGGTAGACTAGAGTTAAGTATATTATGAAAACTCTGAATTTTCAATTCTTATGTAATTTTACTTTTCTTAAGTCAAATGATGTATTTTGTGGATACTAAGCTCGGTAACTATACACTACAAGAAAATCATCCATTACTAGCGAATTTTTCCGACGGGTTTCCGGTGGACTACTTTTCACAGCTTTCCGGCGGCTTTCTGGCAACCTAATTTTTCTGAAGAAATTCTGGCGATTTTCCAACGGCGTTCCAACAATTTTGTTTTCGATGGCTCTTCTGGCTTTTTGTACAGTTATAGTTTAAAAAATAAATAATAAGCATTTTAAGACATTTTCCCTTTTAGCAAAATGGTTAGAACATAGAAAAATTTTTTGACACAGTTCGAATCCCGGGCAAGCCGTGCGACCGGGCAGTAGGTGGGTAGCCAGGCAAGCAGCGTGGTCGGGCAGTGGGCAGCACGGGAGCTCGAGCGGGCAACCGAGCAGGCAACACAGACGTGCAGCGAGCAACATGGAAGCTCTGGCCGGTAGCCAGGAAAGTAGTGCGGGCAGGCAGCGGGCAGCGTGGGAGCTCCGGCGGGCAGGTCTGTCGGGTAGCGGGTTGTTACGTACTGCGGGCAGGTGGCTGGGCAACCGGGCAACTTCAATTTTAAATTATTTTTTCTTTTTTTTTCCGACATCTTTTTTCTACTGGAAAATCACCAGGAATATTTGCTGCCAGAAAATACAGCTGGAAATATTTTTCCTATGTGGGTTTTGCCGGCGAAAAATTTTCCCATGGAAAATTACAAAACTTCCAGAAAAATTAGCTAAATCGCCAGAAATTGTTGCCGGTAATGGATAATTTTCCTGTAGCGATACACACACACACTCAAGGAATTAAGTTAGTGAGAATATAAGAAGTCAGCTTTTCTGAACTAATTGTGATGCATGATTTATTTCATAATATACGATCAGCTAATTAAAAAATAATTAAAATGGCTAAATATGATATTTAATGCAAGATGAATTATTTGTACTAAATGATGTATATAATATAAGACGATCAATTGAAATCAGGATCTCAGCATCCAATCATAATTTAGGCAATATTTTGACATTCAAATTTTGTACTCATCATACTATACGATAAGTATCATACTGTATGATGTAATTAAATATTGCCTAAATGAATCCTATGATTAGGGAACAAAATTGGATTAATTGATCCAATCAAATCATACAGGATAATTTGACCAATCTTACTATATGACCCAAATTCATATATGGCATGATAATTTAATCATCGCCAATCATACAGGATGATAATCCAAGACTTTTAGACTAATCATACTGGATGAGGATCTTAATCCTCCTGGATGATTAGCTCAATTTTTTAAACTTATCGTACAACACCTAGCTCTTCGTATAGTACTAATAGGAGTACTTTGCACACATCGTTTTGTATGATCCATAAACTTACTGTACGATCAGTGTGGCTAGAATTGCATTTAGTGCTTTTTGTGAGGTCTCATTTTTAATATCTCTCATTGACTTATTTTAAGTCTTTGGCTGCTGAGTGTTCTTGAGAGGGACCTTTGAGAAGAAGATCTAGGAGATCTTTGGGAAGAAGATGGAGAGCTTATTTTTGAGGGAGAGAAATAATGTGAGTGGTTCACAGGGTTTCTTCAAGCAAGTGTCATGCCTTGTTCCTCTAAGTGTCTATCTAGGTTTTTTAGCAGGCTCTGGAGAGAAATTCTCCTGCTTAAGGATGTGGTACTCTGCCATCACTAGGAGGGTGAGAAAGGAGTTCAAGGTACTCTTCCTTCTCCAGGAGGGGGAAATAGATTGAAGATATGTTGCCATCACCATGAGGGTGACAAAGCTTTTGGCTCTCTACCGCATTCAGTTTGGTGGAAGTGATTTGTGTAAGGGCTTCTCCACCCTAATGTAGGAGATACACTATAGTGATAGAGTAATACTCGGAGAGGAGGACTCCAGGGAGTGGACGTAGGTCATTTTTTTATTGAACCATAAAAAATCTCTGGTGTGTCTTTTCTGATTTTTTCTCTTGCATTTTTACTATTTTCCATTTACTTTCGTTATAACATCTTGGTGAAAATTGTACTCAATGCTTTGTTCTACTGAATAGAATATCATCATCATTCCTTAGATGTTTTGGCAAATTCATTCTCTTCCGCACCAAGAGAAAATTGTTACTTATTTTTCAAATATTGAAACATTTAACAATATTATCTTTGTCTTCAAATTAAGTAATTAGTTTTTAAATACACAAATTAACCCCCTTCTTGGTGTGCCTAGAGACAAGTTCACTTAGGCTTACCATCCTTAACAAACTTTTAATTTATATCAGAGCTATACTCAAAATAATGTTTTAGAAAATATAGAGGAAAATGATCAATAGCACACTTTGGAAATATGAACACCGTAGAAGGTTACTCTATTACTTGTCCACCATTATTTGAGAATATTTCCTTTGATTTTTGGAAAATCCACATTTCAACATTTTTACAATTTATTAATTTTAGGATGTGGCATATGATTCAATGTAGATAATCTTTACCGTCACATATTATTAATGGTGTGAAAACTGATAGTTTGTATTCTGAATAGAGTCAAAAGGATAAAGAATTTTCTTAGTTAAATGCTAAATATCTTAACTATTTTTTCTATGCTTTGAAATTTGAGGACTATATGCATGTATTAACTTATACTACTAGAAAGGAAATCTAGGATAGACTATACATTTCATATGAAGGAACTAATGAAGTAAAATAGTTTAGATTAAACATCTTGATACTTGATTATACTCTTTCACATGAAACCTATCGAATCAATATCTGAAATGTACACAAGGTTCACAGAGATAGTGACATCCCTGCTTGCATTTGGTAGAGAGCTATCAAATTCTAAAAAAGTTTATAAAATTCTAAGTCACTTGCTTAGTGCTTGCGATGCTAAAATTACTACAATTACATAATCAAAAGATTTGTATGTCTATTCTATTGATAATTTGCTTGGGTCACTCATTGGATATGAGCAAGGCATGAGTCAAAGACTAAATGATGAGGTGATAAAAAGAAAGAGAAGATTATGGCTTCGAAAGTGAGCAATTCGGATAGTGATAGTTCTATAACAGAGGAGGATGACATCATTGCATTGATGACCCACCAGTTCAAAAGCTTTTTATAGATAAAGGAAAGGTGTCATCAATAATAATATAGCAAAGGTAACAGTAATAGAAATTTCAAAGTGACATCTGACATAATATGTTTTGAATGTAAGAAACCAGGACATCTTCAAACAAAATGCCCCAACTTGAAAACTCACCCAATTAAGGAGAAGAGTGAAGAAAAGGCTAAATTCAAGAAGTGGAAGAACATGACACAGAAGGCATTTTGGGCTGACTTTGCCATAGAATCATTGGAACCAGAAGTAGAGGAGGAGGTAACAAACATGTTTCTTATGGCTAAAGATAATCTTGATCAATAAGCTTAATAAGATGTATGTTAGGTCTCCTATGATGAATTATTTATTATTTTCATGATTCGTATAGGAAATAGAAAAAAAATGTATGCTAATCTGAACAAGGATTTTACTACTTCGCAAAAAGAGCATACTTATTTGATAAATGACCATTCTAGCTTGGATAGCAATCACATATCTTTACTTGATGAGTTTGATGCATTAAATAAGAAGCATATTAAAGTATCTATTACAATATGATTCCTTGAAAATAAAGTATGTTGAATTAGAAAACTCATTCAAAAACCTAGAGACATGTGCAGTAGAGATAGACAAATAGTGAGCATTCATTAAAAATGGAAGTATCCATTCTAGAAAGAGCAAATAAATTCCTACAAGAAAAAATAAATGTACTTAAAGATAATAAAATGTCATCTACATTGGCACAGTGGCATAACTCATCACAGCATGCATTATATACCCCTAAGAAGAAGCATCATAACCCACATAGATTAGTAAATCCTTTTCCTTTGCTAGATGCTACTCTTGTGGCATACTAGAACACATAGCCCACTTGCACTATCCATCATAGGACACATCTAGTGTGGAGGCCAAAACTACATGCATTACAGCAAAGCATGCAAACAACTCATTCATCAATACAAAAGGTGGAACCCAAACTCTCTTGGGTTCCAAAATCTAATATTTAATAATTTTATAGGGAAGATTTCACAAAAGACCTATTGAGAGTGCGTGGTACCTGGACAGTGGATACTCGATGCACATGACTGGTGATTTAAAGCAATTCATCACACTGGAGGCCAGGTAAGGAGGCAAGGACACATTAGGCAAAAATACCACTAGGAAAGTGGTTGGCTCAGGTATAATTAGCTATTTCAAAATTTTAATTATTATCTTATTAGTTGATGGCCTAAAGCATAACCTACTGAGCATTAGCCAATTGTATGATAATGATTTTGATATACAATTTTTATCTACAAAATGCATGATTAGCTTAAATGAAAATTTTATTTTAGAAGAAAAAAAAGGTAAATAATATTTAAATGCTTGATTTGAACTATATTGAATATTCCAATTCCTTGTGTTTGAAAACTATAATCGAAGAATCCTGGCTATGGCACTGGAGACTATATCATGCAAGCATGAAGACCCTTAGGAACATCACCCAAAAAGATTTAGTTAAAGGCATACCTAAGTTAGACTTTGTTAAGGATCACATTTATGATGCCTATCAACTAGGAAAACAAGTTAGGTCTTCGTTTCATTCAATTAAATACATCAACACTTCTAGGCTACTAGAAATTCTCCATATGGACCTATTTGGACAAGTTAGTATAGTCAGCCTAGGAGGGAAATTATATGGATTTGTAAGGGTAGATGACTGTTCTAGATTCACTTGGGTTAGATTTTTAGCTTAAAAAAAGAATTATTTGAGGAATTTAGAACCTTCTCCACCTGAATACAAAAAAATTAGGATGTGAAATATCAACCATTCATGGTGATCATGGTTGAGAGTTTAAAAATGAGAAATTTGAATCTTTTTATTAAGAGATAGGGATAGAACATAAATTCTCTGCCCCTAAGAGCCCTCAACAAATTGGAATAGATGAGAGTAAAAATAGAACTTTAGTAGAAGCTGTTAGGGCCATGCTAGCTGAATATTCTAACCCTAGATACTTTTGGCCAGAAGAAATAAATATTGATTGTTACGTTTTGAATAGGGTGAATGTTAGATCAAAGTTAAATAAGACAACCTATGAACTCCTTAAGGGTAGGACACCCAATCTTTCTCACTTACATGTCTTTGGATGTAGATGTTTTACCCTTATCAATGGTAAATCACCCTTAGGAAAATTTGATCCCAAGTCTAATGAAGGAGTCTTTTTAGGCTATTATTTTGTAGATAAGGCCTATAAAATCTTCAATAAGAGGACCTTAGTAGTAAAAGAGTCTACCCATGTTATATTTTATGAATAAGATAGGACCTTTAAATCTTAAACTAGAAGAAAAAGAAGTAGAGGTAATTCAAGGGGTAGAAGCCTTTGATATAGGAGATAGAGTAAAACCTCAGGTACCCTTGTCTAGAGAATGGAGATACTTATCTAGTCATCCTAAAGAACTGATCTTAGGAGATCCATTTAAAGGTGTTAGAATTAGGCATAAACTTAGAAAGGAGGTTAGTTATTCTATATTTATCTCCATAATAGTACCCACCAATATTGATCAAGCCATAGCTAATGAATTCTAGATCCTAGTAATGTAAAAAGAATTGAATTAATTTGTTAGGAATGATGTTTGGGAGATGGTGAGTAGACCTAAAGACCAGAGTGTTGTAGGAACCAAATAGGTTTTTAAGAATAAAATAAATTACTCTAGCATAGTAGTGAGAAATAAGGCTAGATTAGTAGCTAACATGTTCAATTAGGTTGAAGGGATTGACTTTGAAGAGACTTTTGCCCCAGTAGCTAGACTAGAAGCCATTACAGTGCTCTTAGCCTTTGCTTGCTTTAAAGGATTTAAGCTATATCAAATGGATGTTAAAAGCACTTCCTTGAATAAGGTAATTAAAAAGGATGTATATATTGAGCAACTCCCAGGTTTGAGAACTCTAAATTCCCTAATCATGTATTCAAACTAAAAAAAGGATTTGTATGGGTTGAAGCAAGCACCTAAAGCTAGGTATAAATGGTTGAGCACATTCCTTTTTGATGGAGCCATTATTAAGGCTATTATAGGCACCACCCTATTTCTAAAGAAAGAATGAGAAGACCTACTCATAGTTCAAATCTTTGTTGACGATATATTATTTGGATCAATAAATAAAAACTTTGTGATAAATTCTCAAAACATTTGAGTGAGGAGTTTGAACTAAACATGATGGGAGTGCTGAACTATTTTCTTATATTTATTTTGAAGTAGAAGGATAATGGAACATTTCTTAGTCAATCAAAATACATCAAGGACATCCTTAAGAAATATCAAATGGATAATGCTAAGGAAATAAACACTCCCATGTGCTCTACTATTCAGTTAGACACGGGCCTAAATGGAAAATTAGTTGATCAGAAGAAGTATAAAGGGATAAATGGCCACTCCTTTACATGACTACCAATAGACCTAATATTATGTTTAGTGTTTTTTTCTATTCTAGATTTCAGGATGATCCCAAAGAATCTTACATAAATACAATTAAAAGAATTCTTAGATATCTTCTGGAATCCAAACTTTGAAATATAGTATTCTTGATATAGTACTTCTTTTGGATCATAGGATATTCTGATTCACACTTTGTAGGTTGTAGGGTTAATAGGAAAAGTACCAATGGAACATGTCAAATCATAGGATAATCTTTAGTTTCCTAGTTCAATAGACAAAAAAATAATGTGGCCCTATCTAAAGCAAAATATCTAGCTGTAGGGAGTTGTGTTGCATAAGTCCTATAGCTTAAATACTAAATCTTAGATCTTAGACTACCTATAGGAATCAGTCAAATCATGTGTGATAACATGAGTGTCATTTTGCATATCAAAGAATCTAATCCAACATTCAAGGACCAAACACATAGACATTAGATACCATTTCATTAGAGACCATGTGATACAAGGGGATATAAAGCTACATCAAGTAACAACTAAAAATCAATTGGCAGATATATTTACAAAACCCCTGGCACTTGAAACCTTTAGCACCTTAAGAACTAGGCTAAGTGTTATAGATATTCTTGCTTGAATCAGAATGATTTGAAAATTGGGAAATAAATGTTTTGTGTGTCTTTCAATTCAAGTTTTTTTTATGATTATTGCTTTTTTAGTTTTTGTAAAGGAAATTTTGAAAATTGGAAAATAAATGTTTTTGTGTGTTTTTCATTTAAATTTTTTTATGATTATTTGTGTTATTTCTTTTATTTTTGTGATTTGTTTTATGTTCTTTTTATGAAGCTTTCCTAATCATCATACACTACTTCTGAATTTTGCTTACATCGTATTATATGATTTCTAATCATACTATATAATATTAATAAAAGGCCAATTAATTGATCACATCACATCCAATGGCTAAAATTGATCAATCATTGGTGACCATACTACATGAACACTTACTAAGTACTGTACGATACATGTGGCAATGGATGTTGGACAAATTGATTTTGGCCAATATGATATTTAATATTGCATCATACTGTATGAACACCTGCTCATATAGTATAATCTAACCAATCAATGATCGTCCAACTTGACACCTCGAGATGAATACCTTTTCTCTAATCATCTAGTATGATACTGATCATACTGTACGATAATACTACCTTTTTTTTAACTGAATAGACTGGTGAAATTTAATGCAATTGATCATACTGGACAATGTCTCTATCGTACTGTACAATATGGCCATTCTATTTAAAGAGAGAAAATTCAAAGATTTTCTTTACTCAACCCCATTTCACTCTTCTTACCTCCTCCCTAAAGATTTTCATCTTTTAAATAGCCAAAGAAAGTGTTCACGAGCTCTAGTTGGAAGTTCTTCTTGATGCCCCATGGATACTCGATTTGCTAAAGCTGCTTAATAAGAGGCTTACAATGGGTATGAAACTACCAAGATCATAAACTAGGAATTTTTAATCTTCTAGGTACTCTCTCTCTCTCTTTACTCATACCTCCCTTCAGTTTATTCTCTCACTTTCCTACCCGTTCAATTTTGAACTTATTTTTAAATTTTTTTCTAGTCTCTGAATTAATATTGAGGGTAATACCCTCCAATCTTACATCAATACGAGGCCTGTCAAGATTACCTACCAAGATTTTTATGAATTCCTGCACCTCTCCACAATTGGAAAAAAGTTCACCTTGTAGCTTCAAACACTGACTATAATTAGACCCTTGCTAACACTACCCTTAGGAAATCAAATTTTAGATACCACATCTCCCATATCAACACCTTAGTGCAAGATGACAGAATAATCCATCATATCCTTCACAACTCAATAAATTCGAAATCTAGGGATCGAATTAACATCACTCCTCTTCTATCCATGACTACCTACATCATAATGATTGAGATAGATTTCAATGCAGCTGATCTAATCATTTAATATCTGAGAATCTACCCTGCATTTGAGATCCTAGACATAAATGAAAGCTAAATCTTGCCTTATGATGTCTTTTTTCCTTCCTTGGGGCTTATTTCTGGTTCCTTGGTCTTTGGTCAATTGGTGCTTTGGATCTCTTACCTTCTGGGGGTTTGTTGTTGGTGTTTTTCAATATTTGAGTTGTTCATGGTTGTTTATGTGGGATATAGGGTTGGTGGTGGTTTATTCTAAGAGGGGTGTTGTGCCTTTTACTCCTTTGATTTGTGTTGGGTTTCCCTTTTTTATATCTTGAGTGTGGTGGTTGTTGTCGTGAGTTTACTTGGTTCTTTTCTTTTCTGTGTTATATCTTTAATTAGGGGTGTCTGGTGCCATGTGTTGCAAATCTAGATTCCGAGTCCTATGATTTTTATGATAACAAATATTATTGATTTTTTTACTATGTTATCAGTTGTTAATTGATATTATTACATATTTGTTTATCTTATGTGCTAACATTTTAAGTCCACCGTTCAATTGCAAGTTTGATCAGCTTAAGATTAGGTTGACTAGGATTAAGTATGTCATGAAAAGTCTGTATTTTTAATTATTATATATTTTTACCTTTCTTGATTCAAATCATATATTTAGTAGATAGTAAGCTTGGTAACGATGCACACACACACTCAAAAGAGTTAGTTAGTGACAATATCAAAAGTTGGATTTTTTGAAATAATCGTACTATAAGATTCATATCATATTATATAATCAACTAATCAAAAATGATCAAAAGGGCAAATTGTGATAATTAATGCAAGGTAATCATACTATACATTGTATATCATAAAGATGATCAGTTGAAATCAGGATCCCATCCACCAATCAAAATTTAGGTAATATTTTGAAATTTAAATTTTATACTCATCATACTGGATGATAGGTATATTCTGTATGATGTTATTAAATCTTGCCTAAATTAATCCTGTGATTATGGAATGAATTTTGATTAATTGATCCAGTCATATCAATCAAGATGATTCGACCAATCATACAGTACAACCTGATTTCTATATGAGATGATATTTATTCATCGCTAATCATATGGGATGATAATCCAAGTCATTTATATTAACCGTACTGGAAGATGATCTAAATTCTCCTGGAAGATCAGCTCAATTCCATGAATTGATCATATAGCACCTAGCTCTTCATACAGCACTAACAGGAATACTTTAAACTAACCATACTTGACAATCCATGATCATATTGGATGATCAGTGTCCCAGAATTGAATTTAGGGCTCTTTTTATGAGGCATTGTATTTAATATCTCTCATTGAACTGTTTCAAAGTCTTTGGCTACTGAGTATTCTGAGAGGGAGCTTTGAGAAGAAGTTCTAGGAGATCTTTAGGAAGAAGAGGGAGAACTTGTGTGTGAGGCGTTCACACGGTTGCTCCAAGCAAGTGTCTTTCCTGTTCATCCTAGTGTCTATCGAGGTTTCTTAGGTGGCTCTGGAAGAAATTCCTCAGCTCAAGAACATGGTTCTCTGCCATCACCAGGAGAGTGAGAAAGCATTTTAAGGTACTATGTCTTCTCCAAGAGGGAGAAAAAGATTGAAGGTCTATTGCGTCCCTTGGAGGGTGACAAAGCTTGCGGCTCTTCACTGCATAGTGTTTGGTGAAAGTGATTTGTGTAAGGCTTTTTCACCTTACTGTGAGGGAAAAAGGAGAGACAATATAGTCCTAGTGCAATACTCAGAGAGGAGGACTTTGGGGAGTGGACGTAGGTCATTATTTGACAAGACCACTATAAATCTATGGTGTGTTTGTTCTGATTTCTATTTTTTACATTTTACTTTTAGCATTTTAATTCTGTTATACTGCTTCATGAAAATCATACTCAATGCTTCATTCTTCTAACTATAATTTCATCGTCATTGCTTAGATTTTTAAATAAATTTGTTTTCTTCCACACTAAGTGAAAATTGCTACTATTTTTTTAAATATTGAAAAAAAAACAAAAAATATTTTCTTTATTTTTTAAATTAAGCAATAAGTTTTTAAATTCACCAATTCACTACCATCTTGGTGTGCCTAGGGACAAGTTCACTTAGACTTAACATTCTTATTGAACTTTCAAAGAAAACTCCTTTGGGTTCACTTGGGTCAAGCTATGTGACTTGCTCAAGTGGGCCCATGGGCTGAAACATTTTTAAATGACCCTTGGGGGCCCAATGGATACTACCCATAGGTTTTGATGCATTATTTTGGTCTAAATCATTAATATTTAATTTTTATAGCTTTAAGACTAGTTCGGTCAACCATTGTTAAAAGTTCATGAGAGTTGTTAAACCCTAAAGACCTAGTCCCGAGGCTAACCAAGAGAGGGGGGGTGAATTGGTTATTTTAAAAATTCTTTAACAAAATGAAAATTTAAAAATCCCTTGATGTGGAACCAGATTAGTTTCACAATAACAAAAATTTTAGAGATTTCAAACATAGAAGAATTCACAGAAAAATACAAAAATTAAATGAGGAAAAATAAATAGAAAGAACACACCAGAATTATAATAGTTCAGTCAACTTGACCTACATTCACTCCCCGAAATTTTTTTTTAAGTATTGCACTAAAAGAAGTGTCTCTCTTTTTACTCCCACAGCAAGGCGGAGAAGCACTTACAAAATCTTTCCATTGAGATGGTGAGGCAGAGAACCTTGAATCATTTTACTCCCTCCTAGAGTAGGTAGTGAACTTGAAAATCCTTTTACTCCCTCCTGGTGTACGCAGAGAACCTGAGAATCTTTTTACTCCCTCCTGGAGTAGACAGAGAACCTGGATCTGATGCTGATGAAAGTATCCCCTAGAGCCACCAAGGAACTAGAAAAATAGCTTAAAGAAGGCGGTGGAAACTTTGCTTGGAGCAACCTTTGTAAATTCCTCACAACTCCCCCTTACAAGGATCTCTCTCTCTCTCTCTCTCTCTCTCTCTCTCTCTCTCTCTCTCTCTCTCTCTCTCTTAAGCTCTCTATCTTCCTTCTTAAAGCACTCTCTCAAGACCACTCAATAGCAAAAGATTTCTCTCAAGACCATATGAGAGCTTAAATAGAGATCCTCCAAAAGATGCCCTAATTTTTAATTTGCCATCAAAGATCATCCTGTACGATTAGTACAAAATAGCATATTCAGCTAGTACAAACTACATTAGTATGTACGATCAATTCAAGTATTTATATGGATCATCTCGTACGATCTTACAATCATCCTAGATGATTAGTTCATGAGTCTTTATAGATCATCTAGTATGATAGCCGATGATTAAATATCATCCCATGCACCAATCGGTTCGTCTAGTATGAAGGAGGGGTATAGTCCAAGATGGTTAGTTGACATATTATGGTTTTGATCCTGCATGATGGGTGATGATACCATGCTAGGATCTGGTCGTACAGTACGATCATCTTCGATCATCCTGTATGATATGATTGATCAATTTAATAATAATTAGACCCTTAATCACATGATCAATTTAGACTTGATTGTCATAAATTATCTAGTACGATAGAGATCGTAATGTACGATTAGAGTACAATTTGTATTATAAGAAATTGCCTAAATTGTGATCGGTGGCTATTTTTTATGTTTATAACTGATCATACCTGTATAATTCTTAATCATCCAGTACATTTAGTTAATTAATCTCACTTAATAATGGGTG
>CM034309.1:14802180-15049446 GCA_019925795.1 Dendrobium chrysotoxum
TGCTGCTACTAGATATCAGATAACATGTACTATCTACGCATCTGATTGACGACTAGACTTAATCAAAGTTCTCTCTCATTATCGGGAGGGGTAATTAATTATAGGGGCTTACGCTTATAGGAAACCATAACTCAGATTAAAAATTCCTCGTAAAATGAGGGCAAAATCTCTGGATAGTGTCTTATCTACAAACCCATCTGCCTTCCAAAATTTACCCTAGAACTTAATTCCGTTAAAACTCCCCAAAAAGTAACGGGGAGGTCTGGGCTCGAATTTTTAAAGCCCACAGATTTCTAGTAACTTTGCTGGAGAATGGTTTCTCTTTCTATCTTTGGTTAGTCATCTCAGTATTATCATAGCAGTTGAATCTATATGGGTTTCAAATTTTAAAATTTCCAAAATAATTGTTTAATGAATTTAAGTGTTAAACATTTAAAAAATGGTCATTCAACCAATTCACTGAGATAGCATATTTAGCAGGGTTTTTAAATTTATTATTTTAATTGCTTGTTAATGTTATCTATTTTGTTCTCATATTCTGTGCAAGTCTCCACTTTCTGAAAGTGTGGGGGTGATGTATCAGATTCTGATTATTAACCCTTGCCTTTCATTTGTGCAGATGGAGTTACAGAACACTACATTTACTATTCAACTAGGATGCGATGCTAGCATCCAATTAGCAAACACTGTGATCACTACTGGCAACACTGGGGATACCATCCAATTTTGTAGTCTCGACTTCCCTACAGTCATTGTGAGGACTGCTGCCATTCCTACAAACGACGTGAATTTTGAAAGGACTACAAGGAGACTCCTCCCTGTCAGAGCTCCTACCCATCATGCACATCTACTAGCATCACAAACTACTGCTACTACTAAAAATCCTCATAAGAGGATTTGTGTTTGAAAGACTGTGACACACAACCTGAGGCCCCAACATCCAAAAGAATTATGACTGGTGAGAGGATATCTGTGGTGATTGTAAACAGCACATCTCTGCCGTCTGAGTTACTGCGCCCGGGAAAAACATTGTTGAAGCTTCCTCATCTGGAGGAAAGTTAACAAGAAGGTAAGGAGGAAGCTAAATGTTGAGATCCGAGCTCAGTAGTAATAACTCCCTGTCCACCCATCCAATTTTCCAGCTTGAGAGCCAGAGTAACCTTCCTACCTGGAATGGATTCACGAATTTAAAATGGGTGAAGAGGAGGAATAGCTCCACTAGTGAGCTGAAGAAATCCTTCTGGGAGCAATGGCGAGGTCCTAGCCCCTCCAAAGAGAAATGAACCTGAGACCTTATCTACCCGGGTGTATCGAGTGCTAAAGAAAATGAAGGAGAAAAGCCTGAAAAAGAGGAAGTTCCAGAGGCCATTGGCCATTGAGACCAGAAGGGTCCCCCATGGAAAGATTGTCGTCTGATTTGATATCCGAAAGAAGAAGAAAATAATAAGTCCCACACGGTGAACATTGGGGCATGACACCTGAACAGCAAGTTCAGAGATTCGCCATCAAAAGTCCCAGTGAAAAGGAAATGAAGTCTGGAATCCAAGGCCTCAAAAAGAAGAGCGAGAAGAAGGAAGAAAAAGTGAACTAAATCTGGGCGTGACATCTTGTACTGCTTCCCGAAGATCCACCCCAACAACAAACAACGTCAAAAGTGGGTCCAAAAGAAGACCCATGATGATGCCCCTCCCGACGGTCGACACCTGGAAGAGTCCTCTGGGGGATCTCATCACTCACCATCCCCTCCAATGAAAGAGACGACCAACTTTGACCGTAATCTGTAGGTTGAAGAGATCTTCCTGCTGAATCCAGAACCGCAGATCCAGTGGTGCCGCCGCTCTGAGATCCATGTACTGGAGGAGAAAGTGGAAGAAGGTATGGAAGTGGAAGAAATATAGAGAAAGAAGAAAACATAGAAGAAGAGGAATATATGGAAGATGAAGAAAATATAGAATATATGGAAGAAGATATGAACAAAATAGATGACACCATAAATATAGAAGTCATCTATATATGTAAGACATACTCATGCCATCGAGGAAGTCTAACATGATGATGGCGAAGATGGTCACGATCAGCACCACAACCCAGGCGAACACAATGGCATCAGTGTGGGGTCGATCCTACCATTGATAGAGGTAGTCACCCTACAAATGAAAGAGAAGAGAAAGGTGAAGAGGATAAGAAAATCCTTTTACGATCGATGATGTCGTGCTTGTCGATATACTATAGCAAATGGGAGAATAAATGAGAGCTAAAGATAAGGAGATCTCTCACTTGAATGAGAAAATGATGAAAATGATACCCAGATGGCAGCAATGATGCAAATGATGTAGAGAACTGTAATCGTTGGTCCCATGCCTGATCCCCTGTCAATCCCAAAATCTCTAAATATCTCAAGGCTCTGGAATATGAGGTATTCCTAAAAATGGCCATGAAGTTAACATGCCATAACATGTCATCCCACTCCACAATATTACCAGTACCTCTTGTGACGGCTGTACAGTTGGAGGGAGTAATCATTGAGAAGATCAAGGCCATAATAGCCGTCGATCAAATGAAGAAACTGGTAGGCAAGGGTCATCCATATCTGGCAGAATATGACCAAGTGCCGAACCCAAAGGGTATTCAATCCCAAAGTTCCATACCTTCAACGGTACTAACAACCCAAGCAGCACTTGGTACAATTCAAGGCCACCTGCAGAAACACAATAGGAAATGAAGCCCTACTCTTCAGATAATTCGTCAGTAGTTTAACAGCAATTGCTTTCAAATAGTATGCCAAATTGTCAAACGACTCTGTAAAGGAATTTGTGGAGTTAGAAGCTATGTTCATGAAGAGATTCGCTAGTGCAACTGAGAAGATCATGATTGCTAACGTCACCTTAGATAAAAGAAAGAAAGAGGAGTCAATGTCGAAATATATCACTCCCTGGCACAACTTGAGCATAAAATATGAGTAGTAGCTTGAAGAAGAACATGCCGTGTAGTTAATAATGAGAAACATTGATGAAAGAGGTTCAGCCATTTCTGTGCATGGACAAGGTGACCAAGTTTGAGAAGTTAAACTTGTCGAGATCAGAAGGCCACTTCGACAAGCTCAAGAAAGCTAAAGCCCCAGATGCTAAGAAGGGTGAAACCTATTCTATGTCCTCCCTCAGGCCAAATAAGGGGAAGCAGGTGATTTATAATATAGACAAAGGTAAATAGCCGATACAATATGAAGAAAAGCTGAAATAAGTTTATGATCCTAACCCTCAGTTGAAGCTGGTACTTAGAGGAAATGATAGTCCACGAACTTTCTAAGGCGGAGGGGATCGCCTAAGGCAAGCAAGGAACTGGTGATTAGAATTCATATCTCATAAAAGATTAAATTAAAATTTAAAGAAAGAGTTTCGCCAAGTTTATTAAATTATTTTAAATTTAAGTGCAGGTCTATGCAATTCATAGTTAAAAGGCCAGAAGAGTCAAAAGAAACTGGTGATTCAAATTAATCCCATACAAAGTGCTCAGCCCATCATTAAAATTGTTATATATTTAGGATTGGCTCGAAGAATTACCGAAGGGAGATCTCACATTGTCGAACAACTGATGTCATCACCACTAAAGAATCAACTCAGATTAGTTATGACCTCCCCCGTACCCCTGTTGATGAAAAAAATAAAAAAGAGACAGCAAGAAGAATAGTGGAAGTGACAATGCAGTTCCAAACAAGACTGATAAAAAGAGTTCTTGAGAGTGTGAAAGGGAAAACTTCCACTCTAGCTGCTAATAGGTCTTATGATGCCGCCTACGGTGTGAGCTTCTATTTCTAAAAAATTCCCCAACCAAGCTAGCACCCTCAAAGTCTGGGATGCTGAAAACCTCTAAGAAGAAGACCAAATTGAAGAAGCCCAAGGAGAAAAAAAATAGCAACCCAAAGGGTTATCGATAGTTTGGATGAATACTATCAGACTGTGAGATGCCCTATTAAGCTTGCTAATTTTATGATGAAGCTCAAGGTTAAGGATGCAAAAAAGGCCGATGAAGAGCCACTCCCCGTGGAAACTTGTCGGGTTATTTCAATAACACCAGTGACTCCTACCAAAAATGAAAAAGAAGTACCCTCTAAACATGTATGATGTATCACAAATGAATTATAATTTAGAGGAGGATCTATATTTTCCAAAGGAAGATAAATCAGACCCCAGCATAGCATCGTAGATGGAGCGCATAAACCTAGGTGGTGATTTTGACTTAGTAGATGAATTTCCAGACGCGATAATGACTAACTTTGAAGAAAATGCACCATCAAGCGAGTCTAAGAAAGAGGAGATCGCTCAAGTGTAGTTGAGAAATGATAAAATGCTACCAATCTCCACCAAAAAAAGGATCCCTAATAATGATAAGGGAAGGAAATAATTATAAATAAAGATATTATCCCAAGGACACAAAAAGAATGGCACTTTAACAAAGGGATAGATTATAATATACTATCCCATCTGAGAAAAATCCCAATATAGCTCAACATATATGATGCTCTGATAATGTCTAAAGATCTTCGAGAGACCTTGATTTAGGCTTTCAAAGACCCCCAAAAAATATGAGGCGTATTTTGCTGAACGTAATTTGACGGAAAGTCTTACAAGCTCGAAATGAGCCAATCGTTACTTTTCTATAGAAGACCTGATGCTTAGAATGGCAGATCACAATCGCCCTCTGTATATTACTGCAGAGAGTGATAGAAAAATTATCAGTTGGTTTCTGATTGATCCAAGATCCTCAATAAAATCTTATGAGCTTAAAAGCATTAAGATTGTTATGTCTCGATGTGCAGCGTCTCGGGCTAGATAGACTAATGGTGCAGGCTTTCAATGAGAAGAGGCAAAAGACCCTAGGATCATTCATGCTCTCCCAAATAATCGGGGAACTTCATACCGAGGTAAACTTTCATAGGATCGACTCAGACACCTCATTCAAGGCTCTTCCAAGTGGTTGCATGATTACGGTATGGTCCCGTCGACACTATACTAATGTATGAAGTATATTAGGGATGGAGAGGAGTTTATAATATCTTGTGATATTTATCCCTTTGCAGTCCACGAGGTAAAAATCTATGAAGATGCCAGGTACTTCATCCATAAAGAGCTAACGCCGTCGAGTTCTCTTAAGACTAAGGTAGCAAAATCCAGAGATTGTAAAGTGACCTAAATAAGAAGTAAGAAAAAGCAGGTGGGGAGAAAGAACGTGTCGCCAACTCTTCCCAAAATAGATGTCACTTCTAAAGAAAGGAAGCATGTACCTCACCTTGGAAGTGACACAGATAAAGAGGATGTCACCCCTATAAAATCTCAGAGGGTATGCCAGTTCATGACATAATGGAGTAGGGAGGTGAATATTCAAATGATGATTATATTACGACTCTATCAACTTGATACACAGTACAAGATGTATTCTCCAGAAAAATAAATAGCCTGTCAATATCAGATAGCGTACTCATATTCACACATATTCCCTAACAATACTTTAAAGAAATTACCCCACGAGAGGTGCATAAAGTTGAAGAACTCATGACCAGTTATGTACCTCTAGTTGAAAGGGGACTGAGGCAGGGAACATATTCTACTCCGTTGGAAAGCTCGAAGAAGTGAATCATGACTGATATCATAGGCTCATCGATTCTAAAGAATTACTACCTATGAGGTGAAAGTTCGAAAGGATGTTAAGCCTAGTGAACTAGTCCCGAGGCTAATCAAGAGGGGGGGTGAATTGATTATTTAAAAATTTTATGATAACAATGAAAATCATTTCGATCCTTAGCAGCGAAAACAAGTAAACAAGAACGAAAAGATTAATCACAGATATTCACACAAGCAGTTAATATCATAAAAGTAAAGTGCAAAACTGAATCAGAAAAGCAAACCAGATTTTATGGTGGTTCAGTCAACTTGACCTACGTCCACTCCCCGGAGCCTCCCTCCAAGTATTGCACTAAACAAAAAGTGTCTCTCCTTTTGCTCCCACAGCAAGGCGGAGAAGCCTATACAAACACCTCATTTTCAGCACACGGTGAGGCAGAGAACCCGACCTCCTTTTGCTTCCTCCTGAAGCAGGCAGAGAACCTTCGAACTCCTTTTGCTTCCACCTGAAGCAGGCAGAGAACCCCGGATCTTCTTACGGATGATCCTCCCTCGACGAACCCCGACTAGATAAAAGACGACGAGCGGAGAAGATGACTCTGATCCGTGCTTGGAGCAACTTTAGTGAATCCCTCACTAACTCCCCCTCACAAGATCTTCTCTCTCTCTCTAAGGTTTCTCAGGGAAGGAAGGTGGCAAAAGATTTTTCTTATTTCAAGAAAAAGTTCTTTTATAGGAGGGCTTAAAATTTGCCCTATATCTCAACTGGTCGGCCAAGATCGTCCAGGACGATCGGTAGATCATCCTGTACGATCAGTTCAAATTCAGCTGTTTCAGCCTGGACGATCTGGCTCTTCTGGACGATCAGTAGAAAAAATTGTTCATATCGTCCCGTACGATCCTGCGATCGTCCGGGATGATTAGTGCAAATCGAGGAATATCATCCAGAAGACAGTTCAGGTCGTCCAGAGAAACTTTTGCTGGACGACCAAAAAATGACTTGATCGTCCAGGACGATACGGGTATCGTCCTGTACGATTAGTTCAAAAAGTGCCCAAATCGTCCTGAACACAGTTCAGGACATACAGCTGAAATGCACTTAGACGATCATGATCATCTGGGACGATCCTGCGATCATCCAGGATGATATGATCGTATCAATCAAAAATAAATTGCTTTGCTTAATTACCAGACTAATTTAGGCATGATTGTACTGAATCGTCCAGGATGATACACGTATCGTCCGGGACGATCAGACCAAATAACTAAAAATAAAAACTTGCCTAAGTTGTTCTGGCGGCTGAGAATTTCTGATTTTAGCATATCGTCCCGTACGATCCAAAGATCGTCCAGGACGATCTGCTTAATCAGACTCACTTAACTTGGTCGCCCTAATTAGGGTTTCTGTTTTGGCTGGATCGTCAAGGATGATGTGAATATCGTCCAGGACGATCTGAATAAAAAATGAACAGAAACTCTAATTCACTCAAGCTCTCCCCCTAAGTGTGTGTGTGCAAGGTTACTTAGCTAGGGGATCTGTTACATTACAATTGACTCAATAAAAGGAAAAATCATACATTTGACACACTTGGACCCGATCTTGAGTTAGCTTGATTTGCTCGTGATCTTTTGTGCCTGAAATGGGTTAGCCAAGAAAAACACACTGGAAACATGTTTGTCATCATCAAAACTAGATTTGCAATAATCTCCCCCTTTTTGATGTGCCAAACATTTGTAAAGTAGTTTGAAAATAACAAGAAACAGGAGATCAAAAAATAGATATATTTTTTCCAATTTTCATTTAACAATCAAACTAATACAGAAAACATAACACATAACAAAGATTGAAACGACTACAACTGACTCCCCCTTTTGGCATCACTAAAAGAAGGAGGGTAAAATAGAAAACGGAAAACGAATAAATCTTACAGCAAAAATACATAAAAGCAACATTTTTTTTTTGATCAAGCTGCTCGAGTAAATCAGAATTTTCCTTGATTTTAGATTCAAAAACCAATAAGAGGACGATTGACAGCACTGAAATCCAAAAAAGGTTAAAAAAATCAACTTTCGTAACTCTGACCCCAGGCACCTTATCGATGCAAACCTCTTTCAAAACAAAAATCCGATTCAGAAGAAAAGACATTAGATTTGAAAAGAGATCCTTTCAAGCCTCGTTCCAGAAAATATCTGATATAATAGTGTTACAAAGTAAAAAAATCAGAAATCAGGATTTTCAAACTCAAACTTTTGAAAATATTAAGTGGCGCACGGATTTTTCTAAGATATTTAATAATCTGAAAGGGAGGAAAGCTTGGTTTGGGCTCATTTTGTGCCTCTTTTTTCATTTTTGTTGGCGCTTTGCGCATCTTTTTATTTTTGATACACTTTGTGTATCCAATTTGGCAATTTCGCATCTTTTCAGTTTTGGGCTCATTTTATGCCTCTTTTTCAATTTATTTGGCGCAATGCGCATCTTTTGTAAGCTTCCTTCTTTTCCTAATCATTAAAGAGTCTCAGCTATGAAATTATCTTCCAGATATAGGAGATGACTCTCCATAGTAAGGAAGAATGATTCACAAAATAAAAGCCATACATCATATGATAAATGCAATCACTTGGTTTAGAAAATCAAACTAATGACTCAAGACTTTGAAAAACACTCTTGATATGAGGTAGATTACTATAGGAAGATAAAATAATCTCTATTTCAAAAACTAATATTTTAATTTTGAAGAGGATTTTTATCCAAAAGAAACTATACACCAGTAAATGAGTTAGAGGAAGAGAAACAATCATCAATGTTCCTTCCCTTTAACAGATTCAGTGGAAGCAATCACTACTTACCAGCTTCCAAACCAAAAGAAGGTAAAAACTCCCGGTCAGAAATTCAGATTATCAGAAGTAGTGAGCGGTGATTAGATTTTGAAAAGCATAAAATAATAAGTGCAAGATATGAACTAGTGAATAAAAACAGGTAGAAAATCACATCAAAGTAAGTACTCAAATCAAACTAATAGTAAGGCTAAAACAGAAATCAGCAGATGAAATAAAATCAACTGAAAGCAAATAATCAAACCAAAAACTAACAAACAGAAAACAGAATACCAATCAGAACAATCATAAATCAACAGTCATTAGAATCAAGCATTTATATCAATCACTCATAATCTGGTTCTCAAAATGCTGAATGAGTCAAAGGCCAGTGGTTTAGTGAATATGTCAGCCAGCTGATTTTCAGTTGCCACATGATGTAGCTCAATGTCCCCTTTTGTAACATGGTCCCTAATGAAATGATGCCTTATATCAATGTGTTTGGTCCTAGAATATTGGATTGGATTCTTAGAGATATAGATGGCACTAGTATTATCACATAGAACAGAAATTGTGCCAACAGGTACCCCTAAATCCAAGACCTGTTGCTTCAACCAAAGAACTTGGGCCACACAACTCCCTAAGGCAATGTACTCAGCTTCAGTAGTGGAAAGTGCAACTGAGTTCTATTTTCTACTGGACCAGGAGACTAACGACTGTCCTATGAACTGATAAGTCCCAGAAGTACTCTTTCTATCCACCCTACACCCTGTAAAGTCAGAATCAGAATATCCAATGATCTCAAAAGAGGTGCTGTGCCTAGGGTACCAGATTCCTAGGTTTGGGATCCCTAAAAGATATATCTAAGAATTCTATTAACAGCAGTCAGGTGGGACTCTTTGGGATCAGCCTGAAACCTTGCACAAAGACAGACACTAAACATGATATCAGGTCGGCTAGCAGTCAGGTAAAGCAGTGATCCTATTATCCCTCTATACTTATTCTGATCAATAGATTTTCCACTTGAATCCTTATCTAACTGAACTGAGGAGGGCATGGGAGTATTGATTAGCTTGGCTTTATTCATTTTATATTTCTTCAAAATGTCCTTAGTATATTTTGATTGATTGAGAAAGGTTCCATCATCCGTTTGCCTTATGCTAAACCCCAAAAAGTAGGACAATTCTCCCATCATACTCATCTCAAACTCCTTACTCATTATTTTAGAAAACTCATCTCATAAATATTTATCAGAAGATCCAAAAATTATATCATCAATATAGATCTGGACAATGAGTAAGTCATCTCCTAATCTCCTCAAAAAAAGGGTGGTGTCTACGCTCCCCTTAACAAACTCTCTTTCTAACAGGAATGTGCTAAGCCTCTCATACCAAGCTCTGGCTGCCTGTTTCAATCTATATAAGGCCTTTTTTAATTTATAGACATGATTTAGATATTGGGAACTCTCAAAACCTGGGGGTTGTTCTACAAAAACATATTCTTTAATTACCCCATTTAAAAAGGCACTCTTGACATCCATTTGAAACAGCTTAAATCCCTTATAACAGGCAAAGGCTAGTAGTACTCTAATGGCTTCCAATCTAGCTACAGGGGCAAAAGTCTCCTCAAAATTAATCCCTTCTATCTGATTATACCCCTTAGCCACCAATCTTGCCTTATTTCTCACCACCACACTAGAATCATTCATCTTATTCTTAAAGACCCATTTGGTTCCCACAATACTTTGATTTTTAGGTCTTTCTACTAACTCCCAAACATCATTCCTTACAAATTGATTCAATTCTTCCTACATAGCTAAAATCCAAAACTCATCCGACAAGGCTTAATTGATGTTGGTGGGTTCAGTCATTGAGATAAAGGAAGAATGATTTACTTCCTTCCTAAGTCCATGCCTAGTCCTAACACCTTCAGAAGGGTCTCCTAAGATCAGTTCTTTAGGATGACTCGAAGAATATCTCCAATCTCTAGGCAACGTGGTTTGAGGTTCTACCCTTTCCTCCAAATTTGTATTTCCAACTCCTTAGGTAACCTCAACAATCTCTTCATCTTCTACTTCAGATCTAGACTCCTTAGGATCAGATTCATCAAACACTACATGGGTTGTTTCTTCCACCACGAAAGTCCTCCTATTGAACACCCTAAAGGATTTCCCCACACTTGAATATCCTAAGAACACTCCTTCATCAGATTTGGGGTCAAATTTTCCTAAGGGTGATTTCCCGTTGTTCAGAATGAAAACCTTACAGGCAAAGACATGGAGGTGGGATAGATTTGGAGTTCTACCCTTAATGATCTCATAAGGTGTCTTGTTCAGTTTGACTCTCACATTCACCCTATTTAGCACATAATAGGCAATGTTCACCGCTTCAGCCCAAAAGTATTTTGGAAGTGAATACTCTGCAAGCATGGCTCTAGCGGCTTCCACTAAGGTCCTGTTCTTCCTTTCAGCTACCCCGTTCTGTTGAGGGGTCCTAAGAGCTGAAAAATTGTGACTAATCCCATGATCCTCACTAAAACTTCCAAATCTTTCATTTTCAAACTCCCCTCCGTGATCACTACAGATGGTAATAATCTCACATCCTAACTTCTTTTGAATCCAAGTAGAGAAAGATCTAAACTCATCAAATGACTCAGATTTATGTGACAAAAACTTAACCCAAGTGAACCTTGAATAATCATCTACAATCACAAACCCATAGACTGTCCCCCCTAAGCTGGCAATGCTAATGGGTCCAAAGAGGTCCATGTGAAGAACTTCTAAAGGTCTGGAGGTGTTAATGTCCTTAACAGAGTGAAAAGAGGACTGGACTTGATTCCCCAACTGACAGGCATCACACAGGTGATCCTTAGTTAACTTAAGCTTGGGCACACCTCTAACTAAGTCCTTTTGGGTGACTCTCCTAAGGGTTTTCATACTGGCATGACACAATCTCCTATGTCATAACCAAGACTCATCAGCAGTAGTTTTTAAGCAAATTGAATTATCAGATTTAATGCAACTTACATCCAGCTTGTAGACATTATTGATCATTTGCCCCTGCAAAACAACTTCATCATTTAAGCTTAAAATGCAGCCACTGGGCAGGAATTTGATGCTGTATCCCTTGTCACAGAGTTGACTGATGCTTAACAAGTTGTGTTTCAATCCATCTACAAGAAAAACATTATCAATCATAAAATTCTTTCAATCACCAATTATACCTGAGCCTACCACCTTCCTGGTGGTGTTATCTCCAAGTGTAACTTTCCCTCCAGCTCTGGCCTCCAGCGAAATGAACTGATTTGCATCTCCAGTCATATGTCTTGAACATCCGCTGTCCAGGTACCACAGGCTCTCACGAGGTCTTGTGTGAGAGCACGCCTACAAAAATATCAAACGTCAGTCTTAAGAACCCAAACAGGTTTGGGTTCCTTCTTATGAAAAGAAGAATGCAATGCATGCATGCTGTGCTGTAAAACAGGCAGTTTGGGTTTCCACACCCACTGTGTACTACGGTGAATAGTGCAGGTGTAGGAAATGTGTCCTAACATGCCACATGAAAAACATCTAACACCAGGAAAAGGGTTAACTAATCTACGTGGGTAATAGTGCCTCTTCCTAGATGTATATGAAACATGCTTTGATGAACTTACAACAGTTTTTTCAAAAGGTGGCGGTGCTTAAAACTGTTCAAAAGTAGGCGGTGTTTTGTTCTTTTCAAAAGCACTGATTTTCACTTTCAAAAACTTAATATGTTTATTTAAACTTGCAATTTCAAAGGTTCTTACACTTTCATTACTTTCTAAATCACATGCCATATCATTCACTTTCTTGAAAGCAACTTCTAATTCAACATGCGATGTTTTTAACAAATCATGCTCAACAGTTAAATCAGAATATTTTTTGTTCAAATCATCGAATTCAACAAGCAAGGACATGTGATTGGAATCAAGTGTGGAATGATCTTTAACTACAGAATCATGCTCTTTTTGCAAAGTCAAATAATCTAATTTCAGACTAGCATGAGTTTTCTTAAGCTTCCTATACGATGTATGAATTTTTTCAGAAACTTCAAATAATTGATTGTCAGTAAACTCACATACCTCTTCCTGGTCCGACTGACCAAGGTGATCATCAGCCATCAGACACAAGTTTGTTTCCTCCTCTTCAGCTTCAGTCCCAGAAGAGTCGGATGTAGAGTCTGCCCAGAATGCCTTCTTAATACGCTTCTTGTCCTTTTTGAACTTTGGTTTCTCCTCACCCTTCTCCTTGCTTGGGTGAGCCTTGAGCGTACGACAATCCGCCTTTATGTGTACTGGCTTTCTGCATTCAAAATAAACAGATTCAGATGAACCTTTAAAGTTTTTACTGGTATTACCTTTGTTCCACTTTTGAAAATTCTTATTCTTCTTCCTTAGAAAGCTCTTGAATTGCCTTGTGATTAAGGCAACATCATCGTTATCAGACCCGAAAGTGCTAGCATCTGAATCTTTGGCCTTAAGTGGCATTGTCTTCTCTTTCTTGCGTTCACCTGCATCAAGTTGCCTTTGGTTCACCCCTTCCTCGTAAGCAATGAGTGATCCAAGTAAGCTGTCAATAGAGTAAGTATTTAAATCTTTGGATTCAGAGATAGCAGTAATCTTAGCTTCATAAGAAGCAGGCAAACATTTAAGAATTTTGTTCACTCTTTCGTAGTTAGTCAGTTCTCTACCTAAAGCATGCAAAGAGGTAACAATCTGAGTGAACCTTGTGTACATTTTTGAAATAGTCTCACTAGGTTTCATGCAAAAAAGTTCATAATCATGTAACAAGATATTTAACCTAGACTGTTTGACTTCAGTTGTACCTTCGTATATTATACATAATCTATCCCAGATTTCCTTTCCCGTTATACAAGTAGAAACACATATATAGTCTTCAGATTTTAAAGCACAAAAGAAACAGTTCAAGCATTTTGCATTTAACTGTGCTAAATCATGATCATCAAACGTCCAATCAGCAAAAGGCAATTCAGTTTTCACATTGTTAATCAATCTAAAAGGTGGTTCGTATCCATCCTTAACTAACATCCACATGCGATAATCAATAGATTGCAGAAAAGTAGACATGCGTGTTTTCCAAAATTTAAAAGGAATATTGTCAAACAACGGTTGTCTTGTAATAGAATAACCTTCAGCAGTATTACGATTGTTACAGTTAGCCATGGATCAAATTCAAAAGTTTTTAAACCTAAATTTTGAATCCCGCTCTGATACCACTTGAAAGTTCGAAAGGGATGTTAAGCCCTAGTGAACTAGTCCCGAGGCTAACCAAGAGGGGGGGTGAATTCGTTATTTAAAAATTTCACGATAATAATGAAAATCTTTTCGATCCTTAGCAGCGGAAATAAGTAAACAAGAACGAAAAGATCAATCACAGATATTCACCCAAGCAGTTAATATCGAAAAAGTAAAGTGCAAAACTGAATCAGAAAAGCAAACCAAATTTTATAGTGGTTCGGTCAACTTGACCTACGTCCACTCCCCGGAGCCTCCCCTCCGGGTATTGCACTAAACAAAAAGTGTCTCTCCTTTTGCTCCCACAGTAAGGCGGAGAAGCCTGTACAAACACCTCCTTTTCACCACACAGTGAGGCAGAGAACCCGACCTCCTTTTGCTTCCTCCTGAAGCAAGTAGAGAACCTTCGAACTCCTTTTGCTTCGACCTGAAGCGGGCAGAGAACCCCGGATCTTCTTGCGGATGATCCTCCCACGACGAACACCGACTAGATGAAAGACGACGAGCGGAGAAGACGACTTTGATCCGTGCTTGGAGCAACCTTAGTGAATCCCTCACTAACTCCCCCTCACAAGATCTTCTCTCTCTCTCTCCCAACTCTCTCTCTCTCTAGGGTTTCTCAGGAAAGGAAAGTGGCAAAAGATTTTTCTTATTTCAAGAAAAAGTTCTTTTATAGGAGGGCTTAAAATTTGCCCTAAATCTCAATTGGTCGGCCAAGATCATCCAAGACGATCGGTAGATTGTCTTGTACGATCAGTTCAAATTCAGCTGTTTCAGCCTCTACGATCTGGCTCTTCTAGACGATTAGTAGAAAAAATTGTTCATATCGTCCCGTACGATCCTGCGATCGTTCGGGACGATTAGTGTAAATTGAGGAATATCGTCCAGAAGACAGTTCGGGTCGTCCAGAGAAACTTGTGCTGGACGACCAAAAAATGACTTGATCATCCAGGATGATACGGGTATCGTCCTGTACGATTAGTTCAAAAAGTGCCCAAATCGTTCTGAACACAGTTCGGGATGTACAGCTGAAATGCACTAGACGATCATGATTGTCCAGGATGATATGATCGTATCAATCAAAAATTAATTGCTTTCCTTAATTACCAGACTAATTTAGGCATGATTATACTAAATCATCCAGGATGATACACGTATCGTCCGGGACGATCAGACCAAATAACTAAAAATAAAAACTTGCCTAAGTTGTTCTGGCGGCTGAGAATTTCTGATTTGAGCATATCGTCCCGTACGATCCAAAGATCGTCCAGGACGATCTACTTAATCAGACTCACTTAACTTGGTCGCCCTAATTAGGGTTTCTATTTTGGCTGGATCGTCCAGGATGATGTGAATATCGTCCAAGACAATCTGAATAAAAAAAGAACAGAAACTCTAATTCACTCAAGCTCTCCCCCTGAGTGTGTGTGTGCAAGGTTACTTAGCTAGGGGATCAGTTACATTACAATTGACTCAATAAAAGGAAAAAATCATACATTTGACACACTTGGACCCGATCTTGAGTTAGCTTGATTTGCTCGTGATCTTTTATGCCTGAAACGGGTTAGCCAAGTAAAACACACTGGAAACATGTTTTTCATCATCAAAACTAGATTTGTAACATGAGGCTGCCTAGGTTTAATATAAAAGGTATCTAGAGAATGCTACGAAGGCAAATCAGTATTCCTACCACCAAATGACAACTTCGTACAAACCTGAGCCTCTGGTATGGAAAGAATCCAAGTCCATTATGACAGAGTAATTTGAATGCATATAAACGTATCAGATTCATCAAGCAAAAATACCTCTGAAAGGAGACTTACCGAGAAATTGCATGCAAGGAAATCAAATCTGACGACAACGATGATGATGAAATATATAAAGTTCACAATGAGAAGGATCAACCCATAGAAGCCAAGCCTGCACCAGAAGAATTGGAAGATGGTGAACAGGTAGCTACTATAGATGAGCTAAAAGAAGTCAATTTGGGAACTGAAGAGGACCCCCGCCCAACATTCATTAGCTCTCTTTTATCAGAATATTTGGTAGAAGAAATAAAAGAACTCCTCTGTTAATTCAGGGACTACTTTACCTGGACATATGCTGATATACCTGGCTTATCCCCTGAGGTAGCGGTTCACAGATAAGCCATTAAGCCCGACGTGGTGCCTATCAAACAAGCTCCAAGGAGAATGAGATTAGAGATTGAAGAATAGGTGATTGCTGAAATGAAGAAACTCATAGAAGCAGGCTTCATCCAAGAAGAGAAATATGACAACTAGATTGCCAATATTGTCCCCATAAAGAAGAAGAATGGAGAGATTCATGTCTGTATTGATTTCAGGGACCTCAACAAGCTATGTCCAAAAGATGACTTTTTGCTCCTTGTATTAGAACTACTAGTGGATAACACATCCAACTATGACATGTTCTTATTTACGGATGGATCATTAGGCTACAATCAGATCAAGATGGCACCTGAAGATAAAAAGCATACATCATTCAGATTGCCCATTGGCATTTTTTGCTATACGATCATGCCCTTTGGCTTGAAGAAATGCTGGTGCCACCTACCAGTAAGCCATGACATGTATCTTTGATGAGTTAATACACTAGAAGGTCGAGTGTTATGTAGATGACCTGCTCATCAAGAGCGTAGACTGACAAGATCATTTAAATGACCTAAGGATCATATTTGAGAGGATTGTAAAGTTTGATCTAAAGATGAATCCTCTTAAATATGCTTTTGGGGTCTCCTCCGATAAATTTCTGGGGTATGTTCTTCATCACCGAGAAATCGAGATCGACCCCAACAAAATTAAGGTGATCATTGAGATGTCGCCACCCAGAAACCTCCATCAACTTTGTTATTTACAAGGGTAGCTGGCTCTTATTCGATGATTCATATCGAATCTATCGGGTATGTGCTAGCCATTTTCAAAACTAATGAAGAAAGATGTCCACTTCAAATGGGATGCAGAATGCTAGGAAGTGTTTGAAAGCATCAAAAGAAATCCGTTAAATCCGCCCATTCTTGTGGCGCCAATTCTCGGGATACCTCTTATACTGTATACAGTAGCACTAGAAGAGTCTCTTGGTGCATTATTGGCCCAATATAATGAAGAAGGAAAAGAAAATGCACTCTACTATATCAATCAAAGATTGATCAGAGCAGAAGTGCAGTATTCACTAATTAAGAAGCAATGCTGGTATTGATCTTCGCAGTTCAAAAACTCTGTCACTACATGCTGTCTCACAAAATCATATTGATATCAAAGATCAATTTGCAAAAGTTCTTGATAAAAAGATCAGCATTGACAGGTCACCTCACCAAGTGGGTAGTAATATTACTATAATTTAATATCATGTACATGTCACAAAAGGTGGTAAAGGACAAGCTTTGCTACATTTTCTCGCCGCACTTCCTATCCCAGCTGACTCTCTGCTCAATGATGATTTTCCTGATGAACTAATCATGCAAATTAAGAAAAAGGAGAAACTACATTTCTGGGAAATATATTTTGACGGGGCATCATTGATTAAACATGTCCGACCTCCAAATCTTGTCAGGGCCCGAGCTGGCATCGGTCTTATTTTCATAGAACTTGAAGGAGTGATAATGAGGTTTTAATTCAGTTGAACTGAACCTCGAACGAATAATGAAGCTGAATATAAAGCTCTAATAGCGGTACTGAAGATTGTGATTGGTGTCAAAATCATAAAACTCTAAATTTTTTATGATTCTCAACTTGTGATAAATCAAGTTCTGGACATTTACAAGATTTACAAACATGAATTAGCCCACTATTACTGATGGACTGTCGTGCTCCTAAAATAAGTGCCAAATGTTAGGATAGCTTAACTCCCTAGAGGATAGAATGTAAAAGCAGATTGCCTGGCCAAATTGGCCAAGTAGCTGGCAAATGAAGACAAGGGATTACCCATATTTATTAAGGTTGAAAATCACTAGGTCTTTGAGCCCAAAATCTTGCAATTCTCATAGGCAGAGGGACCATTAGATTCAAGCTAATAGGATACAACCTCGGTTGATCCTTAACCTCCCTAATAGATCACTACAGAAAATCAATAAGGAGAACGACCAGTAGTTAAGAGATGAAAGACCAGTAGATGCACAAAGTCATGGTTATATTACTTATATGTTGAAGTCGAAGATGACTGGAGGCAACCATTCATCGACTACTTTAAAGAAAGTAAACTCCTGACAGACAAATCTGTGGCCACATAGATTTAAAAAAGAGCATTATGATACGCGTTTTTTATAATACGTTGTATCGATGGGCTTTTGCCCAGATGTGGCTAAGGTGCCTGGGGACCAAGGAAGCTGATAAAGTGATAACCGAAGTTCACAAAGGACTCTATGGAGCACATCAGTCAGGTCCCAAGATCGCAACTAAAATCAAGAGAATGGGTTATTATTGGCCGACAATGGTGAGGGATTGTATTGACTATGCTAAGAGGTGCCACTAGTGTCAAATTCATGGTGATGTCATTCATCAACAATCAAATTCATTATACCCAATGGTAGCGTCTTGGCCATTCAAATGTTAGGGCAATGATATAATCTGGTTGATAGACCCACCGTCATTAGTTGGACATCGCTTTATACTGGCGGCAACTGATTATTTCTCTAAGTGGGCAGAAGCAACACCATTCAAAGAAGTCACGTTCGAGCACGTGATCAATTTCTATACCTATAACATTATCTATAGATTCGGTGCACCACACCACATAATCTCATATAATGGTGCAGCTTTTAAGAGTACTAAAATTTATAAATTCGTTGATCAATATAAACTATATTAGTCGTATTCATCAATCTACAACCAAAGAGCATATGGCCTGGCAAAGGCCTTCAACAAGACGTTGGTAAAATTGTTAAAGAAAATCTTCAGCAAGAACAAGAGTGAGTGACATACAAATATGGCAGAAGTGCTATGGGCGTATCATATAACTTATAAAATGTCAATAAAAGCCACTCCTTAATCACTAGTGTTTGAAGCTGAGCAGTATTACCATTGGAGATTGAACTACCATCACTTCGGGTAGCAATCCTGAATGATCTTACTCAGGAGCAAAATTCTCGACTAAGATTAGAGGAACTCGATGCACTCAATGAGATTAGATTACAAGGTCAACAAAACTTGGAGATATACCGAGTGAGAATGACAAAGTTATTTGACCGAATGGTGCATCATTGGTCATTTCAAGAAGGGGAATTGGTCCATACGCTAAGAAGACTAATCATCCCACACTGAAAATTTGGTGGTAAATTCATATCCAATTTGGAGGGCCCCTTCGTCATCGAGAAGGTGTACTAAGGAGGAGCCTACTAGCTTATCGATCTGCATGGTCAGAGGCCCATGCTGCCGATCAACGATCGACACCTAAAGAAGTAACATGCATAAAATTGCCCAAAGAAATGTTATGTTTAATGTAGTATTTATTTTGTACATGTTTATTAACATATTCATTTTATATTTTAAAATTCTCTTATGTAGTGTGTATGTATTTCAAAATCCCCATAAGATCGGGGGCATTTTAAATATTTATTCAGGTAGACATCATGCTGCATGCTAAAATCTTCGAATAAATATTTAAAATCTTAAAACTCTAAATTTTCCCCAAATAAAAAACCCCCCATGCATGACAGGGAATATTTGAATATTTATTTAGGTTGACATTGTGCTATGTGCTTAGATACGTAGGTTAATATTTAAAATTCCAAGATCCTGATTTTACTGTCATGTAACCTCGCTGCCAGATAGGTGGCATTTTAAATATTTATTCGGGTTGACATCGCGTTGCATGATGAAATCCTTGAATTAATATTTAAAATATTGAAAGTCTAAATTCTTTCCACCTTAAAAATCCTTCTACAAGGAAGAGTGTTTTTAAATATTTATTTGAGTCGACATCATGCTTTGCACTGAGATCCCCAAATAAATATTTAAAATTTTTAAAATTCTAAATTAATTCCATTCTAAAATCTCCCTATAAAACAGGGGGCATTTTAAATCTTTATTCGGATCGATATTGCGTTGCATGCCGAAATCCCTGAATAAATATTTAAAATCATCAATATAAATATTCTTTCATCCTAAATGATACAATGAATTCTTTTCAAAGTATATGCAGGGGATCTCCTGAAAGTTCGGGATACTACCTTCTCCAACATACTAAGATTCAAAGGTCAGAAAGAGAGTTTTGTAACTACACACACTAATAAATTAAACCGGAACAGCTTGAAGTTTTCCAATAGCCTAAAGCTTAAGGTTCGGGTGGGTGTAAGAGGTCGGATCCAACAAGCCCAAATATGGTCAGATCGCTGGCAGCTCCATCTACTCGACACACCATAAGAAAGGTCTGTAGTAGTGGAACCCCCACTTAGTCATTCCGTCAGAAGGGACTAGTAGGAAGTACGAAGGCTAATTCAACTCGACTAGTTCAAGTGATCGTAGTCTACTAAATTTTCTTAATTGATCGAAGAATTAATGTTCTAGTGGAAAGGATGAGTCACGAGCAACTACCAGGTATCTATAGGCCCTAAATCTTCAACTACAAAGGATGAATCCAAATCTACCAACTTTAATAAATTCAGTATTAGGAAGCACATTTTCTAAAGCTCAAGTCTGAAGTCTGAATGGGTGTAAAAGGCCGGATCCAATAAGCCCAAATATGGCATGATTGCTGATAATTGTGTCTACTCAACTCACCATAGGATTGGCCGTAGTAGAGGAACCACCCATCTTAATAACTAGTGGATGAAGGGCTTTCAAATCCTAGATCTCCTAATTTGATAAACTCAACTGACTCAAATTAAAGTCTCCTCTAGTGACTAAGGATCAGAATACCACCCATATTTGGTATTATCAATCGATTTCAAAACCTATAAATTCTTCAATAAATTCGTAAAGCACAAAGTGAGGATCGAAGGAACTTTTCTTCAATAAGTCCATCGAAGCACAAAGCAAAGGACCGAAGAAAATATCCTAAAGTTCACATAAAGCCGAGAGCAAAACTAAGAGGATTCCATCATTAACAAGATGATTTCTTGCCACTGACCTAATATAAATCTAAGGGTTTAGGTCACCGGCATCCACCCCTTCATCAAGCCTACCAAAGCTAGAAGCAGGGGGCTGAATGTACAAAAATCACATGATAAGTTAATATTGACAAATCAAATGATTCTCCATTCATGTTCATAGCATAAAGCACAGAGCAGAAGGAACTAAAATATCAGAACTCAAGTTAAAGCTATGAAAATAAGTATTCTGAATGACATCTATAAATATCCCTAAAGACCGGGGGCATTTTAAATATTTATTTGGGTTGACATCATGCTACGTGCCTAGATCCCCAAATAAATATTTAAAATTTCTTACCAAAATACAACTAAAGGAGGGAAGAATGGAAGATCCTCTATAAACTAAATATACTATCATCATAAGGTGCAATTTGAGCAAGATGCAATCAGAAAAAGTGATAGAAATATTAGATCAACAAATGATGACGGTAAAGAAGAATATTGGGTACATATACAGATAGTTCATAAACTAAAGTGATAGTGGTGTCAAAAGAGAATGAATGATGGTGATTCTATCCACCATCGTCAATCTACAAAGTGATGTTCTAGAGACCTAAGTACAAAGTGCTATATCACTATCCCATGGATCTCTACTTGACCAAGAGAAAATATATCAACTATATTGAATATTACTAGTGCATCTAAAGATTATAAAAGCACAGAGATAGATTCTTGAAGATCTATAGAATGAAAATGTTAGTGTGACATCCAAATAAGCTTTTGAATATCTGCTAAAAAGAAAACCTCTGTATGACATCCAGGGCAAATATCTAGATATCCATAAGGTCAATCAGTTTGTAATAAACGTGGTTCACTACAGCCGCAAAACCATATTTATTGGGGGGCATTTGTTGAGCTCTATGCATTATCCAAAATAAACAAAAAAATTTCACTTACCTATTATACGATGCTGGGTGCACACTCCGTAAATTCTACAAAAATCCTACTTCGTATCTCGTATCCATCAAAAGCCTAGTCAAATCTTGAATAACTCCCTGCCACCTTGTGATACCTCTGTAAAACCTGTGATTTCCTGCTCCTTGGCATCATTAAAATGAGGGGGTAGTCTCAGTTCATTTAGTGGTTCTCTTCCACATTCGCATCCCTCCTTCTCTTCTGAAATTCACTGCCAAAGCCTTCAGTTCTATTCGATGCTTCTCCCACACAAAACCTCTGCAAAACTTTTGATTGCTCCTCTCCCTTCCACAAGCTTCTTCCTCTTCCTCTGTCATTGAAACCATTCAGAAGCCAAGCCTAACGTCTGACTCCAACCCTTCGTTGCCTTCACGACCGAACTTGAAATCCCTCTTCCCATTCATAGCCGACAACAATCCTACTGAATACTCCACTGTCCAACCCATCTCCCATCTCCAACTAACCATCTAAGTGTCGATCCCCTCTACCCTAGCCTCAACCCTGATCTCCTACCTGTAGCTCATGATCCGATGCCTTGTAGTGATCAACTCCACATCTGAAGGCCGATCAAAGCCCTGCCTAACTGAACCAAGTTGTGATCTCCACTCAACATCCTAGCAACTCCTTCTCCTTCAACTTCTTCTATAGCCGTAGACGTCCTGACCCCATCAAAGCCTCACTACGCTGAAGCCACAAACTCCAACCTCTTTCCTACTACCGACCAAACCTAGGACCTCACTCAAACAAAACCTACTTCTACCCAGCCCAACTCATCCTAACTCAGCGAAAATCATCCTCAAAGCACTCAATAACCCATTCAGACCCAACCCAGTCCACTCAACCCTTATTCGACTCAGTCCACTCAGCCCTCCAACTTATTTCCTTAACCTAGGTAATCATTCTCTCTCTCTTGCCCCAACATTTTGATACTAAATGGGGTTGATATTAAGGTTAATATTACTACTAGTTTTAATATTAATGTTAATATCATTATCATAATACTATTATTAATAAATAAAATAATAATAATAATATTACTAGCAATACTATTATGAGTAGTAATAATATTATTATTCGTATTATTATTAGTATCATTATATATATATATATATATATATATATATATATATATATATATATATATATATATATATATATATATGTGTGTGTGTGTGTGTGTGTGTGTGTGTATAGGTTTATATGTGCCAAAAAAAGGGGAAAAGAGTGGCTTCAAAAAAAAGAGAAAAAGTTCTCCAAAAAAAAGAAAGATTTCAAGAAAAGAGAGATTTAAAAAAAAAAGAAAAAAAAGAAAGGAAATTGGTGTCTTGATTTTTGAGCTCTTCACCTCGCCAGTTACTAAGGTATAATCCCTCTAAACTCAAAGCTTCGAGAGTCCACTTTCAGAGTTCACGACGTACCGAAAAACTGCCCATACATGCCTTTATTGCACGTGGTGGGATGGGACCCCAAAGCCACGCCTACAGCGAGATGGGGTTACTTATAAGTACCCGTTTGTGAGTAAATAACTATATTTTTAAATAGGTACCATCGAAGACCCATACATGCCTTTATTATACGTGGTGAAAATGTAGACTATGGCCACGGTGTCTAAGGACACCTACCATAGATGCCTTTATTGCGTGTGGTGGGAAAGCCCAGACTCTTCGTTTTTTCCCCTAAATGGGGGAGATGCCGGGAGGCTGTTGAAATTTCATCTGAAGATGCAAGGGACTTAAATAAACTTTGGACTTTCAGGGGACCTAATTTGGACAACTTGGGACTTGGACAATAAGGAACTTGACATTAAACAATGAAGTGAACTCGAAATCAAATTTGAACTTGTAAACTTGAACAAGACTTGAACAACAGGGAATTTGAATCCAAATTGAACAAATAATGTAAATGGAAATCATATGAATTTGAACCTAAGAAAATGATAAAAATCAATAAAAGACTTGATTTGAATGAAAATAACAACAACTGACTGGTGAGCTTGGACTCAAATAAATTACAGTAAGCTTAATGTGAATAAACTTAAACTCAAATGAACTTGGTGCAAAGAGTTTTGACTTGAACTTTGACAATGAAAAGGACTTAATTTGGATCCAAGTGAACTTGCATGATTTGAACTCAGTAAAGATTTGATTCAGAACCATGGTGGACACAAACTCGAACTGAACTCAAACTTGAGCTTGAACTGAATTATAGGGAATTTTAATGACATCGAATTGAACATGCGAGACATTATATAATGTTTAAAATGAGATCATGATTGGTGAGCTAACATATCCAAATTAAATGCAAGAAAGTATATACAAGACTTGTAATGAATATATAGCCTACAAACTAAAAGTGCGAATCGGTTGTTAGACCTATTAATTATGTCTCTAGGCTAACCAAGAGGGGGGGGGGGGGGTGAATTAGTACTTTTAAAAATCTCTTAGATATATGAAATCTATTTCATAATAAAAATGATTTTTAGAAAATAATTTTTAAACCATAGAAAAATTAAAAATGCTGTAAAATAAAAAATACGAAAAAGGGTAAAAGTAACGAAGACACCATAATTTATAGTGGTTTGGTCCAACATGACCTACATCCACTCCCTAGAAACTCCATCTCTAGGTATTGCACTAAATCCAAGTGACTCTCCATTTGCCCCCACAGCAAGGTGGAGAAGCCCTTACAAACTCTCTTCCACCAAACCCCGGAGCGGCAGAGAAATGTTGTCCTTTTTCACCCTCCTAGTGAAGGCAGAGAACTGTCATCCTTTTTCACCCTCCTAGTGAAGGCAGAGAACAGTCATCCTTTTTCACCCTCCTAGTGAAGGCAGAGAACCCACCGTCCTTTCTCACCCTCCTGGTGATGGCATAGTACCAAGCGTCCTTTTTCACCCACCTGGTGATGGCAGAAAATCAGACTCTCCTTCAAAAATCTTCTCTCAAGAGTCTTCAAGGAGATAGGGTAGAGACTTGAAGTACAAATAATGAGATCCTCACCTTTGGGCAACCTTGTGAATTCCCTCATAATTTCCTCTTCAAAAATCTCACCACACTCACTCTAAAATACTCTCCCTAATCACTCTTCCTTATACTCTCAAGAAGAAATTCATAGAAGATTTTTAGGACAGTCAGTTTTTAAGAACCTTACATACAAAGGACAAGAAAAATCTTTCAAAATTTAAAAATTTCAAGTTTTACGAAGTATGATCATACTGTTTGATCGAATACTGTCCCGTATGAATAATTCAGAATATGAATGGTTTGTCCCTACGATGTTGTACGAACCTATGAGATCCAGATTTCGTACTTTGGAAATGATGTGTGAAACCAAATCATACTATACAAATAGTTTAAAAAGTTGAACGGTTCATCCCATACGATACTGTATAAACCTGTGAACCCCATTGTTTATACTATGGAAATGATATACGAAATCCATTTGTACTGTACGAATAATTCAAAAGATTAAACGATTCACCCAGTACGAACCAGAACGAACCATTGAACCCAAATTTTCATACTCTGGAAATGATATGTGAAATCCATTCGCACTATACGAACAGTTCAAAAAATTGAATGATTTGTCTCGTACGAACCAGTACGAACCATTAAACCCCAATTTTCATACTCTCGAAACAATATACGAAAACAATTCGTACTGTACGAACAGTTCAAAAAAAATTAAACAGTTCATCCCGTATGATCCTGTACGAAGCTGGGATCCTTGGATTTTGTACTCTGGAAGTGAAGTATGAAAATATTTTGTACTGTATGATTTATACTTAGAAAAATTTCACTCTTAACCAGGCAGGTTCATTTCTTTAAGAGGAGAAACTACACAAATCATCTTGTATGATCTCATATTGTACAGTATAATTAGTTTAAAAAATTATGTTTTTTTCTTACTCCCTCAGTGTGTGTGTGCATGGTTACCCAATTACAATCATATCTCTTAGACTCAAGAAAAGAAAAAGTATAGACTCCAAGACTAATAAACTCTAATCCAATTGATTTAAAATCTTCCACTATCTGGAATGTGATTTTCTTGAAATGAAACTTTAGTACACACAAAATAGAATTTTTCAGCATATGTTAGGAGAAATAATAAACAAACAATAAGATTTTGTATTCATCAAAAACTCACATAAAAAACTCACTTGAAGGAATAGATTTGCACCAATCTCAACACAAACATCATTTACTCATAATGATGATGAAGAATCATGAAATCAAATGCCACTAGAAAGGTTCAATTCATGCCAATCTCGTACAAGCAAGCAAAGATTCATTATGAATACAAAATCCTACATCCCATAGAGGAGCAACAAGAAATATGGAGATCATATCAAAGACTCATAATGAATGAAACATCAATGCAACTTTCTTGCATATATCAATTAATAAAGTTGAAGGAAGATACAACAATATGTTTGCAATCAATCATACAAGATCTCAATAAAGTATAAAGAAGTCATCATGTTGGTTGAAATGCAAACTTCGATATGATAGTTCACTATATGGGTTACAAATCATCCTTAAAAGATGGCAAAATACTTGTAACATGTCACACGAACCATCTACAATTTAGTGATCTCCCTACGAGCAGAAGGGGTCAATGTGCAAGGAACATGATGATCTAACGCATACAGGATGCATGCAACATACTACCTACAAGCATAAGTGGATGACTTATAATTTGTATAACAACTTGTATACAAAGTGAAACAACAAATCTGTGATGAATTTAAACTCCTACTAACCACTGTAGGAAGCTCTTCTACGAAGTATGGTGCTTACGATTAATAGTTAGAGATTTGAAATATATACAATAGTCCGCACATAGATGATAATAAGTCACTACGAGGATCCTTTGTGAATAATAGCAAGGAAGCTAGTGTACAAGTAAATCCACTCGAACCTGCTTAGTGTACAAACATCTACAGGCCACTTTAAGAGATCATTCATGTTAAAACCTTGTTTATACGCAATGACAGTGAAGGTATTGCCAATATGATAGATCTTCTCAGTACATAAATATGTGATAGATTCTCTATGAGCTAGGATAGAAGAGAATAACAAATATGAATACCCATTAGCAATAATGGAAGGTCTGTTATATGCATAATGATATACCTATAAGTGTCAGTCAGTAGTATGTTGTAGATGTTACAACGCTCCTATAATCAACCTCTGTTTAATGGTCAACAAATACATTGATTTTCTTCAAGCTAAGGGTGGATAATACAACATATACAAATTCCCACGGGCTCCTACAGAAGACCCTCTATATATGTAAAATGTCATATATGAAAAATACGCAGAATGACTACACCAAGTGCAAGCTCATACGGGCCATTACAGGAGACTCGCTCTACGAACTATACATCATGTGCAAACAAAAATGAAAGGCATACAACAAATGTGAACTCATACGGGTAGCTAAAGATGGTCCATCGAATATCCAAAAATATCCCTGCACGTGCACTGTAATATGCATGCACATAGGTACACAAAAATGTACATGTAACTATATACCCGCATAGGCTTCGACGAACGTGTTATTGGTATACACATGATATCCAGGGATGCTGCATGGGTTAAGAAGTGAATTCAAGTTCAACCCCGATCCTTCTATGTTGGTAAGTAGGAGTCGACACCGATCGAACTATTAAATAAATATATGGTCAGAAGGTCGATTGAGATATTTATTTTATACATTTATATTAGGCCTTTAAGGCCTATAATCAAGAGAATTCACTTACAAAGGCATAAAGCCTAGGAAATTTGATCCTCTCTCGATAGCTTGATCGAGTCGATAAAGTTTGATCTATAAAAGAAAATGACCCCAGTCACCCTGATGATGGTCGTATTGAATATAGATCTCAACCGGAGGGGTTAATTCCATATTTCCAAAGTTTCACTCAAATGTCTATCAAAACTCAAATTCCCACAAAATCTAAAAATCTAAAAAATTCCAAAAATATTTAAAATTTAAATAAAGCACCATCAACCACTTAAAGTAAAATCCAATCACCCTCCGCAACAGTTTGTTGATGTGGATAAATAAAAATTTACTTCAGCTCACATGGAGCTAATGCCTAGTCAAAAATATTACTAAGATCCATTCTCAAACAATCTCCTGCTAGTAAGGATGTGGTACGTGTCCTCTAACCGGTAGTTTCACCGCCAAATGACATTACAAGATAAAAATTTATTACCTGGGGCTCTCTGAACCGAGTGGTTTTGTTATCAAATGGCACCATGAGATAATGGTTATGGCTAGAGCCAATACGTTCCTTAGTGGAATCAAATCCTTGAGATATGAATCAATATGATATGATTAATAGGGCATGTTTTGATTGAAAAATGGTAGTTATGAAAATGTTAATTATCTTTGGGAAAATTGAAATTTTTGAAATTTTTTATATTTGAGATCGAATGCTTATTATGAATGATATATCTCTTCAAAAGGTGAACATATCATTCCCTAATAGGCTCAGATTGCAAATCTTTGAATTTATCCAAATTATCGTAATCAAATTCAAGGAAAAATAATATATGATCCAAAAGGATCAAAGTGATGTTTAATCCATTATTTGACTATGCTAATCTGAATAGATAGATTATTAATTTCATAATTAAAGTTATGATTGTAATTGATATATCTATCCAAAGAAAGAAAATATTAATCACTATCGATAGTTTGAATATGACGATAATGATCGTTAGGTTTGAATTTCCCAAAGATAATCAATTATAGGTTTTGAAATTTTTATTTTGAAATTTTGGTTTGGGTTTCCAAATCTCTTATGAGTGTAAACCCTCATAGTTAATTACATCGTAGGAAACCAAAATTTTCCTACGAGTACTCTCGATTAAAATAGCGATACGAATTTCATTTAGATTTTTGAAGCTTGATATCAAGGGAGGTAGGGACTGGAATTTCAAATAGGATTGGATCAAATTTAAACAGTTCTTTCTAGAGTCAAAGGAAGAAAGGTAGGATGTGTCTTAAGATTCTAAATCACTTCAAAAACACCCCAACCAATCCTAAGTGTTGGGTTTGAATTTGATGGAAAAAGATTTAAGATTTGAGTTGTCAATTTTAATAGAAAGTGGGAACTAGATTCTTAGAGATTGAGGTCTTAAGATTAGAAATCTGCCTCAGGACCTAAGTCTAAAATGGGTACTAAAAATTAGTGACCTGGATCCTAGCTAATGCAATGCAATCCTGGACTTACCCCAGCCTAGATTGGGGAGCCAGCTAAACCACCTAAATGCTTCAAAACCATGTGTCCGGTCTTTTAAATGGAGAGTGGTAGGGACATTATTTAAGATTGGTTTAAGGAGTTGGGGTCGACATCTAGAGCAGATTCCTAATTGACCCCTTGACTTATGTTGGGTGAAATGTTTAAGCTAGAAATGCGATTAAAGATTTAAACTGAATTTTAGTTTGTTACTAATGCAATGCATGCTAGTTGACTCAAATGCTTAAAATCAGAATGAAGCAATTTTAAAAACAGACTTAAAAATAGTTTTATCCTAGAGATGCACAGATCCCCTTAGATAGAATTGCACCCTCATAGGCCAGGTGGTCTGCCAAAACTCATAGGGGGGGAGGTGCCTAGCAAATGGAAATAAAGTGCAACAAATATATTTATAAAAAACCGCCGGTGATCCCAGGCTTACTTCTTAAAATGTTAGAGTTACTATGTGAGCTTAAATCTTTTAATTTTGTTTAAGTAGAAATACTTTAATCATACCCTCACGAGCCTCTGATTGAATTCTAGGCTAAAACAAAGATCGACATGCAAAAGTACCAAAAAACTACTAAAAACATGCAATCCTAATTTCACAATCAACATAACAATCAAATTAATTAAATTATAATTCAAATTGAAAGTCTATGTGCCAAGTGCCACTTACTTGTACAATCTAGGGTCTACAGGAAAAGTAAAGTGGCCGGGTACCACTGGCTACAACCCGAATTCTATTCCTAAGACTTAAGTGACTTTGAGATTTGAGATTCTTCTCATTCTTCATTTCTTTGTCCTTCTACGAGCACTTTGGATCATCGGGTCCCGATATCCAAATAAAAAGAAACTCCCCCTGGGTAAGGGTGTTATCTTTTCTCATTGGATACTTGAAAGTATCCTAAACTGTATTTCCAAGCGAAGAAGTACTCTCCCCTAAGGGATGTCAGTCTTCTCCTTGGAATCCAGTTTGGATCACTATAATCCCATCTCAAAGCAATTAATAATTTATAACTCATTTTAAATTAAATTACATTATTCAAAATTAAAATATCTAGACTCAATCCTACAGGGTTATCCTAACAATCAACAATTATATTTGACATCCCAAGCATTTATATTTAATCTCAAGTAGTTAATATCTGAAATTAAAGTCCTCAAATCACAGCCACGCTTGCCATGCTCTTTAAATTTAACGGCGGAGTTAAGCAAATTTTTGAAGCACGTGTAAAAAATAACGTCAATTTTAAAGCTTTAATTATTGCCCCCTTTAATTTAATTACCCTGTATGAGCATGCATACCTACATAAGATTGAATTAGTACAAATCGTCCCTAATCTAGGGGTATATCTAATGCACAATCAATCAAATTACAGAGTGCAGTAAATAAATAAACAATCACAGTAATTCTACTACTAGCAAACATCATGCAGTGAATGCTCGAAAACCCGGCACACAGCAGAAAAGTAAACATCGGCCTAGCATAAGACTAGGTTGGTTATCCTAGTAAACCATCTAAAGTGTTTGTAGGACGCTATGTGGCTTTGATATATCCTAAATAGGACACTTGATTGAAGTTGCTTGATGTTTTGGTTGGTTGAGAGGCTTAAAGGAATTTTAATTTGAGTTTAAGTCTTAATGATTTGATATTTATTTTAAAATTAATTTTTATTATTTGTTAGATACCACCTTTGTTGCACATCGAGGCCGTGAAGTTTATTTCACCTTCCTTGGGGCTAATTTAATAGCCTCGTAGGCTTGAGTTACCTAGTGGTACCCAGTATGATTAATTAAATTTGATTAAGATTTAAAAGTTGATTACTTTTTTTAATCAAAGTTGATTGGTTGCTGATTTTAATGTTAAATTAATATTTTCTGGAATTTTTGAATGATTTATTGAATTTTGGGATATTTGGATTATTTTAATGATTTAATTAAGGGGTCAAAAGTTGATATTTTGAATAAGAGTTATTTCTAGAAAATTTAATATTTTATTAAAATACTAAACCTTAATACGATCAGTTAGACTGTAAGTATGCTGGATTTGAATTTTTTTACATTTTATTATGAAGGTCTGAAGTTTTGATTTGATTTTGAACTAAGTTTGACCAAAAGTTGACTTTGTCAAATTTGATTAATTTCTAGAAACTTAACATTTTTGATAAATATTAGACCTTAATGTGAGTTGAATGCCTATGAGTTTGACTGATTTGGAGTTTATTTGAATTAGTATTGAATTTTTGAAGTTTTGGGTATTTATTAAATTTTTAGAATTTGTTTAATTAAGGGTCTTTTATGAATTTGAATCCAAATAACTTCCAAACTCCTTGGAATCAACTCCAAATGTCAGGAATGACCTAAGAAGAGATTCCTAAGTTTTTAAGAGAGTTTTGTAATTTTTTAATTATTTTTAATTAATTAAATTAATTAAATATTCAATTTCACTTAAAATTAAATTAGGCTTGATTTTGAGGTCCAGTCAAAGGGCTTTTATTTTTTTATGATTAAGGATTCAATTTTGGTTAGTTATAGGTATTATTTTGAATTTTTGGATTTAAATTTGATTTATTAATTTTTTTGAAAAGTTTTAAGGTTTAATTAAAGTTTAATTTTGATTAAACAAATTAAGGGGCTTAATTACTTCAAAAATCAGTGAATATTTTTCTATAGGCTGTAGATGTCACTAGGTTCAAATGTTCAAAGTTTAAAGTCAAAATGATATAGATCCTAATTATTAGAATTTTTTCTAAGTTTTCTAATCAAGTCCTTAATTATTGTCCTTAATGATGTCATTAGGTTGAATGGGTTCAAATCAAAGTTCCACTAACCCTTGGACAAACACATACACATCTGGTACACAATCACAATCAAATCCTAAAACTAGAAGAGTTCTAAGACTAGGTGGTGTGTGTATCCTACACAAGCAAAGATTAAAATTAATTAAGATGATTAATGATGTAATTAATGAATACTATAATTATTCATTAATCACCTGCCCACAAGTTCTATTCAAACATGCTTAAACTAAGTTTAAAATTTCAACAGATCTCTCAATGTTAGAAGATTTAAATATGTATAATTTTAAAATAATTTTAAATATATATATATATAATATATACATAAACCTATATATCAATATAAGTTTTAAATTTAAAATACTTAAAAGTATCATTAAATTAAGCTTAATATCTAAATGAGATATCCTCTGATTTTCAAAGATTATTTGAAAATGAACTTTTAATTTTCAAAATATTTAATGAAAATTTTAATTAAATATTAATTAAATATTAGAATATTAAAAAAATTCAAAATTATTTAGGATAATTTAATTTTTAAATTTTAAGATTAATTTTAAATTAAAGAATGATAAATTTCAATAATTTTGATATATTATTTAAAACTTTTTTAAAGTTAATTTGAATATTGTTTGAATTTTTGGAGTTTAACTTAATAAAACGAATTTTAAATTAATTTAAACTTAATTAATATTCAAAATAATTTAAAATTAATTCTTAAATGTTTCTGGAATTTTAAAATTACTTAAAATTAATTTCATGAAATTTTGAAGATATTTGATTCAATTAAATATTTAACTCTTTAATATTTAATAATTATTTAAAATATATTTAATGTTCGAAAATATTTATTTAATTTTGAATTAAAGAATTTTAAATTTTAGAAGTTCTCATATATAACATCAATAATTTGTTATTAAATCTTAATTATATATATATATATATATATATATATATATATATATATATATATTTGAATATTTTAATAACAAAGCATATATTTAATATAATAAAATACAACTAATATTAAATATAATTTTAGAAAGTAAATTAACATAAGTTTTAAACATTCTTCAAAAAAAATAATATGACATTTAAAATATATTAATTATACTTAAAAAAATTAATTATTTTATTTTAAATATTAAAAAAAGGTCAAATATTAAATATTTAAAATAATTTAAAATTTATAGAATATTTAAAATTAATCTTAATTTTCTATTAAAAGTTTAAAATTCTGGGCTTTTTAATATAAAACATTAAATTTTTTTTATTTATATTTGAATTTTTTTTGAATTTTTTTGGTTTTAAAATAGATTTAAAATAATTAAATAAATTATTTTAAAAGAAATGGCAGCGGCATGCCATGTGGCAAAGCGAGATTGGTCAGTTAAAATAGGGGTGACGGCGGCCAATCATTGGCAATGATTACGCCGACGTGCAATCATTACCACATGATTAATACAACAGTGGGACCCACGCGTTATTCACTTAAGTGAGTCAGTAGATTACGGCAACTGTTAGATCTTTCACCGTTTAGATGAAACGGCTGTGATCTTATCGGACCGAGATCAGAGCAGTTACGAATGTAGCGCGATTTAGAGGTGCCACGGTATAACTCAATCTGGATCGTTGCTCGTGAGATCAATGGTCCGAAAACTGCATGGCTCGAGCATAGCTAAACCAGAACCCTAATTAAAGAAAAGGCTCATTCTCCAAATTTGCTGAACCAAATTTAATAAAATTTTAAACATGGGTTAAGGATATGAAAAGAAATCATGGGGACCTTTTTTAACATTTTGAAAAGCACTTTTTGAAAAGTTAAATAGGTCTATGTGTTCTAGCTAGGATTTGAAGTTTTAAGTAAACTAACCGATGGATCGTCAGGATTTTAGTTCCTCTGAGCTTGTGGACTATCCACACTAATATTTGATGAAGAATCCTCGAGCCAACAATGCCTGGATCGAGAGCTAAATGCCTTGGATGGACTTGGGCAAGGTTTGCCGGGAAACTCACGACCGACTACTCTGAAGGGCTGGGCTAGGGTCAGGAAAATGAGAAGGAGATTCTTGACAGCTCAAAGGAATTGGAGTTGGGCTCTGGGAGTGCTTGAGAAGTGAGAGAGTGTAGATTGTGTGAATAGTAGCTCATTAGGGTGTTTTCCCCTATTGAGATGTCCTCTGATTAAATGGGTGGCTGAGATTATCTTGGGAGGCTGCTAGATGGCTGCCATCTGTCCCCCAAATGGTTAGAGAGCAGGGGAATCAAGGACAAAAGGACAAGTGATGTGTAAAGGTCACTTGGTGCCCTTGTGAGCATGTGGTAATGATTAGAGCCATTTCATCTTGAATCAAAGGCTGGGATTTATCTTAAGAATGTTCCAGAAGTTGATTAAGATTAATGGAATGGTTTAAAAATGGATGGGATTAATCTTAGATCGGTTTTGACCATCTTTGACCCATTCCAAACATTGATTTCCTTGTTTGACTAGTCCAAAGCCACTTGGACTGCTGAGGTGGCATGCAAGGTGACACCAAGGATTGATTAGAGTGGGTTAGAGGATAGTTATTAGAGTTTGAATGCTATAAGGATTAATTCTTTAAATTTTTGAGGGTATTTTGACCATTTGTTGACTTGTTTGACCAGTCAACAGGTCAAGCCTTGTTGAGGTGGCAAGGGGGAGAGCTGAAGGGATGGTTAGATGAGTTGGAAGGGTTTGAGGTTCAAAGATTGGAGTTTATGTAAAGATATGAGATGTTAAATAACTTTGACCAAGTTTTGATATGTTGACTTGGTCAACTTGACTATGATTTGACTTGGGTTGAGCTAAGAGGTGTTCAAGATTTTAAATGAAATGAGTTTAAGGGTTCTCAAGGTAAAGATGTTTTAAATTTGAATGGGAAGGCATATGGAACATATGGCTTAATCATGGGTCAAAGTTTGACCAAGTTAAACATGCATAATTTGACTCCAAATAAACTTGAATATGTTTGCATCAACACTTGAAATAGATTTGAGAGTTTATAGGGTTTGATCTAATCAAATGGGTTGGAATAACCCATTAAAACCCTTAAGGGGTTATTGGGTCAACCCTGATTGACTTGGTCAACCAAGTGGGCCCAGGGTCTAGAAATAAGCTCAACATATTTGAAATGATAATTGGAGACCAATAGAGGTGGTTCCAAAGTCTAAAAAGGTCAATTTGGTCAAAATGCTTATTTTAACCCTTAAATGCCTATTTGGTCAACCTAGGTTGACCCAGAGTCTGGACTTGGGTCCAACAGGTTGGGTTTGATAATTGAAACTTGTTAGAATTTGTTGCATTTGATTTGGAGCTCATTTGGTCCAAAGTGACTATTCACACCCCACAGGGATATTTTGGTCATTTTGGACTCTAATCAACTGGAGGTCAAAATGAGTCCAATGAAATACAGTTTAATGTTCAAGAGGTTAAGATTAAAGGTCTTAATGTTGTTGGAAGCTTTGGAGAAAGCTCCATGGTCAAAATCCACTAGGTGATAGGTCCAGTGGCATAGGCCATAAATATTTGAAGGTTTTATAGCCTTTGGAAATAAATTCAATTTCAAGGGTTAGAGACCTCAGAATGAGCTCAAATTTGGAGAGTTTCCTCTAGAGACATGTCACATCAGCATGAAACTGACAGACCTTAAATCAGAGGTCATTTGATAGGGTTTTGAAGTGTTCAAAGATTCAATATAAAAATGCTTTCAGGACCTAAGCCTTTAGTCATGAGATTTGAATTGAATTTATGGATTTAATCTGGATTTTGATTTTGAATGATTGGATTTGAATTACCCAAATCAATAATAATCAATTGAATGATTTTATTGATTGGATAAGATTAGTGCATGATAGAGGGCTAGATCAAGGTTCAAGTTAGGGTTGAAATAGGTTTGAAAGCTGGATATGTTTAATTGGAGGTTTGACTTAGCTTGAAATCAAGGTTGATTTAAGGTTTAAATTGATCTAAGATCTAGATTAATCTTAGGACCTAGATAGATCTAGGGTCTAGGTAGATCTAGAACCTAGGTAAATCTTAAAGCTTAAAGTCTAGGAGGATTCTAGAATCTAGAAGTCCTAAAGTCTAGAGTCTAGGGGCCTCCTATGATCGAGATTGATCTAAGATTTGGATTTGATCTAGGGTCTAAATTGATCCTAAATTCTGGAGTCTGGTAGAATCCTAGGGTCTAGAGTAGATCCTAGGGTCTGGGTTCTAGGATGATCCTAGAGTCTAGATTAATCTAGGGGTTATATTGATTTGGGGTCAGGATTGATCTAAGATTAGATGGATCCTAAGGTCTGGATTGGTCCTACTGACCTCATACAAAAAAAATGAGGTCAACTGGGCACAAAGCCCTCTATTAGCTAAGCTGGATTCAAATTTGTCCCCTTAGGTAAATACTTCCCCCCCCCCCCCAAGTCTACAAGGTACCCTTGGACGAAGCAACCCATGGCTGCCGATAAGGATCCTTCTGTCAAGTTGGGTTGACTGCCTCCTTTGACTAAGTAGACTAGGGACCATGATGGCCTGGGATGATAGAACCATGGGATCTTGATCGGGTCCATCATCCATTCCCCCACCATCCGCTTTATGTGCAAGATGGTGAAATTTCTAATTTTAAATATCAACCCCTCAATTTCCCAACTTCAAACCCATGTTGTTACTATATGCTAGATAGCACGTATTCTCTATATATCTGATTGACGACTAGCCTTATTCAAAAATTCTTTCTCATTATCGAGAGGGGTAATTAACTATAGGGGCTTGCACTTATAGGAAACCAGAACTCATATTATACAGTACTCATAAAATGAGGGCAAAATCTCTGGGTAGTGTCTTATCTACAAACTCATCTGCTTTCCAAAATTTTACCTCATAACTTAATTCCATTAAAACTCCCCCAAAAAGTAACGGGGAGGCCAGGGAGGGAATTTTTGGAGCCCACAATGTAAAGGTAAAATTGGTTAAAGTAAATATAATAATCTAGATAAAATGATTGACTAAAAATTAACTTTAGAGAAGCATTTTGGGTTAACATACCAAACCTAAGAACTTATGGTTTCCCTACAACTAAGGCAATATTGTAATATAATATTTAATGATCATCAATATATGTCATTAAAGAACATTAGTATATGTCATTATTAACAAAAGTAATTGTTCTATCCTTCTAGATTTATAAAACAAGATTCCTATCATTAGGAAGCTTAACAGATGAACATAATTATAAATAAAAAATCTAATTTGACTAATCCTCAACATCAAATACTAAAAGGGTTTGAGTTGGAGTCTAGAAATTTGAATGATTAATATGTTTTCTTCTTTGGATGGTGATTTTAATGGGGATATAAGGCTACAAATATGTTACCTAATACATTTGGAAGGAATATAAGGCTTACTCTTCTTATAGCATTAGAAGATTGCTATGAAAAAATAAGTAAGGGACAATGTAACTAAATGTGACAACTACCTAATTGGCTTTACAATCTTATTTAGATTAGACTGGAACTAAAATACATAAGCATTGCAAAATTCTGGCTTAAAAGTGTTTAGAGAAAATGTTGATAATTAATAAAACAAAAGAAAGTATATTGTATAAAGCATGATTATTGAGTATTACCTACCCTTAGTATGAGAAGCATAGAAAGAATAATGAGGGTCTCATATGATATTTATAGATAAAGTTCTAAGAGAAGTTCTATGAAAAGTTTTAGAAAAGAAAGGGTTTAATAATGCATATATTCAAGTCATTAAGAATATGTGTGTTGGAGCCATTACTTGTGTTAAAAAACACAATGTGATTTGACCAAATATTTTCCAATTTTGATTTGATTGCATCAATGTCGGCCTTAAGCCATATCTTCTTTCTTTAATCATGGATGTTCTTAGTAGAAGTTTGCAAGAGAATGATCCTTTGTGTATGCTTTGTTCTGATGATATTCTTCTTGTTGATGAGGCATGGTCCTTATATAAATAATGTATGAATGTTTAAATACTTGGCACCTATTAGATGAACATATTTATCTTAGTTTATAAAAGTAGCCAAACTAGCTATTTGTTCAACATGAATATCATAATTCAACACACAAAGTTATATGTCATGCACCAGAAGAATCAACTATAAAATCTTTATATAGTTATATTCTCAGGGGATTTTGAAAATTATAATTTTCAATTAGATTTGATAGTTTTGAAAGGGTCTAAAAATAAGGAAAATTTTCTTCTATTAAATTTAAAAAAAATTATGAAAGTTAAGTTTATAAAGTAATGAAAATACAATCAATGACTCAAAATTAAAGACTATAAGGAACCCCATATTTTCTAAGGTTATTGTGGCTATTTTCTTAGTATTAATAAATAAAAAATAGAGATTTAATAATAAAAATAGTGACATGAGTTATCATAAATATTTTCAAAAAATTTTGAATATGCTTAAAATGATCCACATAGCACATGGTATGCATGTCACATTCATATGTAATCATAAGGCTACTTTGATAACTTTGAAAATATAAAACATATTCTAAAAGTGACATGAAAATTCTAAATAATTATGGAATAGTACATTTGACTAATTAAACCTTCACTTAATATTTCAAAATTTTGGAGATGGCTTTATATTTTAATAGTTAAAAAATAAAAATTTAATTATTAAATTTACTAAATTCCTTTAAAATTTTAAGAAAATTTGAGGTGCAAGAACACAATGCATACAAACCATAATTTTCCAGGAATTTATCAATGAATGCATGTAGGGCTATGATTTTTTAATGGAGATTTCACACATTTGAAACCCCCTATCTTGTGGTTCGAAGAACACTAAACTTTAATAAAAATTTTAGATGAATAAAGTTATGTGATTGAATTAACAATGAAGCTTGGGATTTTTTTAAAATTTATTTAGCATTGAATAAATTTAAAACAATGAGTAACTAATTTTTTGAAATTGGAAAGTGACATTAAAATGCTATGGAAATTTTTATATTTGGTAGAGCACACACAATGCATCTCTTATAAACATTTTCTTCGAATTGTTTCACTGATTTACCCACAACAAAAGTATTAAAAAAAATTTTAAGTGGATAACTATTGCTAATGTCAACCAATGGATCATATTTAAATAATAAACTACGATTGCTAGATTGTCTTCTTCATGCAATCATGTTGTTAATAAAAGAATTAGGTTGCATGAGTTAGCTTAACACAAGACCTACCATAAAGTACTTCTCCCTTTATAAGGGCTAAACCAAAACTTCTATCAGGGTCAGCTTTAATTTAAGGCTAACTGAGTTAATATTCACTCAAATTACTACGACCCAGGCTACTCCATAGAGTAAGCTCTCTGTACTTTCTAGGGTTTTATGGATTTCTCAACTATGTGGCCAATCTTGGCTGATAGCTTCAATTCCTAACCATCATTGGAGTGTGGTGAGAAAAAATGATCTACCAAATTTTATTAATGTTATAAAAGATAATGGTTTGACCAACACTTGAGTTTAATTTGGGTTACAATGGAATATATTGCTAATTACTCTTTGATGAAATCTAAAATTCATTAGAAATGATAGAGAGATAGATGATTCACTAGGAAGCTTGGTAAAGCTTAAAGAAGATAAGCGAATATAATTGAATATGTTTACTTTGACGACCTTGCCTTATTTTTTTAAACTTATGCTTATACCATGGTTAATTATCATAGTAATCAATTGGAAAAAGCATGAAGGCATGTTGGGGTATGAAGATGAAGCCTAAATGTGTTTAGGATAGCATTAGATTATCCTTAATTTAAACTTTTCTAGTCACAATTAACTTTTACTATTCTCATATTTAGCATAATTAGGCCCCTTATAATGTTTTAAGGTTCTAACCAAGGTTTAAGCTTTATGTTTGGGTTTGGTTAAGGCATTATGTAGCCACTTGGAGTAATGGGTTTATCTTATTCTCATTAAAGGAAGCTTTACTAAGACAAATTTACTCCTATTGGATCAACTTTATTCAGTTTACCTAATTTGGTCAAACTTGAGGGTTAGCATGGTAGTTAATTTAGGTTTGCGGTAAATAATAAAATCTTTAATAGCTATGTATCCAATGATAAACCAATTTAAATGTTAAAGAAAGCTTCACTCAATTAAACTAGTACAGATGTCGAATCACTAAAGTAATCATTATTTAAGTACTATAGATCAATAGAGAAATTGTATAAAGTGGTAAAACCAAAGCATCTATAATGACTGTCAAGATTATTTTAATATAGTAAAATTATATAAAAGTGACATATACTATCCAGGTATTTTATATCAGTATCAAATCAACATATTATATGCTTAGTTTATCACATGAATAGTATTAATAATCTATATAATGAATAAGTAATAGTAATAATAATAGTGAATAAGTAGTAGTATCAGTAAATATCAACATCCTTATTGATATCTAGAAACCAGTGGCAGTAGTAGTAAAATAATATAGTAACAGTAAATCCATATAGTAATAATTAATCCATACAGTAATAAAAAAATGCTTCAGTAATATATATTTCAGTAATCACACTAAATAAAAAATAATTTTAGGCTTAATCAATATTTTTTCTAGTATCGTATTAGTATTAATAAACTGTGGGATCAATATACTGAGTTATCACTCTTTGCTTGTCATTATAATAATCATCTCCTTATAACTCCCAATTAGCATCACGTGAATCAATAGAGGATAACACCAAACTACTATATTTAGAAGATAGTCTATCAGTCCACCATCCTGTATAGGTCAATTAGTCTCTAGCCAACATCAATAAATAATCAGTCTTTACTTATTTTTCCTAACACATATAATATTATCATAATACTATGATAGTAATAGCAACTAGCTATTATGCAATCGCGTACCTGTATTCATTTTCAATGCATTATAGGTAAAAATATATAATTGAGCTTAATTCAGAAAATGTCAAAATATCCCAACAGTTGGCAAGAGAAAATCATACTTAGCAAAAATTTATGATTTAGAAATTAATAAAATTACCAGAGATCGTATCTAACAACATTCCTAAGCTTTAATTAAACTAAAGCACTATTTTCAAATGTCAAAATAAATTTTTGAATTAGTTAAAATTATTTCTTTTCAAAATCACCTAGCAAAAAATCTTAAATAAATACTCAAAATATTTATAATCTCAATCTCTATAACATATAAAAACTTACAAGTCAAGGTTTTGCCAATACAAGATTATCCTCATTTTTTAGTAATAAAAATACAAATTTGATCAAAAAATTTAAAAAATACCAAATTATTGAAATCCGAAATAGGATAATGATTCCTTACATTGAGATGAGTAAATCTTCCAACAAAATTGATTGATGAAAATTGCTTTAGAGCCTCCAAACACTAGGCTTCTTTTTCTCTCTCCTCTATTTCCTCTCTAATTTCCCTTAACAAGCTCTCTATTAGCTCATTTAAGAAAGGAGAATAGCTTTTAATAAAATATTAAGTGGTATTAGATATTTATAATAAAATAATAATATAATATAAAAATAAATATATAATTTAATCAATTTTTAATATAAAATTCATAAAAATCCTTTTAGCCTTCAAAATATAAAGAAAAATATCCATAAAATAGCCTAATTTATTTATATAATTTTGGTGTAATCAGTTTGAAAAATGGACACCCAATAGCCATAAAACTCCCACTTGTACCGACATGTGTCAATTTCTTAAGGATTCTCATAAATGCCCAAAAATTATAAAAAAAAGAATAATTAAATCACTACAGTATATATGTTATGGTGAAGATAATTTATCAGTTTGTGATTTGAGCTTTTAATGACTTCTAAAAATTTATTTGACTAGATTATTACAATACTATTTAGCTCCCTTAAATTAATCACAGAAATAAAGTTAATTTCATAATGTTAACCTATTTTTTAACATTTATCTATGAATGGTAGCAAATGTTACAAATCTGGTTTTGATGATGACAAACATGTTTCCAGTGTGTTTTGCTTGGCTAACCCGTTTCAGGCACAAAAGATCACGAGCAAATCAAGCCAACTCAAGATCGGGTCCAAGTGTGTCCAATGTATGATTTTTTCTTTTTATTGAGTCAATTGTAATGTAACTGATCCCCTAGCTAAGTAACCTTGCACACACACACTCAGGGGGAGAGCTTGAGTGAGTTAGAGTTTCTATTCATTTTATGTTCAGATCATCCTGGACGATATTCACATCATCCTGGATGATATTCACATTGTCCTGGACGATCCAGTAAAAACAAAAACCCTAATTAGGGCGGCCAAGTTAAGTGAGTCTGATTAAGCAGATCGTCCTGGACGATCTTTGGATCGTATGGGATGATATGCTCAAATCAAAAATTCTTAGCCGCCAGATCAAGTTAGGCAAGTTTTTATTTTAAGTTGTTTGGTCTGATCGTCCCGGACGATACGTGTATCATCCTGGACGATTCAGTACAATCATGCCTAAATTAGTCTGGTAATTAAGGAAAGCAATTATTATTTAATTGATACGATCATATCGTCCTGGACGATCGTAGGATCGTGCCGGACGATCAGGATCGTCTAGTGCATTTCAGCTGTATGTCCCGAACTGTGTTCAGGATGATTTGGGCACTTTTTGAACTAATCGTACAGGACGATGTCCCTATCATCCTGGACGATCAAGTCATTTTTTGGTCATCCAGCACAGGTTTCTTTGGACGACCCGAACTGTCATCTGGATGATATTCCACAATTTACACTAATCGTCCCGGACGATCGCAGGATCGTACGGGACGATATGATTAATTTTTTCTACTGATCGTCCAGAAGAGCCAGATCGTCCAGGCTGAACCAGCTGAATTTGAACTGATCGTACAGGACGATCTACCGATCGTCCTGGACGATCTTAGCCGACCAGTTGAGATTTAGGGTAAATTTTAAGCCCTCCTATAAAATAAATTTTTCTTGGGACAAGAAAAATCTTTTGCCACCTTCCTTCCCAGAGAAACCCTAGAGAGAGAGAGTTAGGGGAGAGAGAGAGGATCTAGTGAGGGGGAGTTAGTGAGGGATTCGCTAAGGTTGCTCCAAGCATGGATCAGAGTCGTCTTCTCCGCTCGTCGTCTTTCGTCTAGTCGGTGTTCGTTGTGGGAGGATCGTTCGCAAGAAGTTCCGGGGTTCTCTGCCCGCTTCAGGTGGAAGCAAAAGGAGTTCGAAGGTTCTCTGCCTGCTTCAAGAGGAAGAAAAAGGAGGTCAGGTTCTCTGCCTCACCGTGTGGTAAAAAGGAGTTTTTGTACAGGCTTCTCTGCCTTGCTGTGGGTGCAAAAGGAGAGACACTTTTTATTTAGTGCAATACCCGGAGGGGAGGCTTCGGGGAGTGGACGTAGGTCAAGTTGACCGAACCACTATAAAATCTGGTTTGCTTTTTTGATTCTGTTCTGCACTTTACTTTTCTGATATTAACTGCGTGGGTGAATATCTGTGATTGATCTTTTCATTCTTGTTTACTTGGTTCCACTGCAAAGTATCGAAAAGATTTTTCTGATGTTCATGAAATTTTTTAATAACCAATTCACCCCCCCCTCTTGGTTAGCCTCGGGACTAGTTCACTAGGGCTTAACATCCCTTTCGAACTTTCAAGTGGTATCAGAGCGCGATTCAAAATTTAGGTTTAAAAACTTTTGAATTTGATCCTTGGCTAACTGTAACAATCATAATACTGCTGAAGGTTATTCTATTACAAGACCACTGTTATTTGTTAACATTCCTTTTGATTTTTGGAAAACACGCATGACCACTTTTCTGCAATCTATTGATTATCATATGTGGATGTTAGTTAAGGATGGTTATGAAGCACCACATAGACTTATCAATGGTATTAAAACTGAACTTCCATTTGCAGATTAGACTTTTGATGATCGTGACTTAGCACAGTTAAATGCAAAATATTTGAACTGTTTCTTTTGTGCTTTAAAATCTGAAGACTATATGCGTGTTTCTACTTGTACAACGGGTAAAGAAATTTGGGATAGATTGTGTATAACATATGAAGGTACAACTGAGGTCAAACAGTCTAGGTTAAACATCTTGTTGCATGATTATGAACTTTTTCGTATGAAACCTAGTGAGACTATTTCAGAAATGTACACAAGATTCACTCAAATCGTTACCTCTTTGCATGCTCTAGGAAGAGAACTGACTAATTATGAAAGGGTGAATAAAATTCTTAGATATTTGCCTTCTTCATATGATGCTAAGATTACTGTGATCACTGAATCTAAAGATTTAAATACTTATTCTATTGACAGCTTACTTGGATCACTCATTGCTTACGAGCAAGGGGTGAACCAAAGATAACTTGATGCAGGTGAACGAAAGAAGGAGAAGACAGTGGCACTAAAGGCCAAAGATTCAAATAATAGCACTTCCGGGTCTGATAGCGATGATGTTGCCTTGATCACAAGGTAGTTCAAGAGCTTTCTAAGGAAGAAGAATAAGAATTTTCACAAGTGGAACAAAGGTAAGACCAGTAGAAATTTTAAAGGTTCATCTGAATCTGTTTGTTTTGAATGCAGGAATCCTGGAAAAATAAAGGCAGATTGTCCTAGACTCAAGGCTCACCCAAGCAAGGAGAAGGGTTAGGAGAAACCTAAGTTCAGGAAGGACAAGAAGCGGATACAAAAGGCATTATGGGCAGACTCTACATCCGACTCCTCTGAGACTGAAGCTAAAGATGAGGAAACAAACTTGTGTCTGATGGCTGATGATCACCCTGGTCAGACGGACCAGGAAGAGGTATATGAGCTTACTTACGATCAATTATTTGAAGTATCTGAAAAAATTCATGCATCGTATAGGAAGCTTAAGAAAACTCATGCTAGTTTGAAACTGGATTATTTGACTTTGCAAAAAGAGCATGATGTGTTGATTAAGGATCATTCCACTATTGATAGCAATCACAGGTCTTTACTAGATGAGTTTGATGAACTGAATGGAATGCATTCTGATTTAATTGTTGAGCATGATGCATTAAAAACATCGCATGTTGAATTAGAAGCTGCCTTTAAGAAATTAAAAGATATGGCATGTGATTTAGAAAGTAATGAAAGTGTGAGAACTTTTGAGATTGCTAGTCTTAACAAGGAGAACAAATTTTTAAGAGTGAAAATTGCTGCTTTTGGAAAGAACAAAAAACCACCTACATTTGAACAGTTTTATGCACCGCCACCTTTTGAAAAATCTGTTGCAACTTCATCAAAGCATGTTTCATACACTTCTAGGAAGAGGCACTATCAATCACGACGTTTGGTTAATCCTTTTCCTGGTGTTAGATGTTTTTCATGTGCCATGTTATGACACATTTCCCACACCTGCACTGTTCACCATAGCACATATTGGGTGTGGAGACCCAAACTGCCTATTTCACAGCACAACACGCATGCATTGCATTCTACTTTTCATAAGAAGGAACCCAAACCTGTTTGGGTTCATAAGACTGACGTTTGATATTTTTGTAGGTGTGCTCTCACATAAGACCTCGTGAGAGCATGTGGTACCTAGACAGCGGATGTTCTAGACACATGACTGGAGATGCAAATCAGTTCATTTCACTGGAGGCCAGAGCTGGAGGCAAGGTTACACTTGGTGATAACACCACCAGGAAGGTGGTAGGCTCAGGTATAATTGGTGATTCAAAGAATTTTATGATTGATAATGTTTTGCTTGTAGATGGACTGAAACACAACTTGCTGAGCATCAGTCAACTTTGTGACAAGGGATACAGCATCAAATTCCTACCCCGTGGCTGCATTTTGAGCTTAAATGATGAAGTTGTTTTACAGGGGCAAAGGATCAATAACGTCTATAAGCTGGATGTAAGTTGCATTAAATCTGATAATTTAATTTGCTTAAAAATTGCTGCTGATGAGTCTTGATTATGGCATAGGAGATTGTATCATGCCAGTATGAAAACCCTTAGGAGAGTCACCCAAAAGGACTTAGTTAGAGGTGTACCCAAGCTTAAGTTCACTAAGGATCACCTGTGTGATGCCTGTCAGTTGGGGAAGGAAGTCCAGTCCTCGTTTCACTCTGTTAAGGACATTAGCACCTCTAGACCTCTAGAAGTTCTACACATGGACCTCTTTGGACCCATTAGCACTGCCAGCTTAGGGGGGAGAGTCTATGGATTTGTGATTGTAGATGATTATTCGAGGTTCACTTGGGTGAAATTTTTGTCACATAAATCTGAGTCATTTGATGAGTTTAGATCTTTCTCTACTTGGATTCAGAAGAAGTTGGGATGTGAGATTATTACCATCCATAGTGATCACGGAGGAGAGTTTGAAAATGAAAGATTTGGAAGTTTTTGTGAGGATCAAGGGATTAGTCATAATGTTTTAGCTCCTAGGACCCCTCAGCAGAATGGGGTAGCTGAAAGGAAGAATAAGACCTTAGTGGAAGCTGCTAGAGCCATGCTTACCGAGTATTCACTTCTAAATTACTTTTGGGCTGAAGCGGCGAACACTGCTTGTTATGTGCTGAATAGGGTGAATGTGAGAGTCAAACTGAACAAGAAACCTTATGAGATCATTAAGGGTAGAACTCCAAATCTGTCCCACCTCCATGTCTTTGGCTGTAAGATTTTCATTCTAAACAACGGGAAGTCACCCTTAGGAAAGTTTGACCCCAAATCTGATGAAGGAGTGTTCTTAGGATATTCTAGTGTGGGGAAATCCTTTAGGGTGTTCAATAAGAGGACTATAGTGGTGGAAGAAATAACCCATATAGTGTTTGATGAATCTGATCCTAAGGAATCTAGATCTGAAGTAGAAGATGAAGAGATTGTTGAGGTTACCCAAGGAGTTGGAAATATAAATCTGGAGGAAAGGGTAGAACCTCAAACCACATTGCCTAGAGATTGGAGATATTCTTCGAGTCATCCTAAAGAACTGATCTTAGGAGACCCTTCTGAAGGAGTTAGAACTAGGCATGGACTTAAAAAGGAAGTAAACCACTCTGCCTTTATTTCAATGACTGAACCCACCAACATCAATCAAGCCTTGTCGGATGAGTTTTGGATTTTAGCTATGTAGGAAGAATTGAATCAATTTGTAAGGAATTTGTTTGGGAGTTAGTAGAAAGACCTAGAAATCAAAGTATTATGGGAACCAAGTGGGTGTTTAATAATAAGATGAATGATTTTGGTGTGGTGGTTAGGAATAAGGCAAGATTGGTGGCTAAGGGGTATAATCAGATAGAAGGAATTGATTTTAAGGAGACTTTTGCCCCTGTTGCTAGATTGGAAGCCAATAGGGTGCTACTAGCCTTTGCCTGTTATAAGTGATTTAAGCTGTTTCAAATGGATGTCAAGAGTACCTTTTTAAATGGGGTAATAAAAGAAGATGTTTTTGTAGAATAACCCCCAGGTTTTGAGAGTTTCCAATATCCAAATCATGTTTATAAATTAAAAAAGGCATTATATGGATTGAAACAGGTACCCAGAGCTTGGTATGAGAGGCTTAGCACATTCCTGTTAGAAAGAGAGTTTGTTAAGGGGAGCGTAGACACCACCCATTTTCTGAGGAGAATAGGGGATGACTTACTCATTATCTAGATTTATGTTGATGATATTATTTTTGGATCTTCTGATAAATATTTATGTGATGAGTTTTCTAAAATAATGAGTAAGGAGTTTGAGATGAGTATGATGGGAGAATTGTCTTACTTTTTGGGGTTTAGCATAAGGCAAACGGATAATGGAACCTTTCTCAATCAATCTAAATACACAAAGGATATTTTGAAGAAATATGAAATGGATAAAGCCAAGCCAATCAATACTCCCATGACCTCCTCAGTTCAGTTAGATAAGAATTCAAGTGGAAAATCTATTGATCAGAAGAAGTATATAGGGATAATAGGATCACTGCTTTACCTGACTGCTAGCCGACCTGTTATCATGTTTAGTGTCTGTCTTTGTGCTAGGTTTCAGGCAGATCCTAAAGAGTCCCACCTGACTGCTGTTAAGAGAATTCTTAGATATCTTTTAGGGACCCCAAACCTAGGAATCTAGTACCCTAGGCACAGCACCTCTTTTGAGATCATTGAATATTCTGATTCTGACTTTGTAGGGTGTATGGTAGATAGAAAGAGTACTTCTGGGACTTGTCAGTTCATAGGACAGTCGTTAGTCTCCTGGTCCAGTAGAAAACAAAACTCAGTTGCACTTTCCACTGCTGAAGCTGAGTACATTGCCTTAGGGAGTTGAGTGGCCCAAGTTCTTTGGTTAAAGCAACAAGTTTTGGATTTAGGTTTACCTGTTGGCACCATTTTTGTTCTGTGTGATAATACTAGTGCCATCTGCATCTCTAAGAATCCAATCCAACATTCTAGGACCAAACACATTGACATAAGGCATCACTTCATTAGGGACCATATTACAAAAGGGGACATTGAGCTACATCATGTAGCAACTGAAAATCAGCTGGCTGACATATTCACTAAACCACTGGCCTTTGACTCATTCAGCATTTTGAGAACCAGATTAGGAGTGATTGATATAAATGCTTGATTCTGATGACTGCTGATTTCAGATTATTCTGATTGTTATTCTATTTTATGTTAGTTAGTTTTTGGTTTTGATTTGATTATTTGCTTTCAGTAGGTTTTATTTCTTTTGCTGATTTCTGTGTTAGCCTTATTGTTAGTTTGATTTGAATATTTACTTCAATGTGATTTTCTATCTATTTTTATTCACTGGTTCATCTCTTGCACTTACTATTTTATGCTTTTCAAAGTCTGATCACTGCTCACTACTTCTGATAATCTGAATTTCTGCTGGGAGTTTTACCATGTTTTTATTTGGAAGCTGGTAAGCAGTGATTGACTCCACTGGATCTGTTAAAGGGAAGAAACATAGATGATTATTTCTCTTCCTCTAACTCCTTTGCTGGTGTATTGTTTGTTTTGGATAAAACATCCTCTTCAAAATTAAAATTTTAGTTTTTGAAATAGAGATTTATTTTATCCTCTTACAGTAATCTACCTCATATCAATAGTGTTTTCAAAGTCTTGAGTCATTATTTTGATTTTCTAAACCAAGTGATTGCACTTATCATATGACGTCTGGCTTTTGTTTTGTGAATTACTCTTCCTTATCATGGAGAGCATCTCCTATATCTGGAAGGAAATTTCACAGCTGAGACTATTTAACGATTATGAAAAGAAGAAAACTTACAAAAGATGCGCAGTGCGCCAAATCAATTGAAAAAGAGGCACAAAATGAGCCCAAAGCTGAAAAGATGCGAAATGTCGCCAACTAAAAGATACACAAAGTGTATCAAAAATGAAAAGATACGCAAAGTGCCAAATAAATTGAAAAAGAGGCATAAAATGAGCCCAATTAAGCTTTCTTTCCTTTCAGATCGTTAAAGTCTTAGAAAAATCTGTGCGCCACTTAATATTTTTAAAAGCTTGTGTTTGAAAATTCTGATTTCTGATTTTTTAATTTGTCACACTATTATATCAGATATTTTTTTTGGAACGAGGCTTGAAAGGATCTCTTTTCAAAACTAATTTCTTTTCTTCTGAATTGGATGTTTGGTTTGAAAGAGATTTGCATCGATAAGGTGCCTGAGGTGGGAGTTACGAAAGTCAATTTTTCAAACTATTTCTGGATTTCAGCGCTGTCAATCGTCTTCTTATTAGTTTTTGGATCTAAAATTAAGGAAAAACTCTGATTTACTCGAGCAGCTTGATTTAAAAAAAATGGTGCTTTTATGTGTTTTTGCTGTAAGTTTTATTCGTTTATATTTTGTTTTAATTTCATGATTGTATTTTTGGGATCCTGATCTGTCACCTCCATCCTCCATCGTTTTCTGTTTTCTTCACATCATCCTAGACGATACCCCGATCGTCCTGGATGATCCTCTTCGTCCTGGACGATCCCAATATCATCCTAGACGATTCATTCAAAATCGTCCCCACACTGCTCCTGCTGCTAAAAAACTTCAATTATTGGTGATCATCTTGGATAATCCTTACATCGTCCTGGACGATCTGATCCATACCTTCCTGATCTGATCAAATGGCTGGCATTGCACCAATTATTATCCATCATCTTAGACGATCCACTTCATCATCCTGGATGATCCACGTGTCAGCTGCTGGCCGATTGGAATTCGGCCCGTCCGACACACTTATTGCACATCGTCCGGGACGATCCACCTAATCGCCCTGGACGATACCTTTTCGTCAACGGTAGTCCAGCCTGACTCCTCGGGACTATCGCCTGTGTCTAATCATCCTAGACGATCGGACCACTTTTTTGACCAATCGTCCAGGACGTCATAAATGCCCCTATCATCCCGGGATGATCAGGCTGTTTTCTATATAAACAGCAGTTTTTCTTACGGATTTTCACTCTTTCTCCCTCTACTTTCCTTCACTTTTGATTCCTAATGGCTGGTGGCAAACGCTGGCGGCAAAAGGGTGCAAGCTCCTCCCGGGGGCCGGTTGATCCTTGCTTCCCTAATGCAGCCGATCAGGCTGCCTACGAGCGATATTGTGAAGTGGGGATCACACCGTCGAAAATCATAAATCCCCACACTCTTACTTATCCTGTCCTTGACCTCTTCACACACACCTCCCTCACCTTCATCATGACTCTCACCTTTCCTTTTAGCTCAGAACTTCTTCGCATTTTCTTTGCAAACTTACGAATTTTGGCTGATTATTCCACCCTCCGCTCTTATGTAAATCAGCACCCCGTCGAACTCACTTACCATGACTTTCATAACATTCTCCAACTTTCCATCACTGGCGACAAACTCCACACCCTTATCACCGACCCTGGCTATGATTGGAGTGTCGCCAATCATTTCCTTCGCAATACCAATGCCCCTTATCATGATAATGCCTGCACTACACTTCTTAAGGATGCCCGGACTATTCAGCATGTTCTTCGTTCCTCTATCACTCCAAAGGCGGGGGATCAAATTCACATCACCCCACTCTTGTCCTTGACCACATACTACATCCTGGCCCAAAGGGAATTTAATGCCACTGACCTTATTATCCGGTACCTCGAGCACCTCACCACTATTCGGGATCCAGGTAATCACCGTCGTCCAAATTTAGCCTTAGGACACATCATTGCCTATGCCCTCGAAACCAAATATGACCTGTAATATCCCGCAGGTTCAGATGTCCCTCCTTCCTTCTTCACCAACAATTCCTTCCATGTCCTACACAGCACCCGACTACATCCGGAGCCCGCCCCGGATGTTGAGGAGGAAGAGGAAGAGGCTATTCCAGCTCTTACTGTACCAGATGCACCTGCTCCCCTTCGTATTACCTCTCCCTATGACCACCTGGTGCAGCGCTTCGATCAGTGGGAGGCCAGATTTGACTCCTATGTGGCTACCTAGGAGCAGCGGCTCGCCGAAGACATCCAACGCTTCACTGACTATGCTGCGCAGCAGCAACAGCAGCATGACCAGTACATTGCCTGGATCGGAGCCCACTTTTAGGCCATTCACAACTACTTCAATCCACCACCGCCACCTCCTCCTTCCGATCAGGATCCGCCTCTGTTCTAGTTTTTTATTTTGTAGTTATTTTCTTTTATGTTTTGTACTTATATTTCCGTGTTCTGTTTTACCCTCCTCCTTTTTGTGATGTCAAAAGGGGGAGTCAGTTGTAGTCGTTTCAGTTCTTTATTATGTGTTATGTTTCCTGTATTGATTTAGTTGTTAAATAAAAATTAAAAAAAATATATTTTTTTTTCGATCTCCGAGTTATCCTTATTTTAAACTACTGTATAAATATTTGCCATCATAAAAAAGGGGGAGATTATTGCAAATCTGGTTTTAAAGATGACAAACATGTTTCCAGTGTGTTTTGCAGGGCTAACCCGTTTCAGGCATAAAAGATCACGAGCAAATCAAGCCAACTCAAGATCGGGTCCAAGTGTGTCCAATATATGGTTTTTTCTTTTTATTGAGTCAATTGTAATGTAACTGATCCCCTAGCTAAGTAACCTTGCACACACACACTCAGGGGGAGAGCTTGAGTGAGTTAGAGTTTCTGTTCATTTTTTGTTCAGATCATCCTAGACAATATTCACATCGTCCTGGACGATCCAGTAAAAATAGAAACCCTAATTAGGGCGACCAAGTTATATGAGTCTGATTAAGCAGATCGTCCTGGACGATCTTTGGATCGTACGGGACGATATGCTCAAATAAAAAATTCTCAGCCGCCAGATCAAGTTAGGCAAGTTTTTATTTTAAGTTATTTGGTCTGATCGTCCCGGACGATACGTGTAACATCCTGGACGATTCAGTACAATCACGCCTAAATTAGTCCAGTAATTAAGGAAAGCAATTAATATTTAATTGGAACGATCATATCATCCTGGACGATCACAGGATCATCCCGGATGATCGCAGGATCATCCCGGACGATCAAGATCGTCTAGTGCATTTTAGCTGTACGTCCCGAACTGTGTTCAAGACGATTTGGGCACTTTTTGAACTAATTGTACAGGACGATGTCCCTATCATCCTGGACGATCAAGTCATTTTTTGGTCGTCCAGCACAGGTTTCTCTGGATGACCCGAACTATCTTCTGGACGATATTCCATGATTTACACTAATCGTCCCGGACGATCGCAGGATCGTACGGGATGATATGATCAATTTTTTCTACTAATCGTCCAGAAGAGCCAGATCGTCCAAGCTGAATCAGCTGAATTTGAACTGATCGTACAGGATGATCTATCGATCGTCCTGGATGATCTTGGCCGATCAGTTGAGATTTAAGGCAAATTTTAAGCCCTCCTATAAAATAAATTTTTCTTGGGATAAGATAAATCTTTTGCCACCTTCCTTCCCAGAGAAACCCTAGAGAGAGAGAGAGAGAGGATCTAGTGAGGGGGAGTTAGTGAGGGATTCATTAAGGTTGCTCCAAGCACGGATCAGAGTCGTCTTCTCTGCTCGTCGTCTTTCATCTAGTCAGTGTTCGTTGTGGGAGGATCGTTCACAAGAAGATCTGGGGTTCTCTGCCCGCTTCAGGTGGAAGCAAAAGGAGTTCAAAGGTTCTCTGCCTGCTTCAGGAGGAAGCAAAAGGAGGTCGGGTTCTCTGCCTCACCGTGTGGTGGAAAGGAGTTTTTGTACAGGCTTCTCCGCCTTGCTGTGGGAGAAAAAGGAGAGACACTTTTTGTTTAGTGCAATACCCGGAGGGGAGACTCCGGGGAGTGGACGTAGGTCAAGTTGATCGAACCACTATAAAATCTAGTTTGCTTTTCTGATTCTATTCTGCACTTTACTTTTTTGATATTAACTGCGTGGGTGAATATCTGTGATTAATCTTTTCATTCTTGTTTACTTGGTTCCGCTGTAAAGCATCGAAAAGATTTTTCTGATGTTCGTGAAATTTTTAAATAACCAATTCACCCCCCCCCTCTTAGTTAGCCTCGGGACTAGTTCACTAGGGCTTAACATCCCTTTCGAACTTTCAGCAAAAAAAAGAGAAAATAAAGTGCATAAAATAAAAACATCATGCAAACAAACCTATAGTAGTTTAATCGCCATGAGGCGTACATCGACAACCCATATTCTCTTAATATATAGCATCACAACAAATACTCCTTAATGTATAATGGAGCAACCTAATGCATCTATAAAAACTAGATGATTGCTAGTCATGACATAAATCTTTATTTCACTACATAATTTAAGCCCCAAGCAGTGGCAGAACCACTTGGAGTTAGTTTGATCTTATGAAAAAAAAAGCTCCCATTTTGCCCCATATCCCCCCTCCCCCCCACCACCACCATCAAAAGAGAGGCTAGTTTTGCCATTGGGCCCAAGTTAGATAACTCGTAATAATATCCATTTAAAAGGATTTGAAAATTTAAATTTGAAAACACACTTTCATTTTGATATGCAAAGTTCACAAAGCTAGATTTGAATGTTGAGAACCAAACCATGAGAAGGGAGAATGACTTAGTTTGAAAAACAAATACCCTTCTCTTGTTTATCATTCGTATGTCTCCTCTTTTCATTATAGGGATTCTCATGCAATTACATTACTCAACCCAATGTTAATGTGCCCATCAACATGTCACGACATTACTCAATTTCTTAAAATCATAATCAGTTAGGCAACATTACAATTTAATTCTAAAGAATCAAATATTCATAAGCTCAAACTAACTAATAATTTATTGTATCATCTAATATTGCAAATTTAAATCAAGATTTAAAAATATACAATATGATTAATTTCATACAATTTGATTCATAAGTTGATCTAATTGATGTGATTAATTTGATATATTCGCATGACTATGACATGAATTGCAAGCATTTGCCCAAAACAATCTACATCATTTTTCTAGGTTATGTATATATATATATTGATATCTTAAACATACACATTGTACTCATTTTTGATGTTTTAAATACACAATTGATAAATTATAGCATAATGCAAAAGGCAATTACATGATGAGACATGAAATAAATCTGGACGTGCAATCTTTGATCTTATGGGATGCTTACGAAGACCCAAGAATTCATCGTGAAAAGGATGTCACATGTCTTGTCTGTGGCAATCAAAAATTTGAATGCTATGTGATTAGCTCCTCTTTATTTCAGCTAAAGCCATGTATTAATGAACCACAAAATAATCGACTAATAATAGACAAATCTGTAACCTCTGATCAAAGAATAATCAATGAACAATAATTGAGCTATTTGATAAAACTTTTAGGACTTTAAAGATTATATGCTAGCAGCATAATTACTATTTTTCAATTCCTCTTTTTTTTGGACAATACAAGCTAAGACGGAGGAAAGCATGGTTCAAGCCTTTACTTACTGCAACCCGAAGTGCGGTCATAACTGGAGGAATGATCAAAACAACGGTTGAAGATTATTTTTTATTTTATGATGTTTGTAAGCTTAATTTGAGAGCTTTAAAATAGTTTATCATATCCATAGGAATGAAGATTCTTTCAGTCAAAACTCGAAGTCCATAGTCACATGTTATATGATTACTATCTATATTCAGTTCTTACAAATAAAATATATATTTTATTAGATTAACTTGGAATAAATTTCTTGAATGAAGTGTAAACCTAAGCTGAATGCAATGCTAGTGTTTTGATGACAAAATTCATGCAAGGAGTACCTTCATGATTATTTTGAGTTAACTTATTTTTTAAGGTTAACATGAGTATGAAGTACTTAGTGAATTTAGTTCAAAGTATTGAGTTCTCAAAATTAATTATGGATTTTTTTCTTAATGAGAATGGATTCCTTAAATAATAAAATTTCCTAGTATGTAATTCTGTAAGGCCTAAATATGAAGAATTGTTTAATTTATCTTTTAAACATCTATGAGATCTTTTTTAAAATCATCTGTGTAATTTAAATAGGCTAGCAAAAGCAAATATATATATCATATACATCAAATTTTTTACTATATTCATTCCTCAAAATATCATTTTCGGTTTCCCGAAGATCACTATAATTAATAAACCATTTCATGCTCCTTACTACAAAATAATAAAATAAAAAGAAAACCTAGAATCTCAATCAGTCTCACCTCACACAGTCCTACCCCTTTTCCTTGACTAAAATCAATAAAATCATATAATGAGCTTATAGGCATAACAGAAACCCAAAACTAACTAAAATTTTCAATGCAAAATTTAAGAAATCAATGTGCATGTTTAACTCAATCAATAGAATCAATAGTGTTTAGTATCATCAATGATCAGTCATCAATATTATGACTCAATATAATCAATAATGAAAAGCAAGAATCATTATGCTTAAATCCATAAAGTAACAATAGGTGTGAGAATATAAGTACATCAATAATCAATAAATCAATATAGTAGAATCAACACATTGGTATTGTAATCATTTAATATTATCATTATGTCAGTGAGGTTAATCATGATCATACAAGTGTCACATTAGTAGGCTATATATTATGTTGACATATGCTTGGTGAATTAGTTAATAATCAATAAAACTATAAATAATATATGCATAAACTATATATGCATGAGCATGAGTAAGAAATGCATCAATTAGTTATATGCTATCAATTTTATATAGTTCAGCAAGGCGACTCATCTAGCTTTAATGTGTAGTTTTCATTCTTTCATCTATATTTATTGCATTATTTTACATCATCATTATAATCATCATTACAATATTATTATTATTATTATTATTATTATTATTATTATTATTATTATTATTATTATTATTATTATTATCACATGTAGCTTTAAATAAATTATTATGAGTTATCACCCTCTGCCTGTCGACATAATTGATCATCAATTATAGGCAACAATCAGGATAACATCATAAACTATCTTTAAAGAAAATCATATCAGCCCACCCTCATATGTAGAGTATTTTCATTTTAATAGATAACACACATTAATTATAGTATTAATAAACAGCCTTCCTTACTTAATGCAATAATTATACACATCATACATTATTTATATCATTTACATAAAATTTCATAATCATATTAAAATGCATATTAAAAAATATGAGCTATATGCCAATATTTCGATCAATTACATATTGAAATCCTATTTTACTACCCTGCAAATTAATTTAAACTAGCATTTAATTCATACAAATAATATAATAAACTTGCAATTCACTCAGAAATTCATGACAATTAATATACTTGGTGAAATACAATAATATTATAATAAAAATATCCATAAAATGCACATCTATTATAAACAAAATGTTACATATTAAATTTTTAGTAAATTTGGAGAAATTATATTTTATCAATTTTGGTAAGATTAAGTTTATAAAAATCGAAATCATAAAAAATTAGAGTGGGATTCAGGTTACCTAAAATGAATAGAAGAAATCTCCAAGCAGAATATGATTCAAAATAAATAAAATTAATTTAAATTTATCCACTAAAATAAAACATAGCGCTTATCATTGACTTATCTTTCATTACATTCAATCGCACACCTATGCATGTTAATCCAATCATGTATCTTTCAATATTTAATAGGTAATCCTATCACTTAAAATTTAGTGCACAAGACTAAAAATTCTACTAGCGATCCTCCAGGTGCAACCCTATCATTCTACTTGATTAAATATAAACTTTAGGTTATACTAGTGTTAGGGTTAGCATAACAAACTCTACCCGGTCACTGTAGTAGAAAATCACCCATTTGGTGTCCTCCATTTCACATCTGAAATAATATCTGATCATGAGAAAATACTGTCTAGTATGTCTTAGAACATCGGGCATACTCCAGTACAGTTTACACACTCGACTCAAAATCTTTCTTATTGGATTTACTCCTCTTTTCATTACTATCTCTCTGGGTCATATCATCTATCAATCTCTTCCTATTCATACCTTATCTAAATATTGGTATAGATAAAATATTTCATACTAATCTTACTCAGATAATAAGGTCTGAAAACCTTTAAATTCTTAAAGGCATAGAAGGATATCTCAGTTCATCTTGCAGTCCTTTCAAAAAGTTGTAGAATTTTTCTTCTGTTATATTAAACAACTATGGAACATGCCTTGCCAGAGCACTAAATTTAGCTTCGTCCTACTTCACTATCTTTTATCCTTGATCTAATCTAAAAAAAGCTTCTTACATTTACTATCGTGTTGATGGGGGTACAAACTAATCTCAAAAATTAGTAGTAAACTCTACCCAGGTAATCTCCACATTCATTTTAGCTTAAAATTTCTCCATTTATTGTCTTATCCACCAACTATCATCCTCTCCTTCAAAAATAAATATTGCTAGTACTGCACTCTTATTCTCTAGACACTACATGCTCTCAAATATTTTCTCTATCCTTAATAGCATGTCTTCTGCTTCTTGGGGTTCTAAAACTCTCTTAAACAATGGCAGCTTGAATTTATGAAACATATGTAGGCACCTATCTTCATTGCCATCCCTAATTCCTAATTTTATCCTCTAAGCTTCACTTATAATATGAGCAACCATGCTAGTAAGCTATAAAATACTGTCAGACAACATTAGAGCTGCTACTGTACTTTGCCCATTATATATATCTTGATCTGTAGGGTTTATCTATCCACTAATATGATTCTCTTCCAAATCAATTAGCATACAATGCATAACTCAACATATATGCAAATAAAAATCAATCAATCAAATGCAAAGATGAAAATCTATGCTCCCAAACTTCCTCCTCATCAGTCCTATAGCTCCGTTTATAATTACATTCACGTCATGATCCTCTAGTCCATCTCTAAATTTGTTGGTGAGTTACAATATTATTGATATTCATGTTACTTATTCTCTGCCAACTTTGTTGCATAAAATTTCCTAATGTTAGTTTCTTATTACTAGTATCAATCTACACTCACATGCCTAAAAAGATTTTTGATCAAATTTGCTCAGGCAGCATTCCTTGATCCTCCTCACAAGACTGATAGTTTGATTGAAATTTTCCCTTACACGACTCCTTGATCCTACTCACAAGACTAACTAAGTTATTTTAAAGCAAAAATGCAAGAGGTACTGAGAAAGAAGAAAATCCCTAAAGTCCTATTCACCATTTGTTAATACTAACTTGAAAGTACGAGATGCGCCAAGAGGGGGGGTGAATTGGTATTTTAAAAATTTAACCCTACACAAGAGTTCTAATTTTTTTGTATTTTCAAAACATAATTTAACGACTAACGTGCGGAAGCAAATACAACATTCACAACTACGAAATTGACAGTTCAATTTTGGATTTTACACTACAATATTTAAATACCGATTTTTCACCAAGCAATTAAAACGCACAAATTTAAAGCATGAAAAGTAAAGTACGGTAAACAGGAAAAAACACACCAGAGATTTTTATAGTGGTTCGGTCACTTGACCTACGTCCACTCCCCGGAGTCCTCTACTCCGGGATTTGCACTAATAAAAGTTGACTCTCCTTTTGCCCCCACAGCAAGGCGAAGAAGCCTTTACAATACTCACTTTCACCTCCCTCGGTGCGGCGGAATACCAAACGCTATGTCACCCTCCTGGTGACGGCAGCGGACCTTCTCCTTTTCTCCCTCCTGGAGATGGCAGAGTACCTTGGCGATGTTGATCTTGAAGTGACTCTTCCCTTGAGAACGTTCTTGAAGCTTCCAAAGCCACAAGAGGAGCAAAGCATGCAGCTAGCTTGGAGCCACCGTGTGATCCCCTCACACTACTTCTCCCTCACGCTCAAGCTCACCTTCACCTTCCTCTCTCAAGCCCTAGATCTCTCCAAAAAAAACTTCTCTCTACGAATCTCCTTCTTCCTCTAAGCTTCTCACAGCAAAGGATTAATCAACAACTCCTTTAGAAAAATAATAAGTTGTTTTTTATATCAGGCTTCAGAAAACCCTAAAAATTTCAACTTTTGTGTTTCTGTTCGTACAGTACGATTTATAATCGTACAGTACGATCAGTTCAATTACAGCTCCGTCCAGTACGAGTGCAGACGAACAGGTATCGAATTTTATTCATATCGTACAGTACGATATGTATATCGTACAGTACGATACTATTGATTTGTACTATTCGTACGGGACGAACTGTGGGACGAACCTCGGGACGAAAGAACTCGTCTCTGTCAGTCGTCCAGCACTCATTTAATCGTACAGTACGAATAGTGTTTTTCATGATATCGTCCTGTATGATAGGAATATCGTCCAGTACGATCAGTTCAAAATTTCTTGGGATCGTCTGGTACGATCGCTGGGATGAAGAAAATCATCTCTGTCAATCGTCCAGCACTCCACCAGTCGTACAGTACGATCAGTTCATTTCTTGATATCATCCTGTACGATACGAATATCATCCAGGACGAACAGAACATAAAACCTTGGTTTCATCTGGTACGATCTCTGAGACGAATGAAATCGTCTCTATCAGTCGTACAGTACGATATACGATCGTACAGTACGATCGACATATTAATTAGAAACCAATGTTTATTTCCTGATTAGGGAGATAATTTTGGCAAGTTTTAATTAATCGTACAGTACGAATAGTATCGTACAGTACGATCAGTTCAGAAAATCAAATTTGAAAACTTACCAAACTTATTCTGGCGGCTAGGGTTTCACAATTACATATTATCGTACAGTACGATATGGATCGTACAGTACGATAAGTTTGTAAACATAAACATTTGAAAATTAGCCGTTAGCCTGAGTATTTTAATTAATCGTACAGTACGATCAATGATCGTACAGTACGATGTGTTTAAAAAATTAATCATTTTAAAAGAAAAAATCTCCCCCTGTGTGTGTGCATTGTTGCTCCTTTCACATGCATGCTTCTGTGGCAGACTCAAAAAGAAAAATTAAAGAAATAAAAATTACAGACTCTTCAACATCCTATTCTACCCAATTTGAGTCTCCAGCAATCTTTAGCAGTGTGCATCTGACCTGAAATGTTAGTCCTCATATACAAAGATTAAACATTTGTAATCAAACGGAAGTCTATATGTACTCAGAAAGTATTAGTTGTCACCATCAAAATTAAGTGCTCGGGATCCTGGAGACATGAAGTCTAAAATTATCTCTTAACCCCATATTTATAGGGCTAGTAATGCTACAGGAACGACTCTTCTGAGGAAATAATAAGTAAATACATATTATAACCATAATAAAAAAGTAAAAAAGACTATGGTTACTACAAGTTGAAAGTCATATCTGACATAAAGCTATGATGCCTTCAGCATGTACCTTTGGGGAGAGTTTCTGGTGATTAAGTCTTCTGGGTGATGTGCTAACTGGCTTCTTAAAGTCCCTCTTATTGAGTAATGGTGGTTACCTGTTATGTAAGTGGTCTTCTATTAAAGGCAAGTTACCCTTTGGCTAAAGCAAGTGCCTGAGTTCCTCCAATGTTTGAGACGGCTACAATTTTCATGAATACAATTTGTAAAATTGTTGTGGGAAAAATAGATTTTTCAAAAGTTGCTATAAAAAGAAACATCTCATTATAGAAATTTCTAGTAAGAAATAAGAAAGTAATTGCCAAATGAAATTATGATTACGATTTAAAAAAGCAAAAATGGAAGAAAGCTATTTGAAATAGACCTTAAAGCTACTAACATAAAATCTATACAAAATGAGAAATTTTGAACAACATCTCATTGATTATTCTCTAATTCAATATAAGCTATAATGTAATATTATATATGTGGAGGCACATGCTAATAATAAATCAATATATGAACCATTTATTATTAAAAATATAATAATATGCACCTAATAAATATAATAATGCTGTATATATTAAGAAAATAATAGTATAACAACTGATCAAATTAAATACACATGAAATGAATAAAACCATTCAAAAAATAAATAAATTTTAACAGTCAACGCAAGGCATTAATGGCATGCATGAGCATGAAGAAATTTAAATTAATTAACATATGTACAAATGTATAAATAAAGAGGAGCAAACCAAGAAGAATGCAACTTTTGGATGGTCGTAGACAGGGCATTTGACATCTTTTTCTCGAAGAAGTGTGGAACTTCTGCAGAATAAGGAAATGAGAAAGCGCCATATATGACATTGCAGAGGGAAAGATAATGCATTCTACCATTCGAGACAAAATTTTGTAGAAACACTCATGGCTTCCAAAGCCACCAACTTCAGGCCCGAATGCCTATTACATTTTTTTTCACAGAGAGAGAAAGGAAGAGAGAAAGGAAAGCAGAGATAGAGATAGGGATTCTGAGCGGTTTGAAAGCCTTATGTAAGCCACAAGATGCTGACAAATGTAGCAGTAATACTTATAACTGGATCAAATGAGTTGCTAAAAGAGTGGTAGAGTGGTTTTATCTCCTTTCATCGTGGCTTCAAATTTCAGCTGCTTATTTATACTGATTTATTAATTTTACATTTTATGTATTACATTCTAATTTAAGAAAATAGTTGGAAAACAACATAATGTTGAATGACAACTTTATTTTATTTTTAGAGAGAGAGAGGCGATGGTCTAATGCTTGAAAAAATAAAGTAACAAACACGGACTCATGCTCCACATTTTGTTAAGGTAATTCACAAATAACAGTAGTAATTTGATATAATGGATGCCAAAGATTTGATTCAAACAAGAAACAACCAAAATGGTTGATGAATGTCTCATTGCTCCAAAATAGATTGTTGGTTATGATTAAGGTTTCGTTTGGGGCGACTTTCTTGCTGCTTTATGAAATAGTTTTTTAGTACAAAAAATTTTAATTTTTATACTAAAAGGTTATTTCAAGAAGCAATAAGAAAGTTGTCCCAAATGAGGCCTAAATAGGCTCTCAATAATAGTTGTAGCAATCATAATAACTGTACCAAAAGATGCCTCATGCACCTACTATATGGCGCATATAATTTGTCATAGCATTATTTCTAGCACCACGACAGTTCCAAAAATAGTGGATGCCATTTAACCAATGAAAGGGATGCATCCCAATCATTCATGTAAGAATATTTGTAATTAGAACCAATTGCAATAAATATTTATCCACTTGAGCTTTAGAACATATATTTTTATTGATCCTCTATTTGATAGTTTTGCTAATTGAATTAGCTATTACAAGTTGATCTACACTAGCTGATGCACCAAGAGTGCATCAGGTAAAAGGTACATGATGAACTAGCTACTGTAGTAAGTTGGGCTTATGTGTAGATGGTTTTTTTCTTTACAGCACGATTGCCTCACCTTACTCATATTCTCTAGTTATAGTCACACCCTACACTCTTCTGCTTGAGATGTATTTGACAACACTGTACATGTCTCACAGATATTGTACCTAGGCCACATTATCGAAATGCAAAAATTAATGTAAACTTAAAACTTTTGATCAATGATCTCATAATTCTATGGGAAAAAGTTGTGATAACATATGAAAATTCTACTAAATAAAACTTCACGATCAAGGCAGTTTTACTTTAGATGATCTGGGACTTTTCCACATGCGGTATGATATCATGTAGGAATACTGTTGTTGAACAATCATAAAACTTCATTCTCAAGTGAAAAATAACTCTACTACGATTTTCTTAGTGCCTTCTTTCGCTCAATCTTTTTTCTAAGGTTTCCCTAGCGCCTGCGTTCGCTTTGTATGTCTACTCCCTACTCGACACTACACACTCCACTGAAGGTTTTCTTCTTCGACTTTCTCAAGGAAGTTTCTCTTATTCTATCATGGTTCTTTTTCATTATCTTGGTTTTTGGCCGGTTAACTTTTTTATTCTTCCAATTTTCATCTTGCTTTTGATGGTTACTCCTACTTCCGGGGTTCCTTTTGTTACTATGGCTGTGAATCATATTTCGCTTGTTGACCCTAGTTTTCATAATGCCACTAACAAAACTCATTCCTTTAAAGATGTCATTTCTTGAGCTTCTTCCACTTCGTTCTTCCCTTATCTCAAGCCCACCACTCATTGTACTATGACAGCACTTTGGATTTCATTAGAGGAAGTAGAAGCCTTAGCTACTCCTTTTTAATTTGCCCTAATTGGTAAATTTACTTTACGTAGATCGAAGTTGGAATTGATTCATCAGCTTCTCTTCAATCTTAAGCTTAGTAGTAATTATTCAGTTACTTTTCTTAGCCTGGGTCATGTTATCATAAAATTGGAAAATGACCAAGATTATTGTCAAGTTGATAATACGACTATGATTGGCTCCAGACCATTTGTTGCGAGAGTGCTGGTTGAATTCAACATCACTAAGCAATACCCTAAGAGTACATTGCTTGGTCCAAAAAAAATTTGGGCATGTCAAAAAGGTTATTTTTGATGACTTTCCTACTTTTTGTGATCACTGTAAAACTTTGGGTCACTGTAAGAATGAATGCTTTCATCTTTACCCTCACCTGAGAAAGACTGCCCCTATTAAACCCAAAACAGGTAAAGATAATCATGTTCATCCTAATAAACCTCTTGGTGAGGTTAATGTGAGTGAGAATGTTGTCATTCCTATCCAAAATAGTTCTACCACTAAATTTATTTCCATCCCATCTACCACTTTAAAGCAAACTGATAATATCACTACAGTGGAATTAGCAAATCCTATAATGAATCATATTGATGATGTTTCAATCTCCTAAATGATGAGGATGGATCTAATATTAGTTTTTTATTTCCTTGGATATATCCAAAATGCTTTCTAATATTAATACTCTATTAGCTATATTATAGCTAGTGATTCCTTGAATGAACTAGATCCGGGAGATAAAGGCATGCAAGTGATTAATGAGGATCTAATTGAGGGCTATAAAGGTTTTTCCCCTTAAGCTAATTTTGTTTCTAATTAGGTGGAGGGTGAAATTAATTCAGCTAATGAGGATTATTCTTATATTTACAAGAATAAAGTGGGAGTCCTTGACTTAGTTAATGTTACTAAATGACGGCTTATGGGAACCTTCTAAGAGGAAAATTATAATACTAGGAAAAAAAATCATCTTGCCTTGTCTTTTGATGTTAGATTAACAAGATCGAATGTTGTTTCCAAAAATGTTTAAAATGTTTAGTCCTATAATTTGGAATATTAGGGGTGTTGGAAAGCTTGATACCCATTTTCATATTCGTAATTTATGTAAGATTCATAACATTTCATTTTTAGCTCTTTTGGACTCCATGGTTGAGGCTTCTAAGCTTTTAACTTGTCAAAGACAATTGGGTTTCGACTATTCCTATGCAAATTCATCTTGTAAAATTGTAGTTTTTTTAGAAGAGTGAGATTAAGTTTACTATTCTTAGTGACTTTGATCAAATTCTTCCTTGCAAATTTAATATTTTAAATATTTCTATTATTGTTTCAATTATGTATGCTAATTGCACAAAACATGGAAGAATCTCTCTATGGATGAAATTAAGTGATCTTGTGAATCTCTATAAAGGCCCTTGGTTTGTTTGAGGTGATTTTAAAATCATCTCTAAATCAGCTGAAAAGGTTGGAGTTGCTCCTCCAAATAATAATGTTATGGTGGATTTTAATAATAGAATGTTGGAGTGTGGTTTATTTGATATTGGTTTTTCTAATTCTAATTTTAATTGGTCCAACAACAAAGTTTATGAAGAATTAGATAGGTTTTTATTTAATAATGATTGTCTTTCCTACTTCCCAATGTCTAATATTATTCATCTTAGTAGGACCACTTCTAATTATACTCCTTTACTCTTTTCTAGCTTGGCTTTCCTTCTTTCCTATGTATGAATTGGATTCATGTTTGCAAGGCTAAGGCTCACCTTGTTAACCTTTAACATCTGGAGAAAACTATTGGAGGAAAAAAGTGGTGTCAAGAACATATTGGAAGGTGATACAAACACTAAATATTTTTATGCTGTGGCCAATGCAAAAAAATCTAAATCTCTCATTAGTAGAATTAAGCTAGAATTTGGGGAGTGGTGTGAGGATTAAGTTTTGATTGGTGAATATGCTATTTATTATTTTAATAACTCTCTTGGCTCTTTCAAGTAGAAGATCCCTATCTCTCATCCTCAATTTATTCCCCCTTTAAATTTTTTAGAGGATAATTGCTCCATTTCTCATTTGCTAGATGAGATTAAAATTTATTCTTCTCAATTGGGTGTGAATAAGGAATATGTTGCTGGGCCAGATGGTTTCACTATAGCTTTCTTCAATAGTGTTGGAACATCATTCTCTGCAGGAAAAATTATAACTTTTTATGACATTTTTGATGGGCATACATTCGCTAGAAATATTTTGGCAATTTTTCTAGTGAATACACCACCAGTAATGTTCTAGAGGCCAATTAGTCTGGCAAGCCATCAGTAATTTTTTAACCGTAAAAATTTACCAACTAAAATTGCAACAAAAATTTCCCAACGGAACAATCATGGAATATCCGTCTGCTTAGTTAAACCTGACGGCTTTTCCTAGCGGCTAGATCTCCAAAAAAATTTCTGGTGAAAAACTATCAGAGATTTTGCTGGTGGTAGCCCTAATAATTTCCAATCGTTCATGGTAGTCTTCTCATATTTTCTCCCTTTCCTTCTGGTTTCTTGCATTTCCTCACTTCCTCCCGTTCGACACTCCTGTTCATGGCATTCATCACCTCATCATGCTATAGTCGTCCGTCATCATTCGTCACCTCGTCATGGTGTATCCATCTGCCGTCTCATTTGTGATTCCATTGTATCTCTGTAAGTCTTTTGTCATTTTATTATTTTGTGATAGAAATGTACCCCTCATGTTAGATGCAAGATGTGATAGGCTTCAATTTGATAGTTACTATCCCAAATTTACATAAATAAATTCACACTTACACATGATCATAATGCATTCCATAAATAAAATCAAATGAAACCTATAATGTTTATACAAGTTAATGTTTATGTAAAATTAGTAAAATTTTTTTATCATAATAATTCTCAACTTGAGAGAACTCCTCAGCTAACATGTTTATCATTTCAACCAAGAGGATTAAATGCATATAAATGTTGTTATATTTCCATTTTAAATATATTAATAGTGGAGTTTAATGTATTGAATTTGCTTTCCAAAAATACAAATTTTGGTAATTTTGATAACCCGTAATTTCAAAATCTAAAAATTTTGAAGTAATAAATGTTAACTAATTATTTCATTAAAGGGACTTCAATCCTTAAAATCCTGTAATTTTTATACAACACATTTCAAAATCCAAAAATTTAAATGAACAAATATCTATTAATGATACAATTCATTAATTAATATTCATTCATTTATCACTATTAAAATCTCATAATTTTGATAACGCATAATTTAAAAAATAAAAAACTTAAAGAAAAGATCTTTAGAATTGTAAAGGGCTATAATTTGTATGCAACTGAATTTAAAAATTATAAATGCATTATATTTCCATTTTTAATATATTAAGTAATATATATTTTCTGGGGACATTTATACCAATTAAGGCAAATTCACATGTACATCACATACAAAAGACTTGAATCCAAGCCCTCTTGGTCAATAACCAAGCTTCTAACTAACAAAATAAGGGGAGCGACATATTAACTAAGAAGTTAAACATATTGAATTTACTTTCATAAAGTGCAAAAGGTCTGTTTAGGGTTTAAGTAGGATCTAGTAAATTTTGTAAATCAAAATTTACTAAATCATGAGGACGTTAAATCCTAAAAACTTTTTGGCATTATAGAGAATAAATCCGACTAAATCTTATGTACTATTTGGATAATTATTTCAAGATTTAAATTCTATTAAAGTAAAATTTTACTATGAATTTGAAAAGAGAGCAATTATTTACTAAAAAAATGGAAGGAGCCTTTAACACCAAGAGATGATTAGGCCTCCTTAAATTGTAAATAACGAGAAAAATGATTCATGTTGCCAACCCTACATATGGATAAATGTTTGATTTTGTTATTATTATTATTATTATTATTATTATTATTATTATTATAAATGTCTATAGGAAAACTCCATGCTTATATCATTAATGTCAGGAAATATGTGTACTCTAGATCAATTTACAAATTATTATATATTCTATTAATCCGTAGTTTAGGTCAATTTGCAAATCATTAAGAATTCTATGCATGTGTAGGATGAAATTTACCCATCTAATAACTTTTTATTATGCATGTGTAGGATAAATTCTTCATATTATGGATATTAAGAATCAAAGAAGTTAGATGTATAACTATTTGACGCAAGGATGAATGACATTAACAGTTGAGTTTGTCAATGGGGTGAATGTTTTTTCATCCACATAACCTATTAATGGTCAACCTTTCTCTCGATTGAAAGGTTTCATTGTTCATATTCTAAACATAAAAATAAAGAGCACCTCACACCAAATGAGATATATATCATAGAGGATTCATGCAAAAATATTGGTATTGGACTTTTTATGGAGAGTATTAGCCACATTTCGATTCTCGATGCAACCCATCTGCAAGTTCTAATATAGGTGAGGAAAAAATATCCAAACACTAAATAACTTAGTTTATGATATAACTAGGACACAATTTTAACAATATACAAAGAGTCCCTAAATAAGGAGGCACAAAACTTTTATTATTTACTGCATGTTGCTTGGCAACCAAATTGAAAGGGGTGCACTACTCACTCAGAGTTATATATTACTATGAAAATATTAAGCATCAAGTTAGAATTTAATGTCCCCCATAAATGTTTTATTCAGTTCGTTGGGCTACTTAAAGAGAATAATCTGAGAGATAATATAATTCACATAAATTTATATTGGACTAAAAAGTTGGTTTCTAAATTTAGTTTGATATATACAAAAAAAGATTATTGAGTTAATGGATGCATGTTATACTATAAAGAAGATATATCACAGATTGTAAGTCACCATTGCAATATACTAATACTTAAACCAATGTATGGGATGAAAAGAAAGTAAAAGAATATACCAATTAGTAGGATATTTTACTTACCCATAATTTCTAGAATGTAATATTTATATGTATCTATGAGCTTTGCTGCACTTATGCAATGGCATAATAAACACATCTCAGAAGTTGGTGTCCTAACCCATCTGTCAGAAGTAGAGGCCTGGAAATACTTTGATCGTACACATCCTACCTTAACTCATAATCAAGAAATGTCTGATTAGGTTTATGTACAGATGGTTTTACTCTATTTAGCCAATCAACTTCACCTTACTCATGCTAGCCCATGATACTCACCTCTTATAATCTTATTCCAGAGTTTTGTATAACTACACCGTACATATTTCTGACACTAATCAATCCAGGGCCACATAATCTAAAAGTAATGATCAATGTAATTTCATAACCTTTAATTAATGATTTAAATATATTATGGGAAGAAGTAAGTACATATGATAACTCCAGTAAATAAAACTTCATAATATGAGTAGCATTACTTTGGATAATTGGCGATTTTCCTGCTAATGGTATGCTTTTAGGTTGGAACACTTTTAAGAAGTTAGCTTGTCAATATTGCATTAAATTTACTATGTCATTCACTTTGAAGCACGAAGACAAGAACACTTGGTTTGATTATAACCATATATTCTTACCTACAAGTCTTCCTTTCAAATGAAATATGGATGTCATTACTAAAATAAAATAGTGATATTGCAGCATCTTCCAAGATTAAGTAGTGAGGAAATATTTGAAAGAGTAAGGTACATACTTACAATGGTGGATACTCCAACTCTAGCTGATTATAGATTGCTAAGGTATGGTGTCAATAATAATTAGACTAAAAAGAATATTATTTTATCCTTACCATATTGGAGAACCTACTTGATTAGATATAACTTAGATGTTATGCATATAGAGAAAATTATTTTTGAAAATGTATTCAATACAATAATGGACATCAAGGAAAAATCTAAATATAATATAAAAGCAACGATGGACTTAATGGAAAATTATAAGAGAAAATTTTTAGAGTTAAAAGATAGTGGAAATGAAAAACTTTTAAAACCAAAAGTGTCATTCACCTTGACTTTAGAATAAAGACGAGTAGTTTGTGATGGGTGTAGACTCTAAGATACCTGATGGATATTCATCCAATCTTAGTAAATGCATTGACATGTGATTAGGGAGATTATTTAGATTGAAAAGTCAAGACTCTCATATCTTCATGCATTGCCTACCACCCATTGCCTTCAATTTTTTTTCCAGATCCAATTTTAAAACCCTTGATCGAGCTAAGTATCTTCTTTAAGGATTTATACTTCTCAAAACCTAATGTAGAGTACTTGATTAATATGGAGCACAATATTTATATTATTCTATGTAAACTTGAGAATATATTTCCTCCAGTATTTTTTGACTCTATGGAGCATCAACTCATACATTTACCCTATGAGGCTATAATTGGTGGACCTGTTCAATATCGATGGATGTATCCTTTTGAGAGGTATTTAAATAAACTTCATAAGACTATTAAAAATAAAATACATCCTGAAAGATCAATTTATGAAGCATATCTGATCTATGAGATAACCCAATTTTGCTCATATTACTTTGACACAGTGTCATAATCAACAAGGAGTATTGTACCTTAAAATCTAAGTTATCTAGATATATGTAATTCCTCAACTATATCATTTTTAATGGATATGGTGAGCCCGTAGGCAGTAGCACCGTAAACTATTTAACTGAGAATGAAATGAGCTCTACCACGTCGTATTCCTAGCTTAACTATGATGAAGTTGAGTCATATCTTAAGTATGAGTTAACTTTTCATATATTTATAAAACATAAATCATAACTACATAAAATTTGTAGGAGTTTCATTAATAGTTTGAGTACATTAATAGAAGAGAAGATAGTTAAAATATAATTTTCAAACTAGTTCAAAATATGGTATGTACCCTAACTACTCTTTCTCACTTCTCTTAATGACTTAACACAGTAAACATGTTAATAACTTTCCTACACTTGATCAATTAATCAAGTCTACACTCAATGTAGTAGTTTACAATATAAAGGACTATGGGATCTAGTTTAGGACTGAATAGATTAGTAAAATATTAGATAATTTTATTGGTCAATGGCTATAAATTTCAAACCAAGTCTTGGTGTAAAGGTAGGAAGATAGAAAACTTTGGAGTTTGTGTAAGAGAGAACACCCATACAAGTGATGATTTTGGGTATTATGTGTTACAATCCAGGATCCCTAGTCTCTGGTTTTGATGATGACAAATAATATTAACTGGATTACTACGTTATTTCTTGAAAATTATAAATGTTATTTTCTGTCTGTGAGCAATAACATTTTAGGTAATTTACACACCGCTCAAGACAGCTGGAGACTCAAGACTGGGTAGAATAAGATGTAAAAAATTTTGTAATTTGTATTTTCTTTAATTTCTCATTTCTTGAGTCTGCCACAAAAGAGTGTATGCAAATTGGGTGACCACGCACACACACACAGGGAGCGAGTGTTTTTTTTAAGATAAAATTTTTCTAAAGAAAATTATACTTTATGATTTTTAATCGTACTGTACGAGCTGTCATCCAAAAGTTAGGCTTAACGGCTAATTCTGATAATTAGTTTATGAACTAATTATACTATATGATTATGATCGTACTATATAATTTATTTCCATCTGAAAACCCTAGCCATAAGGATAATTTAAGTAAGATTTTAAAATTAATTTTTAAACTAATCGTACTGTACGATTTAAATTGTATTGTATGATCATTTGAAATCTTATTAAATTTATCCCTCGTAATCAGGCAATTAAATCATGATTTATTAATAACTGTCAATCGTATTGTACGATATGCATCATACAGGATAAACTACAAAGATGAAATTTAGTCATCCCAGAGATCATCCCAGATGAAACTATGGTTTTTGTACTATTCATCCCATATGATATTCATATTGTATAGGATGATGTACTTGAATTGAACTAATTATACTGTACGAGATGTATAGTGCGGGATGATTAATAGAGATGATTTTTTATCATCCCATAAGTCATCCCATATGAACAGTGGAAAATAAAATTATCATCCGGGATAATCTCTAAATTGTACTGTACGATGTGCAAAAAGTTTGTGAGCTGTTCGTCTCCCTTCGTACTGGATAGGACTTATTCAGAACTAATTATACTATATGATATTGAATCGTACTGTATGAACAGAGATGCTGAATTGAAAGATTAGGGTTTCCTGAAGCCTAATATAAAAACAAAGGTTCTTATTCTTTTTGAAAGAGTGAAAGAAAAAGAGGAGTGTGAAAACTAAAGGAACTCTTGAGAGGGAGCTTTTAAAGAAAACTAGGGTTTGTGAGAGGAAGGAGAAGGTGAGCTTGAGCGTGAGGGAGAAGGAGTGTGAGGGGATCATACAGTTTCTCTAAGCTAGCTGCACACTTGCTCCTCTTATGGCCTTGGTGAGTGTTCTAGAAGCTCTCTAGGGAGAGAGGCGTCTAGGTCAACATCCTTAAGGTTCTTTGCCTTCTCTATGAGGGAGAAAAGGGAGAAGGTCTGCTACTGTCACCAGGAGGGTGATATAGCATCTGGCACTCTGCCACACTAGGAAAGGTGAAAGTGAGTTTTTGTAAAGGCTTCTCTACCTTATTATGGGAGCAAAATGAGAGTCACCTTTTAGTAGTGCAACTCTCAGAGTGGAGGACTCCGGGGAGTGGATGTAGGTCAAGGTTGACTGAACCACTGTAAAATTTCTAGTAGTAGTTACTTCACTTTATTTTTCATTACTCTATTTTATTTTCATAGCTTGGCAGTACTTACTATTTTTATGAAGTGCATGTTATTCTTATTTGTAAATGACTTTTGGTAAAAGAAGGTTACTAGTGGCACATCTAATAGGCTTATTCCTATTGAGGTGACCTCTTCTTCTCAGCCTGCCACTCAAAGCCAGGTCTTTACCTACTCTTCTAGCTAGTAGTCCTCAGTTTTACTCTCCATACTCCCACTTTCCTTCTCCAATCCCTCCGAGTTATCTATATCCACCATATGTCTCCCCATTCTACCACACACCACCACCTCAACCCTCTGCAAGTGGATCTTTCATCCTGATTGTAGCAAAGCAGATGTAAGATGGGTATATATTGATTAGTCCAAAGTGTGACACATATATACTAAGGACATTCTTAACACTATTAAGATAATTTGAGAAATAATTTTTCACCTAACATATTTCATGCAAGTTTTATCTGTTGAAGCAACCCACGTATAGGATACGGACAGCATATAGAGCAAGTTTGATACTCATTATATTTCTTGGAAGAAAATCCTAATGGAAGTGTGCAATTTATGGTTCATGAAGTTTGAGGTTAGTTATTAAAAAAAAATATATGTATTTTATATTATATCTTTTTAAATAAGCTAACAAAAATATTCTATATTATATATTTTTATATGTAGAAAGATTTTTACTAGTTATCCAAGCACAATAAAAAGATTATAAAAATTTTTAGGAAGCCCAGGTTGACTCACCTGCGAGATATGTTTATGGACATTAGGAAGTCTTGCATTCGACCCCACTGGATTGTTGAAAGTGTATGGGTTGAGCTGATAATTGCTTAGGGCGACCTAGATTATACCAGGGGGAGAGACTAGAATAGATAGAACAGAGCTTCTAACATTGGGGGAATGAGTAGTTCACACCATATGGGGGCCCAATTCCACACATTAATCACAAGTGACATTTGGTAAGAATTTTAAATTTTTTTAATAATTTAATTAGTTAAGAATGCTATTGTAAGTATATTATAAAAAGAGCTGTTCGATAGACAATTGATCTCTATTGTGTTACAAAGTCATACCCATAAGTGGTAGGAGGTTGAACAATGGGTTGATGAGTAAGAAAGGAGAGCCTACATGGGTATATAAGTTTAATATTTTAGGCGTTATGTGTAAATTGATTAATATTGTATTGACTTTTGTAAGAAGAGTATACACAGCTTTGAGAGAGCCATGTTGGAGTAGGTAAGGGTTCCCCTAGGAATCTATAAATTATTCTGACTTTTGCACTTGGTCTCAAGTGGTAGGTGGAATGCAGAAAGGATGGCTATATGGATTAACCTCATAAGCCTATGCATACTTTGGTGGCTCCAATTCCTCAGCAGGCATGCAGGATACTTTATATAGCCAACAAAGGATGCCCTTACAATAGATCTAGATCAAGTCCAAAAATCATAAGCTAACATGAAAAATGCATATGCAAATAAAAAAAAGTAAGATATTGGTGGAGTTGTAGAGAATGAGGGGGCAGTTTCGTAGAAAACAGCCGGCATCGACAGAGGAGAAGAATGAAGAAATTGATTTTAGCTAAACTTTTTTATTATTATTGGACATTTTACTACTATATATTTGTATATAATATGTTCCATTTTTATTGTGTAATGAACATGATGTTTATTTTAGAACTGTTTAGTAATTGCAAAATATGTTTTTGTGATCAAATGTATTAATACATTTAGCATTAGTATCTCTGTTTGAAATAAAAATGTGTCTATAATATATGTATACTTTTTATAGGATTGTTGTGTTGTTGAATATTTAAGAGGAATGGCTATTTTTTGTTTCTGGTATTAGTTTCCCATGGATTTCTAATTAATTATCCGCCAGCAACTATGATAAGATGAATTGTTGCAGCATTTTCGGCGATAACTTTTTGCCAAAAATTTTGACAAATATTTTGTCAGTGCCACTCATTGGTTATCTTGGAGGAAATAATTGGTGGTTTGACCACCAATATTTCTGGCATGTTTTTTTCACCAAAAATACTAGTTAAAATCCTCTCTTAAAATAAGGATATCCATCATTTTTTGTTACAACATTTTTGCTAGAAAATCATTGGCGAATCCACCATAAATATTTCTAGCTGTCTTATTTTCATCGAAAATGTGTTTCTGATACACTTTTTACTGTTGACCCATTTTCTATCAAAAATTTGTATGAAAGTTAATATTTTTGGTGAAAATGTTCATTTTCGGTGGGGCTTTTGTCTACAAAAAATAATAGTTTTTCTGGAGTTATTAAGGTTGCTCTATGTAAAGCTATTTTTTGCTTTTTTTTGAAGGCTTTAGTATTCCAAAAAATTTTATACCTACCTCCATCATTTTAATTCCTAAAAAGGCTAGCCCTAAATCCTAGAATGACTAGAGGCCTATTAGTATGTATACTACTTTCAACAAATTGATTTCTAAATTCTTTGCTTGTAGGTTGTCTCTTTAACTTCTTAAAATGTTTTCTTCTAATCAAATTGGGTTTTTCAAAGGCAGAAGCATTTCAAACAATGTTTTGATTTCCCATGAAATGAAACATGTGATCAACAAAAAAAGTTCATAGGCAAAATTTAATCTTTAAGCTTAAGATTTCTAAGGCTTACGATAACATTAACTGGACCTATTTATTTAATATTTTAAGATTATTTTATTTTATTTTATGATTGTATTAATTTTTTTAAAAGTACATTTAAAAATAGTTGGTTCTATATTATAGTTAATAGCAAGGCTAATGGTTTTTTCAAAGGTGCTCAAGGTGTTAGTTAAGGGGATCCATTATTCTCTACCCTTTATATCATTGCCACTAATTATTTATGCAGAGGCTTGACCCAACTTATTTCTAAATATTAATGTTTTACTTATAAGAATTCCATTGCCATAATATTTTTCATCTTTGTTTTACTGACAACATTATTATTTTTAGCAATGGCTTGATTAAATGTGTTAAGAAAATTAAGAAGTTTCTATCTTCGAAAAAAAAGTGGCCCCAAGTTTAATAATAACAAATGTACATTCATTGGGGGTAAAGGTATGTCCTTGTCACATTGTAATAATATTAAGCTGCATACTAAATTTTCTAATCAGGTTATACCTATCTACTATCATGGAACTTCATTACATAAAGGTCATAAAAAATATTTCTTATTTGATAAAATGTTTTCTGCCATTAACAATAAGATGTCTGCCTAAGAATTTTAATTTCTTTCTATGGGGACCAGGCTTCCTTTCATTAAAAGTATTTTGTGCTCTATGCCTATTTATTTGATCCAAACCTTTAATCCTACTCGTGATGTTTATGATAGGTTTGAAAAGCTATTAACATATTCATTTGGGGCTCCACTCCAAATTTAAAAAAAAAAGTATTGTTCCTGTTGGAGTGCTTCCACTAGTTCCCTCCTAGAAAGAAGCTTGGCGCGTAAGACTTTTTATGATTTGGTGAAGTGTTTTCATTTGAAATTATGGCAGAAATTAAGGAAATATTATTCTCTTTTGGCCAATTATATGAATAATAAATATTATAAGAATCTACATCCTTTTATTTCCCCTTTTAAGTAAAGGCAAACACCAGGGTGGAAAGGGTTATATAATATTAAATGGTCTGTTAAATCTGCCATTCAATTGGAAATTTGCAATGACTCTTCTAATTTTTGTCAGGATAATTGATCTAATGCTGGGTCTCTTGATTTATACTTTAACATTCATTCTACCTCATCATTGAAAGTGCCTTGGTTCATCAACAATAATTTTTGATCTAGTAATCTTCATCTTAAATTTATTCCTCATAACTTGTTGGATAGCATATGTAACATTTCAATTAATCCTAACTGTAATGATGAAACTTTATTCAAATAGTTTGTTCATGGTGAGTTCAATCTGAAAGAAGTTTGTCATTATTTTAGAGTCAACAAAGATAACAATCCTATTTTTAGTAAAATTTGGAATTCTTCTATTCCTTTAAATTCCTCTTTGTTAACGTGGAGACTATTAAAAGGTTTTATTTCTATGGGTAGTAAAAGAAAAAGGGTTTTTCTTGGTTTCTAAATGTCAATGTTGTTGTCACACTAAAACCATTGGTCATGTTTTATTGAATGGTTCTATTGCTATAAGAGTTTGGAATGCTTTGGAGATTGCCCTACTGATTAAGATTGGTTTTAACAATAATAATTATTTTTCCTTTCTTGATTGTTGAATTCATAATAAAGTGAAAGGGAATATCTTTACTGTCATTCCTTTACTAGTTTCTCAGTTCCCTTGGAATAAAAGGAATAACAATAAATTAATATTGTGAATATGAACTTGCATAGGGTTTTCTACAACTTCATTTGTAAAATTTAGCAACTGTTCCAGGATAAAGTGTTGTCTCCTAAGTAGTTAAAGGGAGAAAATGGTGGTTTCGCTTTTCAAAAATGAGAGTGGTGTCACTAATGTGATTTCTATTCCTATATTTATCAAGTGGTCAAAGCCTTGCTTAGACAAATTTAAACTTAACATTTATGCTTATACATCCAATGTTGGATGTGGTTCTAGTGGTTTATTTTGTGGCTACAATGGAAAGCTTTTGAGTGTCTTTGCCTCTCTAATTCTCTTATTTGTAACGGGATTGGTAGTAAGTTATTTTCTCTTTTGAAAGGCTTGATGATTTGTTCAAATAAAAATATTGGAAATAGTTGCGTCAAGATAGATTCTAAAGTCTAATTTCTTTAATAAAAGACAAAAAGTTCTTCAATGCTAAATAATTTTATCTGCTTCAAAAAATCTTTGTTTTATTAAGAAATTTTAGATAAAATTCCTCTCATATTGTAAAGGAAGGCAATGCTTGTGTCATTTGGTTTGCTTTGAAGAGAACTATGACTATTAGCACTATGGTTTTCAATATGACCATCTCTCCTAGAATCTTGAATGGTAAAATCTTACTTGAGGCTGCTTGTACTCCTTACATTTTTAGGTAGCTTCTTATGTGTCTGATGCATTCTCTATTTGTTGCGGTTGTAGTGGCTTCTGATCTATTGGGTTGCTATAGCGGTTCCTTTACTGACCCTTGGGTGTTGGTGGCTCTACCTTTATTTTTGTTTGTTCTTTTCTTGCCTTTTTTTGTTCTTCATTTAGGTTTGTATAGCTAGTATGTTTCTAGGTGTCCTCCTCTAGGGTTTCTCTAGTCTGTCCCATTTTTTTGGTTGGGGATGTCTTGGTGGTTGTTTAACTATTTATACTATTTTATAGGGTTTGTCTAGTTTACGTTACCTTTTCTCCATCCTCGAGGCTTTCTTCTGGTTCCTTGGTCTTTGGTCTACAAGGTTGGTGTTTTTTATTGTTCTTGTTGTTCATGGTTATTTATGTAGTCTGCAGGGTTGGTTGTGGTTTATTCTAATGGGGGTGTAGTACCTTTTAATCCTTTGGTTTGTGTTGGGGCTTCCCTTTTCTAGATCCTGGGTGTTGATGGTTATTGCATTTAGTTTACTTGGTTCTTTTCTTTTTTGTGTTATGTCTCTGAATAGGGGTGTCTGGTGCCATGAGTTGCAAAATTAGACCTAAGTCCTATTATTTTGATTATAATAGATTTTATTGGATTCCTTCCTATGTTATCACCTGTTAATTGCTATTATTGTATATGTGTTTTTTTGTGCACTAACATTTCTGGCCCACCATATACTTGCAAAATTGATCAGCTCAAGATTGGGTAGACTAGAGTTAAGTATATTATGAAAACTCTGAATTTTCAATTCTTATGTAATTTTACTTTTCTTAAGTCAAATGATGTATTTTGTGGATACTAAGCTTGGTAACTATACACTACAAGAAAATCATCCATTACTAGCGGATTTTTCCGACGGCTTTCCGGTGGACTACTTTTCACAGCTTTCCGGCGGCTTTCTGGCAACCTAATTTTTTTGAATAAATTCTGGCGATTTTCCAGCGGCGTTCCAACAATTTTGTTTTCGATGGCTCTTCTGGCTTTTTGTACAGTTATAGTTTAAATAATAAATAATAAGCATTTTAAGACATTTTTCCTTTTAGCAAAATGGTTAGAACATAGAAAAATTTTTTGACACAGTTCGAATCCCGGGCAAGCCGTGCGACCGGGCAGCAGGTGGGTAGTCGGGCAAGCAGCGTGGTCGGGCAGTGGGCAGTGCGGGAGCTCGAGCGGGCAACCGAGCAGGCAACACAGACGTGCAGCGGGCAGCGCGGAAGCTTTGGCCGGTAGCAAAGAAAGCAGTGCAGGCGGGCAGCGGGCAGCGCGGGAGCTCCAGCGGGCAGGTCGGTCGGGTAGCGGGTTATTGGGTAGTGCGGGCAGGTGGCTGGGCAACCGGGCAACTTCAATTTTAAATTATTTTTTCTTTTTTTTTCCGACATCTTTTTTCTACTGGAAAATCACCGGGAATATTTGCTGCCGGAAAATACTGCTGGAAATATTTTTCCTATATGGGTTTTACAGGCGAAAAATTTTCCCGTGGAAAATTACAAAACTGCCGGAAAAATTAGCTAGATCGCCAGAAATTGCTGCCGGTAATGGATGATTTTCCTGTAGCGATACAGACACACACACTCAAGGAATTAAGTTAGTGAGAATATAAGAAGTCAGCTTTTCTGAACTAATTGTGCTGCATGATATATTTCATAATATACGATCAGCTAATTAAAAAATAATTAAAATGGCTAAATATGATATTTAATGCAAGATGAATTATTTGTACTAAATGATGTATATAATATAAGACGATCAATTGAAATCAGGATCCCAGCATCCAATCATAATTTAGGCAATATTTTGACATTCAAATTTTATACTTATTATACTATACGATAAGTATCGTACTGTATGATGTAATTAAATATTGCCTAAATGAATCCTATGACTAGGGAACAAAATTGGATTAATTGATCCAATCAAATCATACAGGATAATTTGACCAATCTTACTATATGACCCAAATTCATATATGGCATGATAATTTAATCATCACCAATCATACAGGATGATAATCCAAGACTTTCAAACTAATCATACTGGATGAGGATCTTAATCCTCCTGGATGATCAGCTCAATTTTTTAAACTTATCGTACAACACCTAGCTCTTCGTACAGTACTAATAGGAGTACTTTGCACACATCATTTTGTATGATCCATAAACTTACTGTACGATCAGTGTCGCAAGAATTGAATTTAGTGCTTTTTGTGAGGTCTCATTTTTAATATCTCTCATTGACTTATTTTAAGTCTTTGGATGCTGAGTGTTCTTGAGAGGGACCTTTGAGAAGAAGATCTAGGAGATCTTTGGGAAGAAGATGGAGAGCTTGTTTGTGAGGGATAGAAATAATGTGAGTGGTTCACAGGGTTTCTTCAAGCAAGTGTCATGCCTTGTTCCTCTAAGTGTCTATCTAGGTTTTTTAGGAGGCTCTGGAGAGAAATTCTCCTGCTTAAGGATGTGGTACTCTGCCATCACTAGGAGGGTGAGAAAGGGGTTCAAGGTACTCTTCCTTCTCCAGGAGGGGGAAAAAGATTGAAGATCTGTTGCCATCACCATGAGGGTGACAAAGCTTTTGGCTCTCTACCGCATTGAGTTTGGTGGAAGTGATATCATCATCATTCCTTAGATATTTTGGCAAATTCATTCTCTTCCGCACCAAGAGAAAATTGTTACTTATTTTTCAAATATTGAAACATTAAACAATATTATCTTTGTCTTCAAATTAAGTAATTAGTTTTTAATTACACCAGTTAACCCCCTTCTTGGTGTGCCTAGAGACAAGTTCACTTAGGCTTACCATCCTTAACAAACTTTTAATTTATATCAGAGCTATACTCAAAATAATGTTTTAGAAAATATAGAGGAAAATGATCAATAGCACACTTTGGAAATATGAACGCCGTAGAAGGTTACTCTATTACTTGTCCACCATTATTTGAGAATATTTCCTTTGATTTTTGGAAAATCCACATTTCAACATTTTTACAATTTATTAATTTCAGGATGTGGCATATGATTCAATGTAGATATTCTTTACCGTCACATATTATTAATGGTGTGAAAAGTGATAGTTTATATACTGAATAGAGTCAAAAGGATAAAGAATTTTCTTTGTTAAATGCTAAATATCTTAACTATTTTTTCTATGCTTTGAAATTTGAGGTCTATATGCACGTATCAACTTATACTACTAGAAATGAAATCTAGGATAAACTATACATTTCATATGAAGGAACTAATGAAGTAAAATAGTTTAGATTAAACATCTTGATACTTGATTATACTCTTTCATATGAAACCTATCGAATCAATATCTGAAATGTACACTAGGTTCACAGAGATAGTGACATCCCTGCTTGCATTGGGTAGAGAGCTATCAAATTCTAAAAAAGTTTATAAAATTCTAAGCCACTTGCTTAGTGCTTGCGATGCTAAAATTACTACAATTAAATAATCAAAAGATTTGAATGTCTATTCTATTGATAATTTGCTTTGGTCACTCATTGGATATGAGCAAGGCATGAGTCAAAGACTAAATGATGAGGTAATAAAAAGAAAGAGAAGATTGTGGCTTCGAAAGTGAGCCATTCGAATAGTGATAGTTCTATAACAGAGGAGGATGACATCATTGCATTGATGACCCACCAGTTCAAAAGCTTTTTATAGATAAAGGAAAGGTGTCATCAATAATAATATAGCAAAGGTAACAATAATAAAAATTTCAAAATGACATCTAACATAATATGTTTTGAATGTAAGAAACCAGGACATCTTCAAACAAAATGCCCCAACTTGAAAACTCACCCAATTAAGGAGAAGAGTGAAGAAAAGGCTAAATTCAAGAAGTGGAAGAACATGACACAGAAGGCATTTTGGGCTGACTTTGCCGTAGAATCATTGGAACCAGAAGCAGAGGAGGAGGTAACAAATATGTGTCTTATGGCTAAAGATAATCTTGATCAATAAGCTTAAGAAGATGTATGTCAGGTCTCCTATCATGAATTATTTATTATTTTTAAAAAAATTCATGATTCGTATAGGAAATAGAAAAAGATGTATGCTAATCTGAACAAGGATTTTACTACTTCGCAAAAAGAGCATACTTATTTGATAAATGACCATTCTAGCTTGGATAGCAATCACATATCTTTACTTGAAGAGTTTGATGCATTAAATAAGAAGCATATTAAAGTATCTATTACAATATGATTCCTTGAAAATTAAGTATGTTGAATTAGAAAACTCATTCAAAAACCTAGAGACATGTGCAGTAGAGATAGACAAATTGTGAGCATGCATTAAAAATGGAAGTATCCATTCTAGAAAGTGCAAATAAATTCCTACAAGAAAAAATAAATGTACTTAAAGATAATAAAATTTCATCTACATTGGCACAGTGGCATAACTCATCACAGCATGCATCATATACCCCTAGGAAGAAGCATCATAACCCACATAGATTAGTAAATCCTTTTCCTTTGCTAGATGCTACTCTTGTGGCATACTAGAACTCATAGCCCGCACTTATACTATCCATCATAGGACACATCTAGTGTGAAGGCCAAAACTACATGCATTACAGCAAAGCATGCAAACAACTCATTCATCATTGTAAAAGGTGGAACCCAAACTCTCTTGGGTTCCAAAATCTAATATTTAATAATTTTATAGGGAAGATTTCACAAAAGACCTATTGAGAGTACGTGGTACCTGGACAGTGGATACTCGATGCACATGACTGGTGATTTAAAGTAATTCATCACACTGGAGGCCAGGTAAGGAGGCAAGGACACATTAGGCAAAAATACCACTAGGAAAGTGGTTGGCTCAGGTATAATTAGCTATTTCAAAATTTTAATTATTATCTTATTAGTTGATGGCCTAAAGCATAACCTACTGAGCATTAGCCAATTGTATGATAAGGATTTTGATATACAATTTTTATCTACAAAATGCATGATTAGCTTAAATGAAAATTTTATTTTAGAAGAAAAAAAAGGTAAATAATATTTAAATGCTTGATTTGAACTGTATTGAATATTCCAATTCCTTGGGTTTGAAAACTATAATCGATGAATCCTGGCTATGGCATTGGAGACTATATCATGTAAGCATGAAGACCCTTAGGAACATCACCCAAAAAGATTTAGTTAAAGGCATACCTAAGTTAGACTTTGTTAAGGATCACATTTATGATGCCTGTCAACTAGGAAAACAAGTTAGGTCTTCATTTCATTCAATTAAATACATCAACACTTCTAGGCTACTAGAAATTCTCCATATGGACCTACCTATTTGGACAAGTTAGTATAGTCAGCCTAGGAGGGAAATTATATGGATTTGTAAGGGTAGATGACTGTTCTAGATTCACTTGGGTTAGATTGTTAGCTTAAAAAATGAATTATTTGAGGAATTTAGAACCTTCTCCACCTGAATACAAACAAAATTAGGATGTGAAATATCAACCATTCATGGTGATCATGGTTGAGAGTTTAAAAATGAGAAATTTGAATCTTTTTATTAAGAGATAGGGATAGAACTTAAATTCTCTGCCCCTAAGAGCCCTCAACAAATTGGAATAGTTGAGAATAAAAATAGAACTTTAGTAGAAGCTGTTAGGGCCATGCTAGCTGAATATTCTAACCTTAGATACTTTTGGCCAGAAGAAATAAATATTGATTGTTACGTTTTGAATAGGGTGAATGTTAGATCAAAGTTAAATAAGACAACCTATGAACTCCTTAAGGGTAGGACACCCAATCTTTCTCACTTACTTGTCTTTGGATGTAGATGTTTTACCCTTATCAATGGTAAATCACCCTTAAGAAAATTTGATCCCAAGTCTAATGAATGAGTCTTTTTAGGCTATTATTTTGTAGATAAGGCCTATAAAATCTTCAACAAGAGGACCTTAGTAGTAAAAAAGTCTACCCATGTTATGTTTTATGAATAAGATAGGACCTTTAAATATAAAACTAGAAGAAAAAGAAGTAGAGGTAATTCAAGGGGTAGAAGCCTTTGATATAGGAGATAGAGTAAAACCTCAGGTACCCTTGTCTAGAGAATGGAGATACTTATCTAGTCATCCTAAAGGACTGATCTTAGGAGATCCATTTAAAGGTGTTAGAATTAGGCATAAACTTAGAAAGGAGGTTAGTTATTCTATATTTATCTCCATAATAGAACCCACCAATATTGATCAAGCCATAGTTAATGAATTATGGATCCTAGCAATGTAAAAAGAATTGAATTAATTTGTTAGGAATGATGTTTGGGAGATGGTGAGTAGACCTAAAGACCAAAGTGTTGTAGGAACCAAATAGGTTTTTATGAATAAAATAAATTACTCTAGCATAGTAGTGAGAAATAAGGCTAGATTAGTAGCTAACATGTTCAATTAGGATGAAGGGATTGACTTTGAAGAGACTTTTGCCCCAGTAGCTAGACTAGAAGCCATTAGAGTGCTCTTAGCCTTTGCTTGCTTTAAAGGATTTAAGCTATATCAAATGGATGTTAAAAGCACTTCCTTGAATAGGGTAATTAAAAAGGATGTATATATTGAGCAAATCCCAGGTTTGAGAACTCTAAATTCCCTAATCATGTATTCAAACTAAAAAAAGGCTTTGTATGGGTTGAAGCAAGCACCTAAAGCTAGGTATAAATGGTTGAGCACATTCCTTTTAGATGGAGCCATTATTAAGGGTATTATAGGCACCACCCTATTTCTAAAGAAAGAATGAGAAGACCTACTCATAGTTCAAATCTTTGTTGATGATATATTATTTGGATTAATAAATAAAATCTTTGTGATAAATTCTCAAAAACTTTGAGTGAGGAGTTAGAACTAAACATGCTGGGAGTGCTGAACTATTTTCTTATGTTTATTTTGAAGCAGAAGGATAATGGAACATTTCTTAGTCAATCAAAATACATCAAGGACATCCTTAAGAAATATCAATGGATAATGCTAAGGAAATAAACACTCCCATGTGCTCTACTATTCAGTTAGACACGGGCCTAAATGGAAAATTAGTTGATCAGAAGAAGTATAAAGGGATAAATGGACCACTCCTTTACATGACTACCAGTAGACCTAATTTTATGTTTAGTGTTTTTTTCTATTCTAGATTTTAGGATGATCCCAAAGAATCTTACATAAATGCTATTAAAAGAATTCTTAGATATCTTCTGGAATCCAAAACTTTGAAATATAGTATTCTTGATATATAGTACTTCTTTTGAGATCATAGGATATTCTGATTCACACTTTGCAGGTTGTAGGGTTAATAGGAAAAGTACCAATGGAACATGTCAAATCATAGGATAATCTTTAGTTTCTTAGTCCAATAGAAAAAAAAATAATGTGGCCCTATCTAAAGCAAAATATCTAGCTGTAGGGAGTTGTGTTGCATAAGTCCTATAGCTTAAATACTAAATCTTAGATCTTAGACTGCCTATAGGAATCAGTCAAATCATGTGTGATAACATGAGTGTCATTTGTATATCAAAGAATCTAATCGAACATTAAAGGACCAAACACATAGACATTAGATACCATTTCATTAGAGACCATGTGATAGAAGGGGATATAAAGCTACATCAATTAACAACTAAAAATAAATTGGCAGATATATTTAGAAAACCCCTGGCACTTGAAACCTTTAGCACCTTAAGAACTAGGGTAGGTGTTATAGATATTCTTGCTTGAATTAGAATGATTTGAAAATTGGGAAAATAAATGTTTTGTGTGTCTTTCATTTCAAGTTTTTTTTATGATTATTATTTTTTTAGTTTATGTAAAGGAAATTTTGAAAATTGGAAAAATAAATGTTTTTGTGTGTTTTTCATTTAAATTTTTTTATGATTATTTGTATTATTTCTTTTATTTTTGTGATTTGTTTTATGTTCTTTTTATGAATCTTTCCTAATCATCATACACTACTTCCTGAATTTTGCTTACATCGTATTATATGATTTCATATCATACTATATAATATTAATAAAAAGGCCAATTAATTGATCACATCACATCCAATGGCTAAAATTGATCAATCATTGGTGACCATACTACATGAACACTTACTTAGTACTGTACGATACATGTGGCAATGGATGTTGGACAAATTGATTTTGGCCAATACGATATTTAATATTGCATCATATTGTATGAACACCTGCTCATATAGTATAATCTAACAAATCAATGATCGTCCAGGTTGACACCTCAAGATGAATACCTTTTCTCTAATTAACTAGTGTGATACTGATCATACTGTACGATAAGACTACCTTTTTTTTAACTGAATAGACTGGATGAAATTTAATGCAATCGATCATACTGGACAATGTCTCTATCGTACTGCACAATATGGCCATTCTATTTAAAGAGAGAAAATTCAAAGATTTTCTTTACTCAACCCATTTCACTCTTCTTACCTCCTCCCTAAAGATTTTCTTCTTTCAAATAGCCAAAGAAAAGCGTTCACGAGCTCTAGTTGGAAGTTCTTCTTGATGCCCCATGGATACTCGATTTGCTAAAGCTGCTTAATAAGAGGCTTATAATGGGTATGAAACTACCAGGATCATGCCTTCCAAGATCATAAACTAGGAATTTTTAATCTTCCAGGTACTCTCTCTCTCTCTCTCTCTCACTCTTTACTCATACCACCCTTCAGTTTATTCTCTCACTTTCCTACCCGTTCAATTTTGAACTTATTTTTAAATTATTTTTCTAGTCTCTGAATTAATATTGAGGGTAATACCCTCCAATCTTACATCAATATGAGGCCTGTCAAGATTACCTACCAAGATTTTTATGAATTCTTGCACCTCTCCACAACTGGAAAAAAGTTCACCTTGTAGCTTCAAACACTGACTATAATTAGACCCTTGCAAACACTACCCTTAGGAAATCAAATTTTAGATACCACATCTCCCATATCAACACCTTAGTGCAAGATGACAGAATAATCCATCATATCCTTCACAACTCAATAAATTCGAAATCTAGGGATCGAATTAACATCACACCTCTTCTAACCATGACTACCTACATCATAATGATTGAGATAGATTTCAATGCAGCTGATCTAATCATTTAATATCTTGAGAATCTAACCTGCATTTGAGATCCTAGACATAAATGAAAGCTAAATCTTCCCTTATGATGTCTTTTTTCCTTCCTTGGGGCTTATTTCTGGTTCCTTGGTCTTTGGTCAATTGGTGCTTTGGATCTCTTACCTTCTGGTGGTTTGTTGTTGGTGTTTTTCAATATTTGAGTTGTTCATGGTTGTTTATGTGGGATATAGGGTTAGTGGTGGTTTATTCTAAGAGGGGTATTGTGCCTTTTATTCCTTTGATTTGTGTTGGGTTTCCCTTTTTTATATCTTGAGTGTTGGTGGTTGTTGTCGTGAGTTTACTTGGTTCTTTTCTTTTCGGTGTTATATCTTTAATTAGGGGTGCTGGTGCCATGTGTTGCAACTCTAGATTCGAGTCCTATGTTTTTTATGATAACAAATATTATTGATTTTTTACTATGTTATCAGCTGTTAATTGATATTATTACATATTTGTTTATCTTATGTGCTAACATTTCAGGTCCACCGTTCAATTGCAAGTTTGATCAGCTTAAGATTGGGTAGACTAGGATTAAGTATGTCATGAAAAGTCTGTATTTTTAATTATTATATATTTTTACCTTTCTTGAGTCAAATCATATATTTGGTAGATAGTAAGCTTGGTAACGATGCACACACACTCAAAAGAGTTAGTTAGTGACAATACAAAAGTTGGATTTTTTGAACTAATCGTACTATAAGATTCATATCATATTATATAATCAACTAATCAAAAAATGATCAAAAGGGCAAATTGTGATAATTAATGCAAGATAAAGTAATCATACTATACAATGTATATCATAAAAGATGATCAGTTGAAATCAGGATCCCATCCACCAATCCAAATTTAGGTAATATTTTGAAATTTAAATTTTATACTCATCATACTGGATGATAGGTATCATTCTGTATGATGTTATTAAATCTTGCCTAAATTAATCCTGTGATTATGGAATGAATTTTGATTAATTGATCCAGTCATATCAATCAAGATGATTCGACCAATCATACAGTACAACTCGATTCCTATATGAGATGATAATTTATTCATCGCTAATCATATGGGATGATAATCCAAGTCATTTATATTAACCGTACTGGAAGATCATCTAAATTCTCCTGGAAGATCAGCTCAATTCCATGAATTGATCATATAACACCTAGCTCTTCATACAGCACTAACAGGAATACTTTAAACTAATCATACTTGACAATCCATGATCATATTGGATGATCAGTGTCCCCAGAATTGAATTTAGGGCACTTTTTATGAGGCATTGTATTTAATCTCTCTCATTGAACTGTTTCAAAGTCTTTGGATACTGAGTATTCTTGAGAGGCGGCTTTGAGAAGAAGTTCTAGGAGATCTTTAGGAAGAAGAGGGAGAACTTGTGTGTGAGGCGTTCACACGGTTGCTCCAAGCAAGTGGCTTTCCTTGTTCATCCGAGTGTCTATCGAGGTTTCTTAGGTGGCTCTGGGAAGAAATTCCTCAGCTCAAGAACATGGTTCTCTGCCATCACCAGGAGAGTGAGAAAGCATTTTAAGGTACTATGTCTTCTCCAAGAGGGAGAAAAAGATTGAAGGTCTATTGCGTCCCTTGGAGGGCGACAAATCTTACGGCTCTTCACTGCATAGTGTTTGGTGAAAGTGATTTGTGTAAGGCTTTTTCACCTTACTGTGAGGGAAAAAGGAGAGACAATATAGTCCTAGTGCAATACTCAGAGAGGAGGACTTTGGGGAGTGGACGTAGGTCATTATTTGACAAGACCACTATAAATCTATGGTGTGTTTATTCTGATTTCTATTTTTTACATTTTACTTTTTGCATTTTAATTCTGTTATACTGCTTCATGAAAATCATATTCAATGCTTCATTCTTCTAACTATAATTTCATCGTCATTGCTTAGATTTTTAAATAAATTTGTTTTCTTCCACACTAAGTGAAAATTGCTACTATTTTTTTAAATATTGAAAAAAAAAACAAAAATATTTTCTTTATTTTTTAAATTAAGCAATAAGTTTTTAAATTCACCAATTCACTACCATCTTGGTGTGCCTAGGGACAAGTTCACTTAGACTTAACATTCTTATCGAACTTTCAAAGAAAACTCCTTTGGGTTCACTTGGGTCAAGCTATGTGACTTGCTCAAGTGGGCCCATGGGCTGAAACATTTTTAAATGACCCTTGGGGGCCCAATGGATACTACCCATAGGTTTTGATGCATTATTTTGGTCTAAATCATTAATATTTAATTTTTATAGCTTTAAGACTAGTTCGGTCAACCATTGCTAAAAGTTCATGAGAGTTGTTAAACCCTAAAGACCTAGTCCCGAGGCTAACCAAGAGAGGGGGGGGGGGGGGGGGTGAATTGGTTATTTTAAAAATTCTTTAACAAAATGAAAATTTAAAAATCCCTTGATGTGGAACCAGATTAGTTTCACAATAACAAAAATTTTAGAGATTTCAAACATAGAAGAATTCACAGAAAAATACAAAAATTAAATGAGGAAAAATAAATAGAAAGAACACACCATAATTATAATAGTTCAGTCAACATGACCTACATTCACTCCCCAAAAATTTTCTTTTTAAGTATTGCACTAAAAGAAGTGTCTCTCTTTTTACTCCCACAGCAAGGCGGAGATGCACTTACAAAATCTTTCCATTGAGATGGTGAGACAGAGAACCTTGAATCATTTTACTCCCTCCTACAGTAGGTAGTGAACTTGAAAATCCTTTTACTCCCTCCTGGTGTACGCAGAGAACCTGAGAATCTTTTTACTCCCTCCTGGAGTAGACAGAGAACCTGGATCTGATGCTGATGAAAGTATCCCCTAGAGCCACCAAGGAACTAAAAAAATAGCTTAAAGAAGGCGGTGGAAACTTTGCTTGGAGCAACCTTTGTAAATTCCTCACAACTCCCCCTTACAAGGATCTCTCTCTCTCTCTCTCTTAAGCTCTCTATCTTCCTTCTTAAAGCACTCTCTCAAGACCACTCAATAGCAAAAGATTTCTCTAAAGACCATATGAGAGCTTAAATAGAGATTTGGTCCTCCAAAATATGCCCTAATTTTTAATTTGCCATCAAAGATCATCCTGTACGATTAGTACAAAATAGCATATTCAGCTAGTACAAACTATATTAGTATGTATGATCAATTCAAGTATTTATATGGATCATCTCGTACGATCTTACAATCATCCTAGATGATTAGTTTATGAGTCTTTATAGATCATCTAGTATGATAGCCGACGATTAAATATCATCCCATGCACCAATCGGTTCGTCTAGTATGAAGGAGGGGTATAGTCCAAGATGGTTAGTTGACATATTATGGTTTTGATCCTGCATGATGGGTAACGATACCATGCTAGGATCTGGTCGTACAGTACGATCATATTCGATCATCCTGTATGATATAATTGATCAATTTAATAATAATTAGACCCTTAACCACATGATCAATTTAGACTTGATTGTCATAAATTATCTAGTACGATAGAGATCGTAATGTACGATTAGAGTACAATTTGTATTATAAGAAATTGCCTAAATTGTGATCGGTGGCTATTTTTTATGTTTATAACTGATCATCCTGTATGATCTTAATCATCCAGTACATTTAGTTAATTAATCTCACTTAATAATGGGTGTCCTAATTAAGGTTTTCTTCATAACCGATCATCCAGTACGATTCATATATCATACTGTATGATTAGTTAAAAAATAGAAAAAATTTTCTAACTCACTAACTCACCACCCTTGAGTGTGTGTGTGCAAGCTTACTTAGCTTGGGATCCACCAGATACATGACTTGACTCAGGAAAGGTAAAAAGTACATTGAAATTGAAATTACAGACATACTTAACCCTAGTTCACCCGATCTTGAGCTGATTTGCATTACAAGTGAACTTGTGGATCTAAAAGGTTAGTGAGCAGGGCAAATAAAACAGATATGCAATATAGTCGTAGTAAAGAAATAATAATATTTTTTATTATTAAAATCATAGTACTTGGGCCTAGATTTGCAAAAATGGTTGACTTGGTTAACGAAGTTTTTCCATGGGCTAGGGTTTGCTCCAACTCCTTCCAAATAACATTTAGAACTTATTGTAGAAAATTTTATGCCATGTTTCTAGTCTCTGTTGAGCTCATAAGAATACTAGCTTCTTTCTGACTAACAGTATGTTTGTTCTAATCAACACACTTACTGTAATAACATCATCTCCTTTAATAATTCATAAAACTTAAAAATATATATCTAAATTTCTAAATTTTCATTCATGTCTCTCTAACTGTTCCACTATGTCTCTGTCGACATCATTAATTCATACTAGACTTTAAATTTATAATTGGCCACATCATAATTAAATTAAGTTTTGAGATAATTGAAATAAATTTTTTTTTGCGAAGGAAATGACTAGACCAAGTCTAACATTACACAATTTATTGTAATCAAATTATAAATTTAGAAAGAACAATTAACTACAAAAGAACAAACTGATCAGCACAAAATAACACCTCTTTGTTTCTAACTGAAAAAAATAAATAAATAAAAAAAACCTATGCAAGAATGAGAAAGATGGAACCAAGGAAACAATTTAGCCTAAGTCCTTTCCTCTTAAGAACTTCTCTCAATTCTCCTCGTAAACTCATATGCACTTACTCTCACTCCCACAATAAGAAAGACCTAGAAAAAAAAAAGACAAAAATTAACCAATCTAAAGTTAGGTTCCCAATTTAAATATAACTCAATATAAAAACCAAATTGCTTGCTGGACCCATGACACTATGGTGCTATTCTACAGAACATTGGCACTTTACCAAAATCACCGTGTTGTTTCACATGTTTAAGTACCCATTCCCTTGATTGCCTCCATGTTCACAATGTGATGCTCTGATGTAATTCTTCTCTTTTTGTTGATGATTTAGAAAAGGCTTACCTTGATGCCATTTTTTTAACAACTTTATTGAATGATTGGGCTCTAAAACTATAATTTTCATTGGACTATTAATAACAACTTGAAATTGATGGGCTTAAAAGATGGTGAGAGCCATGAGTTCTGACTTTTAGCACCAAAGTTAGCTTCTACATGATTGGGTGCCATAGCTTGGCTCACTGAGTGTTTATCTCACATAATATATTAGTTAATATCTTTCTCCCTTTTCTCAAACCTAACTAAGCTTAGGGCATCCTCCCCGACTTGTGGGTACAAAGGATGATCATCCTTTAGTTGAGAGCTTTATAATAATCCGGCAACCCAACCTTTTGATTTGAAGATAACAAATATCATTAAATATTTATTTCGTTTCTCCTCCTTTGCATACAACATATGTTTTCCGTGTGTATTAGTACCATTTCAGGTTTAGCATATGCCAAGCATCGTTAGAGAATCAAGGCTCAAGATATAGTTATATAGATTATAGTTATTTAAAAGAGTTTATAATTTTATTTTTTGTGAGTCAAAATATGTGAAAAAGAGTATGTTAGCTTAGCAACCGTGCATACACATATAGAAGGAGCAAAAAAAATATTTTAATTTTTTTATAAACTATACTATATGATCCACATTGTATTGTATGATCAGTTTGAACAAAAATTCATTAAAATAGTTTATATGAATGAGAAAATTAAATTTAAATTATAACTAAATGTACTATATGACCATCTCATCATACAGGATGATAAAAAATTACCAAAAACTCCATAGTCGATTCAAACTTAACATATGTAAATTTGAATTTTGAAAATTAAACTATTCATACTATACAAACATAATTATACGGTATGATATTTTATTTTATTGCCTACTTTAATGTCAGTTAATTAAGAAATAAAATTGGTTCTAAATTAATTATAGGTCGTATTGTACGATCATGTATCATACTGTATGAATCACTCAGGAACTCTTGGATGAATTTTGGTTTGTCATGTATGATTTGAAGTTTAATTTGAACTTATTATACTAGAAAATTTCTAATTATATAGGATGATCTTTGATGGTGTTGAACTAATCATACTGTGCAATCAATATAACATAATGTAGGAATAGAGTTAGCAGAGTAGAATTATTAGGGTTTTTTAAAGCCCACTATAAAACCTCTCTTATTAACCTATATAGAAGTCTTTTGGCAGTTAAGGACTTTGACTTCTTTAAGAGAGTGTCGAAGAGTGCGTTTTTAGGGAGAAGAACCTTGTGGGTTTCAAGGGAGTGTGAGAGAGGGTTCCACATGATTGTGTCAACTAAGTTACACCTGAGCTCATCCATGTATCATGGTCTATATTGAGGGAAGCTTTAGGAAGAACCCTTTGGTGTCAAAGGGCTGCCAGCTACTCCACTATTGGGAAGGTAAAAGGGATTTAGGTTAATTTTCCTCAATTGTAGGGTGAAAGTGATTTTTGGCTACTCCACCTCACTAGGAGGGTGAAAGTGACTTAGTCTACTCTGCCACACCAGGAGGATGAAATTGATTGTAGTTCTCAACCACACTAAGGAGGTGGAAGTGATTTAATAAAGGCTTCTCTACCCAGCCATGGAAGCTGAAGGGAGTTACTAACTATTCAATGCAATAACTGAAGGGGAGGTATTCGAGGAGTGGACATATGTCAAGTTCATCGAACCACTATAAAATCTAGTTTGTGTTTCTTTTTTTCTTTTTTAGTATTTATTTTCTGCGCGGTGCTATCTTGCATTATTACTTTTTGTAATTTGGTTTGGTTTTAGTGATCATTACTATACAAAAATCATCATGGTTGATCATTAGTGATATTTTGTCAAAAAAATAAAATTAGAAAAATAAAAAATATCTTTTATTCACTTTTTCTACAAAAATAAAAATTATGAAAAGATAAGAAGTTTTATGGCATTGTTATTTTATTTTTGCTTCTGCATTAATATCAAAAATTTTTTAATTTAAAAATATTTCAAAAAGTTTTTTTAAAATACCAATTCAACCCCTCTTAGTATGACATTCCGTATTTTAATTAGTTTCAAAATCATATACTTAACCTTTAATTAGTATCAAAGCGGGATCTCTTGAATAATGATTTAAAAACCTAGAGATATATCCAATAGAACACTTTGAAAACAAAAATACTACTAAAGGGTATTTAATTTTCAGTCCATATTTTTTTATAACATTCCTTTAAATTTTTGAAAATCTACATGTCTGCATTCTTTGCAATCAATTGACTATCATATGTGACATATGATAAAAATAGGTTATTCTATTCCATTCCGCATTATTAATGGCATTAAAGTATAAATCTCTTTTATTGAATGGAGTATAAAAGATAGATATTTAGCTCAATTAAATTCCAAATATTTGAATTATTTTTCTTTTGTGCCTTGAAATCTGCAAACTACATGTGTGTATCAACATGTACAACTAGTAAGGAAATTTATAATAGAGTATGCATTAGATATGAAAGCACTAATGAAGTTAAACAAACACATTTAAATTTACTATTTCATGAATATGAATTATTCTATATGAAACCTAGCAAAATTATTTCTGAAATGTATACTAGGTTAAGCAAAATAGTCATGTGTATGTATGCTTTAGGTTAAGAACTTTCAATTTAGAAAAAGTAAACAAAATACTGCGTTGTTTGCCCAAAAAAATTAAATGCAGAAGTCACTAAGATTTATAAATCTAAATATTTGGATGATTATTATATTCACAATTTACAAGGCTCTCTTATTGTTATGAGCAAAATATGAGCCAAAGACTGTTATATGAAGGTGACAAAAAGAAGAAGAGAATAGTAATGTTGAAGGGTGATGACACAGACAACAATAGCTCAACAACTGATTATAATGAGGATATTTCTTTTATGACCCATCAATTTAAAAGCTTTCTGAAGTGTAAATACAAGCATCGCCTCCAAAGGAAAAAGGGTAAATCAGGTAAAAATAATCAATATTACTCTTATGTAGTTTACTTTGAGAATAGGAAGCCTATAAACTTGAAGTCAGATTGCCCAAACCTCAAGAGTCACCCTACTGGGGAAAAGGGTGGAGAAAACCTCAGTACTAAAAAAGGAAAGCAGAGGATGCAAAAAGCTTTCTAGGTATACTCAATTTCACTCTTATAAGTGAAACTAGAAGAGGAGGTAGCAAATTTATGTTTAATGGAAAATGATAGTATTAAATCTGATCATGATGAGGTATGTGAGCTTACTTATGATGAGTTATTTTATATTTCTAAGAAAATACATGATTCATACAAAAAATTGAAAAAGTATCACTCATCTCTGAAAAAAGAATTTTCATTATTAAAAGAGGAGGTTGATTCTTTAATAAATGAGCATTCAATTTTTAAAATTAAGCATATCACTTTAGTTAAGGATCATGAATCTCATATGGATGAATTTGGTGCATTAAATAAGTAGCATACTATATTGTTAAAGTAGTATAAATCCTTACAAATTGAGCATAGTAAATTAAAAGAAGCATTAAAGGAGCTGGAGACAATTACATTAGACCTAGATAATAATTAGAATGCATTAAATTTTGAAGTTTCTAGTTTTATGAATGTAAATGAGTATTTAACAAATCAAGTAAAAATATAACAAAATAATATACCCGAGCCTACAGGTTGACTAAATCCACACCCTAGGACACACAATGGATCATACATCCCTAGGAAGAGGCATTATCCCCCATAAAAATTAGTAAATCCATTTTTGGGGGTTAGGTGTTAATCTTATCTCATGTTAGGAAATATTGTACTCACTTGCACATTACACTTTAGAGCACACTTAATTTGGAGGCCCAAAGCATCAACATCACAACATAGCATTCATATATCCATGCATAAGGAAGGACCTAAAAACCCTTGGGTTCCCAAAACTAACATTTGATTACATTCGTAGGCATGCTCTCACAAGAAGTCCAATGACAGCAGATAGTATCTGGACAGCAGATGCAACACATAATTAAAAATCTTAAACATCTTATCCTATTGGTGTCCAAGAAAGAAGGAAGAGCTACATCGGGTGATAACAGTACCTACGTATCACTAGTAAATTTGATAAATTGTTTGTGTTGCTATATTTTATAGAAGGGTAAAAAAAATCTATTAAGAATTAATCAGCTGTGATAAATTTTTTTTAATATTATATTAATGTGTACAAAATATTCATAAATATAAAATAATAAAAGTGTATTGACTAATAATAAAAAAAATATTTTAATTACATTAATGAATCATATGATGATTGTTATTTTGAAAATAATGTTTGATGAGTGATTGTTAAATTTTTAAAAGTGATTTCTAAAGAGCGATGGTTATTATTTTGAAAATGATTTTTAATGAGTGATAATTGTTTTCTCGAAAATGACTTTTATAACTTCAGGATACTAAGGAAAATCAATAAGTTATGGTTAGTTAATAGCATTATTAAGATAGAACCTTGCAAAGAACATCTTTTGTTAAGTGTGAAAAGTACGAAAGGAAACATATTCCACATTCAATTCAATTGAAAATGTAGTAATCAATAAGTAAACTTAGAGATATCTTGTATGGAATAAATTGGACCTATTGATATAGTGAGTCTAGGAAGAAGGAAATTTGGACTTCTATTGTTTTGATGATTACACTAAATACATTTTGAAATATCTAGTATGGATCAATTTGAACACATTCATATAACGAATCTAAAAAGAAAATAATTTGGATTTGTATTATTTTTTTTATAATTACACTAGGTACACTTAGATGAAATTTCTTAAAAGAAATAGAATCATTTTAAAAATTAAAATACTTTTAATTTTGATGAAAATAGAGCATTTAAACAATTAATAGATATCAGGCAGCTAAGAAAGTTGAAAAATTATTATATGCTGACATTAAAAATCAGTTGAAAAATATCTTTACCAAAGCCCTAAACTATGACACACTCAATGCACTTAGGACTAGACTAGATGTAATTGAGTTAAATTCTTAAAATGGTAGAGGTGTATTAGGATGTGAATTTAGTATATATATTTGTTGTTATTTGTATTTGTTTTATTTCTTTTTTTTCTTTTTTTGTTTATGAAAAATTACTTGTGGAATTATCTGTATTCATCACACACCAAAAAAAATTATTCACATCATACCATATGATTCACTTTAATATTATATGATCCACGAAAGTCATTAAATCAGCACCATTCACTCCATCCAATAGTCTAAATAAACTCAATTATTGGAGCTTATATTGTATCAATGCATATTCATACCATACGAATAGTGCGGCAATATTGTCGGATGATCTTAAATCTGATTAGTATGATCCATTAATAGACATCATACTATACAAACACTTGTTCATACAGGATGATTCATTTGGACATCGATAAAACCGTTGATCCCTCGGGAGAAATAAAATAGTTAAATATCATCCATTATGAAACCCAATCGTATTGTATTATTTAATCACTTTTTACTCTGTTTAGACAGGATGATTCATCTTATTTCAATCATAATGTCTGATCCACTTCATACTATATGATTAGGTAATTTTTTATAAATTGAAAAAAAAGAAAACATTTTCACTTTAAATCACACAATCTTCAAGCATCCTTCCATCTAAGCTTTAATACTACATCCTAGAAGTTATTCTTATCCCCAAGTAGATGACAAATTTCAATGCTAGGATGAAGAAGAAGCATATCATTGCTATTGAGATGCTTAGATTACTCCCCCAAGAAATTTTGAATTACTAGGTATTATATCTATTTGTAGGAACAACTCTTAAGTTTATTTTGATGCTTGCTTTCCCTTTCCATTTTGGACTACTCTTTTATTTTTTTTCAAGCATGAGAATCAATTCAAAATGCACCTATATAATTTCCTATATCTGTAGAAGGCCTATAAAAATCTCTTACCAATAATTTCAAGAACTTCTACATCTATCTACAACCGGTCTGAAACCTCACAATGTTTGTAACAAAGGATACCATAATTGGACTACAGTAAATCTCACTATTAGGAACACCTCAATTAGATAGTATTTTCCCTTAAGTGAGCATCTTAGTCAAAAATATCTGTGTTATCCAACACGCACTTAGAACATCAATCACTCTTAAGTATAGAGATAGAATAAATATCACCCCTTTATTATCTGTTGTGACATACTTTTATATGACTAGCACTAAATTTAATGCAATAGACACGATCTTTCATTACATAGAAAATTTGACTTTCATTAGAAGTTCTAGAGCCTTACGTCGAAAAAATCGTGCACTAGAAATATCATTGCCTATATCTTAGATGCTAATTATAGCCTCATGTACCGATCATAAGAAAATCACTTCCCCATCTTCTACACAGATAGTTTCTTCCAAATTTTATTTAGTGACAGATGCCACAATGCACAGCCCATAGAGGAGCATGATTTTGATGAGAAGGGAGAACCCTACAAGTCCTAGAGGTACTAGCACAGGCACCAGCAGCAGCATACCAGCCACTATTTTATGATGCTGATAGAGCAATTTGATGATTAGAGATGTTCATAGAGACAAACATACAAGAGTCTATCGCTCGTCAGGACCAGTTACAACAATAGTATGAGGTTAGTTGTGCATGGATAAGTTATTACCGCCTTACATAATTCTACTTCTAGCCACCACTCCGACCAGCTAATTAGGATCCTTCTTATGAGTAGATTGTGTGATTATTTTTTTTTAGTTTACTCTTTATAGTGTGATTATATTTTCTATTTTTTCTTATTATTTTGTATTGGAGTTAGTATGTAATTGTCATTTTTGGTGATGTTAAAAGGGGGAGTAGAAAGTTCTTGGTTATACTATCTTATTTTTATTAGTTTAATTTGTATTACTTTATTTTAAGTATTTATTATGACTATGTTTTGCTTTTATTTTAAAAAAATATAATTAATGTCATTATTTTTGAGTTAGGGTGGGTCAATAATTCTTACTTGCTATGAAAGTGGCCTTCTATTAAAGGCAACTTCCTAAATTCGTCCATGGTGAATTCTTCTTAAGGTTGAGGGCCCCCTCTAAATGAATGCTTTATAGGTGAGTGCCCTTTATCGGATGAGTTTTCTTAGGGCAAGAACCCATCAAACAAATGCATATAGTTAATTCTTTAGTGAACTTACTTAATCCGTACAACTCAATCAAATCAACCATTTCAGTGTATACTTACTTCCCCACTCACCTCCAACCCCCCTTCCAAACAACCCCCCCCCCCCCCCCCCCCCCCCCCTTCCCACACAAATCCAAATTAATAGCCTTACTACCTCAATATATTGATTGTTGTTTTCTTGACATGTCCATTAAATATTCCTCAGGTGTTTTGTTCATTCTAAAGGTTTGGAGTTGCACCATCAAAGTACAATGATAAAAGAAAAGCACATGTTCATGTTGCTGACAAAATGATTTTACAAGAAAGCAATAGAAATTGTTTTAGATTAATATGTTCTCCTCTCTCTCTCTCTCTCTCTCTCTCTCTCTCTATATATATATATATATATATATATATAATGAAACTATTTTTTACAGCAAAATAACCTCTCTAATGGGTGGGTTCAAAAGTGATAAATTATGAAGTAAAAAAAAATCTTATTATTATTATTATTATTATTATTATTATTATTATTATAGGCATATAAGAGTAATAAATTCAATTATAAAATTGGCATGCCAAATTTGGCCCATTAAACAATTTACCTAAGAAAATTCATATTATAAATTTTCTATTAGACTATCCCATGAGATAAAAAATTATATAAACTTGGAAATTTATAAGCAAGCATTTTAAGTTTGATCATACAAAACAAAAAACCTTCATTTTTTTTCTTGTGAATGATTATATGTAGGGTTGCTAATGTGACATCAAACTTTGCACACCCTAGCCAAAACAACCAAGTAAACAGTAATTGTCTTCTTTCGCTCGGTAAAATAATTCCGTACTTTAGTTTTTAGGAGGATAAACTAAAATGATAAATAGGAAGGATGAAGCTTGCACACCCTAGCCAAAATAACCAAGTAAACAGTAATTGTCTCCGTTCGCTCAGTGAAATAATTCTGTACTTGAGTTTTCAGGAGGATAAACTAAAATGATAAATAGGAATGATGAAGCACTTCTCCCAAATTTGTTTTATTTTAAATACTCTCATATTAGTCAATGTAATTATTAAACAACAAGCAATCATCAAGCAATGCTTTGACCATCAGCTCTCCAGTTATGACCGCAGCTTGGGTTGCAGCAAGCATTCATCCGAGCCAAGCTTACCATCGGGTTAATCTGCAATGTCCAAAAAAAACAATTAAAAAAATTGTAGGGATGCTAAATATAATAATGGTGTATCAACAACAACATCATTGGGGGGGGGGGGGAGTGTTGAGGTGGGATGGTTAATGCATAATAATATAAATATAAGATGCATTTATTAGTTAAAAAATACTAATATGTATGTAATAAATGTAATAAAGATGTATCAACAACAACATCATGTGGGGGGGGGCGGGGGGGGGGGGGGGGGGGGGAGGGTTCATCCATAATTTATTGATAAGAAACATTTGTTATTTAAAAATACTAACATGTATGCAATAAATATATTAATGATGTATCAACAATAACATCATCAAGCCATTATCCCACTATGGGGGGTGGCTATATGAATTATTTTTCTCGATTGTATCATATTAATTAAGAGTCAAATTCTTGTTTAGATGAGATAAAAATGGATTTTTTTTTATGTTTTCTAATCAAGTCTTTTGAGATCTATCTCTACGTTAATTTCTTAACGTAGGCCGGATCTAAAACACCTACTCTCTTAATCAAGTCATCAGATAGCTAATGTTTTTGAGTCCAAACCCTCTAAGACGACTCTCTCTAGCCGCTAGTGCTACTCCAACCTTTTCAAGTATAATAATGTTGTATGTATTAAAAAAAAAAATTATAACTACTATTCAAATTTAATAAGCATGAAACATATGGAATCTAACTGAAGAAAAAATAAAAAAATTTAAACTTTCTTGTGTGTTTTCAGTCCCTATTTCTTAATTCATCATCCGAAGCCATTACAAGAAGGAATTCAAATTAATTAACATATATACAAATGTATAAATAAAGAGGAGCTAACCAAGAAGAATGCAACATGTGGATGGTTGCAGACAGGGCATTTGAGTCCCTTTTCACGAGGAAGTGTGGGATCCGCATAAGCATCTCGCAAGATCAGAGGTCGCTCGGTGGTTTGTGTTATCTCATTTCTGTACACGCGGTTACTTTCCGCCACCTCCTGTAATAAATTTGTCAATTCACTTATTCAATATGAAGTCTACTGTAATTATATATATATTTCTGATCACAAGTCAGAATTTTCATTGATATGGAACCGTGTAACTGCAGGTGCGGCAGGCACTGAGTTCGATCTTCTGCTTCTTATCCTCTCTTGGGTAGAGTAGATTGTTGCTGCATGTACACAGATAAACATTCAAAGAAGTTAATATAATTTCTGTTAAACGTAATTAACACATTCAAACTAATTAGATTAGAAGAAGCTATCATGGAGAATGCAGACGGAAAGGTAATGCTTTCTACCATTCGGGACAGAATTTCATGGGAGTACTCATGGCTTCCAACGCCACCAGCGTCGGGCCTCAATGACTCTTAGTTTTCTTTCAAAGAGAGATGAGAAGAACGAAAGAATGACAGAGAGACAGACATGGAGATAGAGATTCTACGCATTTTAAAAGCTTAATGTAAGCCGAAAGATGCTAACAAATATAACAGTAATCCTTAAACTTAGTTGCATCGAATGCCCCGAATTAGCAGTTTAAACAGCGGTTGAGCTGTTTCTTCTCTCAATCATTAAGGATTCAAATTGAGCCTTTGAATTTATATTTATTTTATTAATTTTACTTTTATGTATTATATTATAATTTTAGAAAATAATGAGAAAACAAAGTGATGTTGAATGACAGAAATTTTATTATTATTATTATTTTATTTCCTGCACATAACATTCTTAAATTTTGAATTTATGAAAATCTGGCTTTTTAATTTACTTGATTATATAATATATTTGAAGAAAATTTTGAGTATTACCAAAACAATGTGAAAGAGCTTTATTTAATCCTATTTACGGACAGAGGATATGCTATCATGCATGGAGAATAAATCTATGTGAAATTTCTGATGGAGAGAGGTCAAGATAGATCATCGTTCACATCAAATGTTAAATTCCGTAAATACTATGTTAGAAGGGATTGATGACATTGTTGTTGAACAACTTGGACGATTTTAAATGATTTGAAGACAATCACCTATTTTGAATGGGTTGTCAAAAAATAAAAACATTCTTATATACATAATTTATTACGAGTTAGTTACTTAGGTTTCATTTGAGATGACTTTCTTATTGCTTTTTAAAGTAGCTTTTTAGTGCAAAAAATTAAAAATTTTGTACTAAATAGCTATTTTAAAAAACAGTAAGAAAGTTGTCCCAAATGAAGCATTAGTTATGAAAGGCAAAGCCTCTTGAATTGGTTTAGAATGGAGCTGGAGAATGACTCCGTTGGCCAGATATTCTTCCTTCTTTTTTCTTGATAGAAATACAAGGCAAGGAGCTTAAAAGAATGTTTTGATGAGGGAGAAACGGAATTCTATGTGTGAAGTAATTTTCATTTTTTTTTTTACTTAGTGATGCTTTACATCCCTCACTTGGGCTATGGGAATGATTGGCGGTTTTGAAATAAAGATCGAGAAACTTAGCTATTCTTTATCATTTAGGAGATAAATCAAGTGATAAAAAGGAATTGTAATGAAATTTCTCCATATCGCAAGGACTTCATTTTCATGGTTTAAATGTTTTTTAGTAGAACTGCCTAAGGTTAATCACATCTCTCATGGAAGGGAGCTCTTTGATTAAGCAAGCTGATGCTTGTGCACTTATAAATATGCTTTTCCAATGGTTTCTTTGGGACAAAAGAGGAACTCATCAAATTTTATGCCTGGAGGAAAGTTTTTAACATATTGTTAACTTAAATAATTAAAATATCATGGCTACATCATCCTAGGAAGTTTATAGACTCTGATATATTTAGTTTTTTTTTTTTTGATAAAACCCACAGAGAGACATATGTGTTAATAAAGAAAATGATTACAAGTCCTTAAAGGATCAAATGCTCTCAAAAAAAAAAAAAGAAATACATCCAAATAAAAAAAAACTGATGAGCCTACGATCCAATCTAGTCACAACAAATAAAGGGAAAAAAAGGAAAGGAAAAACAACCCAGAAGCCCTCAGGGAGAACAAACCAGCAACTAGCACAAGATCGAGCCAAGAAACGACTAACAGAAGAGAAGTTATCTGCAAAACAAAGAGAGACCACCACAAAACACAAGCAAAAACCACAAATAATACCTGACATGGAGCCAAACCAAATACCATGATAAGAGGCCAAAATAGAAACCACCAACCAGTAGATCTATAAGACAAGAAAACTCATCCCACATACAGCCAGCACCACTCAACAAGGAACAAAACAGGGAGAAACCACCCAGGCCACACCCAAGAACGACCACCAAGAGTACAATCAACACAACACCAAATCAACCTCGAACAACCACACAATGCCTAACACAACACCCAAGAATAGCCACCACACTTAGCAAGCCCAAGAACCAAACTGTCAACCAAAGAACAAAGAATACAAATACAACAGGCAGAAAGACCACACCCCAGAAGAAACCATAAAGGGAAGTGTCAAGAAGCTTTAGAACAAGTAGAGTTAACAACAATATTTTTAATGTTTTGTACAACCTTTTTACCTTTAAATTTTTTATTTTATTTCCAACCACAAAAATAAACCCCTCATGATCAACTTGAACAACATCCAAAATAGCATCCTCCAGCAAAGCATGATAATTTCCAACGCTTACTTCCTTAGCATTCTTCACAACACCTGATGGGTCATGCAACCGGTCTGTATTATCAACAGTAGTGCCATCAGTTTATCCATTCACAAGTGACTTCTCCAATCCTATAGAGACCAAAGCTTCATCATAAATAGGAGAACAATTAATATCAATAATTGGCTCCATATTAGAGACATCAGAGTAATAAGAACTAGCCATAAGAACAAAAATATTTTCTTGAACAGTGCTATTATCCATAACATCAACCACAATGTCATCCCCTCTATCAACCAAATTTAAAGACACTTCAGGATCAATAACAACAGGAATTAAAGTGGAAGAAATAGGAAAACTTTAGAATTATCCATGAAATTTGCAACAACAGGGAAAGTAGTTGGGGGACTGTCATCTACAAGAGGAGCTAATTGATATGTTTCTTTAACAGTGGCATTCACTGAATTAACATTAATATGATGTTCCTTAGCTAAATGAGGATGAAGGCTAACGCTTTCCTTTTTAAAATGACCCAATGATTTTCAATGCTCACAAAAGGAGGGGAATTCATCCATTACAACATTTTGTATATAGCCAAAATTTTTAGGAACAATCCAAACACTGCAGGATAATTTTCATTATGTCCTGTTCCACCAACACACGAGCAATCGATAGATAAGAGCCATTAGAAGTAATGGTATCAGTATGAAGAAAATGACCAAAAAGTTAACCAAGAACATGTAAGATACGAGGAATGAATAAATACCGGTGTAGATTCAGGAAGAAGACCCAAATCAGAACAATGGGCGATTCCTCATTGATGTCAAAAAAAGGGGACCAATTGTTAAGTTTCATGAAACAAATACTAACAAAATATGAATGGTGAGAAAAAACTCTGCAATAATCTATATCACTACTCAGTTTTATCAGAACATGCTAAGGATCCAACAGAGTAACCAAAAATCACCGAAAAGTTATCGGTTAAAAAATAATTTTTTTTATCAAATCCAGAGGAGGCCTACAAGTAGGAAACTTTCCAACCAAATAAAACACAAAAGGGGCAGCAAGTGCTAAAACCTCTTCTCCTAAAATCTAAAGTAATGGCAGAAAAGTCTAAGTTTTAAGATCCGAAAATGGCACCAAAGATGAAGCCCCCAAAAGGGCATTAAGAAAAAGATCTAAAGTTAGATTTCCCATTCAAAAAGTTAGGATCATATTAAATTGTATCCCATACATATAGTGGCAGGTGACTAAGGATAGTAAGAAAGTGATATTAATTCAGTAATCGACTTTGGGTATGACATTTTTCCTAAGAACATGCTGAATAACTCAAGCATTTAGGACTAAGGAAATCACTAAAGGTTGGTATTGAGGCAAAGTGAAGTTCCTAAGAGTTGTGTTTACTATGGTCTAATTGTAATCTAAAGATATTGAAACAAAATGTGGAGAAGGACTGGCATTTGAAAGGTAAAGGTACTCATATAAATCATATTTAACAAACTTATGATTGTAGGATAGTGCGGTTGGAAGTTACAAGAAGATTGGAAAAAATTTCTTAGAGAAGCTTGGTGTGATATGAAAAAGAAAGGTAAATGATAAATTGAAGTGTGGAGGTGGAGTACTAGTACCTAATAATATTTGTTGCTTGAAAACTATTAAGGACAAATTGTGGCTATGACATAGGTGATTATGCCATATAAGTATGAAAACTTGTAGGAAGATTACCTAACAGGATCTAGTTAGAGGCATTCCCAAGCAAAATTTTACTAAGGATCATCTTAGTTATGCTTATCAATTAGAAAATCAAACTATTTCTTCTTTTCGTTCTATTAAAGACATCATTACCACTAGATCACTAGAGATTCTACAAATGGATTTATTTGGACCCGTTAGTACATAAATCTAGGTGGTAATGGCTATAGTTTTGATTGTATAAGACTAACATACATTTTTTTAGGTTGGATTCTTAGCACATAAGAGTTAGTCATTTGATGAGTTCAAAATCATCTCCACTTGGATTCAGAGGAAGTTAGCTTGTTTGATACCTAAAATTCATAGCGATTATGATAAAGAGATTTAGAAAGAAAATTTTGAAATATTTTACAAAGAATCTAGGATTGATCATATTTTTTCTGCCCCTAGACCCCGAAACAGAATGATATAACTGAAAGAAAGAATATGACACTAGTAGAAGCTGCTAAGGTAATGTTAGTAGAGTATAACCTATCTAGATATTTTTGTGCAGAAGTAATGAATATTATATGTTATGTGTTAAATTGGGTGAACATTATATCCAGGTTTTATAGGACACTTTATGAGTTAGTTAAGGGTAGGACACCAAACGTTTCCCATCTACATTTGTTTGGTTGTAAGTACTTTATGCTTGGGAATGGTAAATCTCATCTAGGAAAATTTAATTATTAGGTAGATGAAGGTGTATTCTTAGGTTATTCCTCATTAAGTCTAGTCTATAGGGTCTTTAATAAGAGAGCCTTAGCTATAGAGTAATCCACCCACATGGTATTTGATGATTCAGACAGATTAGTTGAATCTTAGATAGAAGATGATGAATAGTTAGAGATTGATTACTCATGGAGTAAAGTTATTGACCAAGGAGATAGAGGAGAACCTTAGGAGTCATTGGCTAGAGAGTGAAGATATTTCTCCAGTCACCCTAGAGAAATGATCTTAGGAGACCCGTTAGTTGGGGTTAGAACCAAGAAAGGCCTTAGAAAAGAAGATAGTCATACTGCTTCCATCTTAGCTGTAGAACCAACCAGTGTAGATCAAGCCCGAGGTGATGGATTCTACCATACATGAGGATTTATGTCAATTTGTTAGAAATGATTTATGGGAGATGGTTAGTAGACTCGCCGATAAGAATGTAGTTAAACTAAATGGGTATTTAAAAATAAGTTGAATGACTCTAGATAGGAGATTAGAAATATTATCAGATTAATTGTTAAGGGGTACAATCAAATAAAATATATTAATTTTGAAGAGACCTTTGCCACTATTACTAGATTAGATGGCATTATAGTCCTTCTAGCATTTGTATATTTTAGAGGCTTCAAATTATACTAAATGAATGTGAAGAGTGCATTTCTCGAATGTATGGTTGTTAAACCACTTCAACAAAAAAGGCACACACAGAGGGGGGTGAACTAGTCTTTTAAAAAATCTTTTTCAAAAATCCCCTTTTTGAAAAAATTAAACCAAATTTATAACTTAAATTTAAAAGTAGAAAGTAAAAATATGCAAGTAAAATGCAAAAAGTAAAGTATAGAAATAAAATAAATGAGCACACTAAAATTTTTATAATTATTCGGTCAATTTGACCTATTTTCACTCGCTAGAGTTCTCATGTCCCGGTATTGCACTAAAAGTTTTTCATGTCTCTCCTTTTGTCCCCACCACAAGGTGGAGAAGCTCTCACAAGCATCACTTCCACCCTCAGTACAGCTGAGTATTGAACCCTTTTACCTTCCCCTGTGACATAGAGTAGTTGAATCCTTTCACCTTCCTCGATGGATTGGAGTAGCTAAATCCTTTTCACCTTCCAAAATGCTGTAGAGTAGCTGCATCCCATTCACCTTTCTCAATACGGTGGAGTATCCAAATCTCTTTCACCTTCTTTAGTGCGACAGAGTAGCCAAGATATTTCACATCGAAGGCTTCTTCATGGAGTTTCCCTCAAGACAAGTGACTCATGGAGGAAGAAAAGTGGATGTTGGCTGGAGCTACCGTGTGTAGACTCTCTCTCATAGTCTCTTACACCCATAAGGCTCATCTCTCTCTCTCTCCCTCTCTCTCTCTCTCTCTATCCAAACTTCACCTCTCTCTCTCCCTTTCCCAAAACTCTCATAAAACCCTTGCTTACAAAAGACACACAACCTTTATGGATAAAAGACTTTTACACATGATATTAAGAAAGTTTAAATGCTAGGCCCCAAAAAACCCTAATTAACCAATTCTGTCGACTCAGATCGAATAGTACAATATATGGATCTTATAGTATGATTAGTTTAAATCCATCAAGGATTGTACATTATGATTAGTAATCATAATGTTTGATTAGTTTAAATAATATATCGGATTGTACAAGGTGAACCAAGGTTCATCCACTAAGTGTTTGGGTGCTTCATATTGTATGATCTATAATCAAACACTATGATCGGTAATTAATTTTGATCTAATTTGATTCCTTAATTACCTTACTTAATTTAGGAAATAATTCAAACATCATATAATATGAAAGTTTGTATAGTGCAAACATTTCAAATTTCAAAATTCAAATTTATCAAAGATAGGTAAATTAGATTTGATAGTGAGGTCTCTAGTTCTAGCTGAACATCCAGTATGATGTGCTAGTTATACAGCATAATTAGTTATATTTTAAATTTATTTTTTTCATTTAAAATATTTTTTTATTAATTTATTTTTGAACTAACCATACAGTACGACGTAGATCATATAGTACGATAAAAAAAATTTTAAATATTTCTTTTTGACTCTCCATGTGTATATGTGCACAGTTGCTAAGCTAACATACACCTTTTACATTACATTTACTCAAGAAAAATAAAAAGTACAAACTCAATCATAAATTAAACCTATACTACACAATCTTGAGCCTTGATCCTTTAACAATGTTTGGTGGATGTTGTACCTAAAACATTAATAAACATAAAAAAGATATGCAATAATAACAAATAGGAGAAGCTAAATAAAATTTAATAATATTTGTTATTACCAAAATAAAAGCTCGGGCTCCTGGATTGCAACAATAACCATAATTTTCTCATGGCTATTTATGATGTTTTCTCTATAATTGATAAATGGGTATTTTAGTGATAGCAAATATGAAAAAAAAACCAAAAAAATTCTATGAAAATTAGGGTATGCATAAAGCTGACATAATTATCTATGTAATGCACGTTATGGTCATATCAAAATTGAAAGGCAGTTTGTTAATTTGAAAAATATAATCTTTCATATGAAAAAATACCATATATAAAAAAAGTAAAATTACATTTCTAAATTTATTTGATGTCTTAAACAACCCTAAATTTTATAATTCAAGCTAATTCAATGCATTTAATAATTAAAAAATAAGGATTTTTAATTATCAAGTATAATAAATAACTTGAGGAGGTAAATAAGCATATCATATAAACTATCATATTTTCTTGAAACTAAATAATTCGAGCATGCATTATAGGTATTTTTATGCAACAAAAATAAACAATAAAAAATTCGATAGGATTAGAAAATTTGAAGGTCATTTGGGTTTTGTTGGGTTAACTTAAGCTTAATGAATTAAAATGGTTAAACCATAGGGTTTAAGTTCAATTAGATTAAGAGATTTTAAATGGCTTAAGGTTTGTTAAATGGTTGAACAAGTAAGAATGAAGGGATCTTAAGAGTCACTTTGTGTATGAATCACTTATGGAATACTAATAGAAGTTTTAAATTTGAATAAATTGAACAATTGATGTCAATTTTGGTCCAATAGGTCCATAATGGTTATGTATTGAGTAATGTGGTTCAATTAGGCTGATCAGTCCAAATCAAGTTTTAACTAGAGTCAATTCTTATATCATTAACTTATTCAAGATGAGTAATCCAATCATATTGATCAATCAAGGTCAATTTAATCAAAATTGCAATGTATACCTTATAGGGATCTAAGATGAGCCAATTGGGGTTAATTGACCTAAAACAAGGTGGAATTGAGTTTATTTCATCCAAAGATTTTGTTTTGCATTCTTTTGATGAGATGATGAGTTTTTTAATGGCTCATGAGAAGAGAATAAATAAAAGAGAAGTGAAGACAGTTGAGAGGAATTTCAAGTGAAGGATTTTGCAGCTAGTAGCAAAAAAGAAGGAGGTCATGGAAGAGGAGCAGGAAGTGCTTACAGTAGAAGAGGTGGTCATGGTGCATTTCATGGAAGAGGAACCTATAGATATAAAAGATCAAGTGGAGGTCAAAAATAATGTTATTATTATAAGAAGTTTGGTCATATTGAGGCAAACTGTTTAAACAAACAAAGGAATTAAGAAAACAAAGACAAAATTTTGTGTGATTTTGTAAGAAGTTTGAACATTCATATGATAAACGGTAGTTCAAACAAAAATAAGTCAATATTACAAAGAAGACTATATATCAAAATAATTTGTTCATGACACATTTTCAATGTGATTGTGATAATTTAAAATTTTTGTTCCTTGATAGTAGTTGTTCTAATCATATGACTAGAATGAAGCCTCCTTTCAAAGAGATTAATATGTGAAAGAAATCAGAAGTTAGATTTGGTGATAATAATGTTATTCAAGTTGAAGGAAAGGAGAGCATTTTTATTGAGACAAGTGATGACAATGTAAATTTATTACATAATATTTTTTATGCTACAAAACTTGCACATATTTTTTTAAGCATTTGGCATTTAATTAATAGTGGATATAAAGTTGGATTTGATAAAAAGGCTTATAATATTGAAGCCAAGAAAGGTAAGCAATAAATTGCCAGAATTAAGATTGCACCAAATAAAATTTTCACTTAATATTTCTACAGCTCAACAGAAAGTCTTGATGGTTAATATGATATATGATGCAAAGTTATGGCATTTTTGAAATGGTCACTACTATATGAGAGGTTTTAAATTATTGTATCAAAAGAAGATGTTTTATGGTTTACCTAAAGTTGACTATAGTGAAATTTGTGAAGCTTGTGTTATGGGAAAGCAAGCTAAAAAGCCTTTTCTATATGAAAAATCATGGAGAGCAAGAAGATGTTTGGAGTTAATTCATGCATATTTGTATGGCCCAATGAATGCATCATCTCATGGAGGGTTTAAATATTTTCTTCTTTTTGTTGATGATTATAGTAGAATGAATTGGGTATATTTTTTGAAGTATAAATTAGAAACCTTTGCAAAGTTTATGCATTTTAAAGCATTGGTGGAGAATCAAAGTGACAAGAATATTAAAATTCTGCGTACAGATAGAGGTGGAGAGTTTACATCAAATGAGTTTGATAAATTTTGTGACAAGTATGAAGTTTTTAAACAATTAGCAGCTCCTAATACACCATAACAAAATGAGGTTGTGGAAAGAAATAAAAAAACTGTTGTAGATGGTAAGAAGCAAGTCAAAGTTGAAGAATTTATCAAATTCATTTTGGGTTAAAGCTGTTGCAACTGCTATATATATTTTGAATATTTCTCCAACAAATATTGTTCAAAATATTACACCTTATGAAGCATGGAATGATAGAAAACCTATTGTTAATCATTTGAAAGTATTTGGAAGCATTGCATATGTATTGGAGGATGACCAAAATAGAAGCAAGTTGAATAGAAAATCTAAAAAGTTGTTATTTATTTGTTACAACATTCAGTCAAAGGAATATGGATTATTTGATCTACAGTTTGAAAAGATCATCATTAGTAGAGATGTTCTTTTTAATAAAGTTGGTATGTGGGATTAGAGTGAATTTATAATTCATGATAAATGAAAATCAGTAGTTAAATTTAAGGAGAATTATTAAATTGGTATCACTAACAATCAAGAAGTAATTCATCCCTTTCAAGTCCAAGATCAATAGATTCTAGCACAATTGAAAGAGAGGTATCATAGAAAGATGAGATCTTTACATGAGTTGTATGATTGTACATTTGCTCTTATGCTTATAGAACCATTATGTTATGAAGATGCTGATGGAAAAGAAGAATGAGAAAATAATGTGAAAGATGAGATTCAACGTAATGAGAAGAAAGATACTCGGGAGCTTGTTGATATGCCACAAGGAAAATAAGCAATTGGTCTTAAGTGAATTTACAAGGTGAAGTATAATTCATATGGAAGCATAAAAAGATACAAAGCAAGGCTTGCTGTCAAAGGTTATGAAAAAAAATATGATATCAATTTCTATGAAATATTTTCTCATATTACTAAATTTGAAACTATTAGACTTTTTTTTTGGATTAGCTGCACACTAAAGTGAAAAGTTTTTCAATTTGATGCTAAATCCGCATTTTTGAATGGTAATTAGGAAGAAGACATACAAATTGATCAACCATAATATTTTATTATTATAGACAAAGACACTACATGAAAAATGTCATTTTCTAGCGGCCATTTTCGTCAAAAAATGATTGAAATCCATCAGTAGATTATATTTCCAACAAATTTTCGATGGAATTTTTCACAACGGTAAATCATGCATCAGAAAATAAACACCGTTGAAAATATTCTACTGGAAATATTTCCAGTAGCTTATTCCGCCGGATATTACTTAAAAAGGTTATTTAGCCCGAGCGGGCTCGTAAACCCGCATGCTATCACCGCAGGCCGTCAACCCACGTGAACTCCACGGACCAGTGAACAAGGCCCGCCTGTGAACTCCACAGGCTCGTGAACCAAGCCTACTAGTGAGATCCCCCACCTGCGCTGTGTGGGACTCAAACCCCGCCCGCTTCAAACAACCTAGCTCTTTCCAATGAGCTGCAATGCATATTGCATTATTTTAGCTGCATTGTTTTTGCTTAAATTGTATTTTCTTAATAATTATTTTATGTTCAGATTGTTTTATCTATTTAACAATATCTATTAGATTAATTAATTTATTTATTTTAATTATTTAGATTAACATAATAATTATTAAAAAATTTTATTATATTAGTTTAACAATATTTAATTTATTTAATTTAATTTAACAAAATGAATAATTTTAAATAATAATAATTTTTATTTTTAAAAAAAATTAAAATTCTGTCAAAAAATCTTCGAAAATTTCGATGGAAAATCCTTTTGAAATGTTCAGTTGGAAATCTGCCAGAAATATTCCATCGCAAAAGCCACCAAAAAATGCATTAGAATTTCTAAGGGATTTATTGATGCCTAAAAAACCGTCGGAAATTTATGTTTTTTCTGTAGTAAGAGGAGAAAGTTTATAAATGAAAGAAGACCCCTTAATGGCTTAAACAGACACTAAGAGCATGGTATTGGTGATTTGATTTATACTTGCAAAAGAAGAGATTTCATAGAAGTAAAAGTGAGCCAACCTTATATGTGTTAGCAAAAAAATGATGATTTGCTTATTGTTTGTATTTATGTTGATGATATTATTTACTCTAGGACATCCAAAGTGTTCATTGAAAGGTTCAAGGCTGATATGATGAAAGAATTTTGTATGGCTAATTTGGGGTTATTGCACTATTTTCTAAGCTTACAAATTTTTCAAGTTGATGGGATTTTTATATCTCACAAAAGATATGCGTTAGAGTTATTAAAGAAGTATAACATGCTAACTTGTAAGATTTTTTCTACACCTATGAATACAAATGAAATGTTAGTTCAAAAAAATGGTACAACTAAGGCCGATGAGAAAATATTTAGAGGAGTTGTGGGTTGTTTTATGTATTTGACACATACCAGGCCTGATATTATGTACTCAATCAATCTTATTTCAAGGTTCATGCATAATCCTTTTGTACATCATCTTGGAGCAACCAAACAGGTTCTTTGTTATATTCGAGAGAACAATTATGTGATTTAGTACAAATTAGTTTCTAACTTTAATTTAGTTGGTTTTGCTGAAAGTGATTGGGCATGTTCTAAAGATGATAGAAAAAGCACAAGTGGATTTATATTCTACCTTCGGTCTAGAGCAATATCCTGGAGCACAAAGAAGCAAGCTAGTGCTGTATTGTTATCTTTAAAAGTTGAATATATTGCAACTTAAGCAATCTAGATGAGGAGAATATATATTTTGTGATAATACATCCACAATATCTATGAAGAAGAATCCGCTGTTTTATGGTAAATCAAAGCATATAGAACTCCGACATCATTTTGTGAGAGAAGTTGTGGCAAAAGGAACTATTGCAATCTAGTATTGATCTACGGAAGACAAAGTTGCTGATGGATTCACAAGCTCTCAAGTTTCTAAAATTTGAGAGGTTTCGATCAAATCCAGGTGTAAGAATTTTGCATTAAGGGGTTGTATTTGTTATTAATGCAAAATTCAATTTAGGTACCATTTAAGTGTTATTAAAAAAACTGAAGCGGCCGTATTAGTGAAAAGGAGTCTTTTCAGTGTTGTGTCGGTTTGCCTTTTTTTTTTAAGAGTTTTGTTTAAAAACAACTAGCTTGCTGAACGTTTTTCTTTTAATGAAGAATAAAAAAGGGTTTTGCACTTTGCTTCAATATTCCACTAGCACGCTTTTTTTTTCTTCTTCTTCTTAATTCTCCAAGTTTCCAACATTAAAAATGAGGAAACAGATTCATTCACTATCACCAATTTACCTCGATGAAGTCAAATTACCTGAAGTATTCCGGCAAGTTAAAGGATTGACTTGTTTACAAAGAAGAGAATACTTACGTCAAGGTACACCGGCTGCCAACGAGTATTGCCTATGTGACAACTTATTATATTATAATAGTCCCATTTATGTTAGTATATCTTCAAGAGAGAAAGATATGTTGTTATATGAATTCCATACGTAGCTGTTGGTGGTCATGGGGGAATTCTGAAAACTTTCAGAAGGCTATCAGCAAGTGGCTACTAGCCAATAATGGGAAAAGATGTTGCAGACTTTGTTTGTCATTATATTATTTTTTAAGAGAACGAAGCAGCTATGACGATATTAGCAAGTTTATTATTATAGTTATCTATTCCTGAACAAATATAGGAAGATATTTCTATGGATTTGGTAATGGGCGTGCCAAATTTAGAATGCTTTACAATTGTTTTTGTCATTATAGATCCTCATGTAAGTATGGTTAATTCAGATTGTACGCTCCAGTTACACAGTAGCAATGGTAACCAAAGGATTCATAGAAATGATCATTTGCCTTAGCTCATTTTATTAATTCATCTTCTGATCTTCCAACTGATACAGTGAGCATATATGTATATTAGAGAGAAGAGAAAGGCGAATGAATGGTTGAATATAAACAGTTATGCAGCAATGGTGTAGATTTTACTATGTAAAATGGTTATCAGAGAAAGAGCCTATAAAGCTGAGATAGTGGCTGCTGAAGATCTCAAGTTATTACTCCTATCAGTGCTGCTTAATTATCATATCTGATAGAGATAATGTTTTTTTTTCTGGCAAACTCACACACACATCGCATACACAAAGACTCGAACCCAAGACCTCTTGGTTGGAAGCCTAAGCTCCCACCCAACAAGCCAAGGTGAGCTATGTGGGATAATGTTTTTCACATTAGAGACACCTATTTTGCTTAAGTGGCACCACACTTTATTTTCCACTTCATTTTAGCATCATCCACAAACTGACAAATATATCGAAACCTTGAACAACTATTTGGAGCAGTATTTATGTGCTTATAGGTCAACATGATTAAAGTTATGGTCTACAAATATTTTTTTGGATAGAATTATGTTGAAATACCGATTTCCATTCATTGGGTAGAATTATGTTGAAATACCAAGTTCTATTCATCTATTCAAGTGACATCATATTAAGCTTTATTTTGGATATTGCCACCATTTATACCAGCTTATGAATCCTATATATCAATTGTGCAAACAAATGTGTGCTATGGTGTAGCGCAAATATTGAAAAAATATTCACCATAGTGCATGTTCAATTTGGAAAATCATACTTTTTGATTTTGTAATGACATTTTCTAATATTACCCCGGGTCTGGCTATACATGTAGCTCATCTTCTACTTGTTTCAGTCTCTTCCCAACACCCAACTCTACCTTGCCAAGCTTAGGATTTATCATTTCCAATCAATTCTATAAATTTCATCACCACCAATTGCTACACCCCCCCCCTTATCAATCCTGCTCTATTTCCAAGCAACTTCATCAGCTAGCTTTCCCTCAACAGCATATGATGGTTACTCACTTTCAAACAATATCGTTTTAATAAAAAGCTGTCACTAACTCATATCATGTGTTGCATATTCTATCCATAACATCCTATTACGCTGATGTTGTTTAACATCTTGAATGTTGCCTTTAAATACAAAGATACATGAATCTAAGTGCCACCTACTCCTTTATAAAAGGAGCTTAGTACCAAATGGATTTTTAAATTGAAATGTAATTCACATGGTTCTATTGGTCAGCACAAAAGATCAATTAATGGCTCAAGGATGCCAAAAGAATTTGGTATTGACTATGAGGAAGTATTTAATGCAGTTGCTAAACCACCTATAATGTATTTATTTTTCACTGTGCCACTTCCATTTATAAGATGGATATTCGATTGGATAGTTTCAGTGCCTTTTTCCATGGTTCACCCTTTGAAATTGTTTGCATTGAGCAACTAAAAGTTCAATTTATAGTTGTTAAACCACTTGAACTACAAAGGCACATCAAAAAGGGGTGTGAATTGGTGTTTTAAAAATTTTTCTATTTCAAAAATCCCCTTTTGAAAAATTTACACCAAATTCATAACTTAGAAATTCAAATTTGGCTTTGTAATGAGGAAGGCAAAAATAAAAAATTACAATTTTTTATTTTTTATTTTATAGAATAAGCAAATAATATTTTATTTTTATTTTTTAGATTTTTTTTTCTTTTAAAACAAAATCTAGAAGCAAAACATTTAGAGTTTTTGTATCACAAGAATATTAATGATCAACATAGATTTACAAGAATGTAAACATGCAAGAAAGTAAAATGCAAAAATTGAAGTGCAGAAATAAAAGAAATGAGCACATAAAAATTTTTATAGTGGTTACGCCCACTCCCTAGAGTCGTCCCCTCTGGGCATTGCATTAAAATTCTTTAGTGTCCCTCCTTTTTTCCCCCACAGCAAGGAGAAGAAACCCTCACAAGAATTACTTCTACCTTTCCCCAGTGTGATAGAGTAGTCAGATCCCTTTCACCTTCTCTAGTGCGGCTGAGTAGTCAAATCCCTTTCACCTTCCTCGGTGTGGAGGAGTAGCCGGTGACCCTTTGAAACAAAGAGGTTCTTCCAGAGTTTTCCTCAAGAAAAACTTTAACTTATGGAGGAAGAAGATGGATGTTTGCCGAAGCAACCATGTGTAGACTCCCTCTCACACTCCCTTGATCCAACATGGTTATTCTCCCTCTCACAACATCACCTCTCTCTCTCCCTTGCTCAAAACCCTCTCTTCAAACCCTTTGTTACATAAGACACACACCCTTGACTGCCAAAAGACTCTCTCAAATGAATTAAGAGATGTTTAAATAGTAGGCTTCTTAAAAAACCCTAACTTTTAATTTAGCTGTCATTGTTCGTACAGTATGACTTGTAGATCGTATAGTAGAATTAGCTCAACTGTCCCTGGTAGTAATGTATGATGGGTAGTGCTCTGTACAATCTGTTCAGAAACTTTTATTGATCCTTCAATATGAACACAGGGTCATATAGTATAAATAGTATAATTGAATCATAGTTCGTCCAAGACAAGCTCCTGGATTACCAAAAATCATCTCTATGGATCGTCTAGTACGATCATGATCATACCATGTGATCTTAAACCATAGTTAAGTCTCATTTGACTACTTAATTATTGTATTAAATCTGGCAATTTTTTAAAGCATCGTGCAGTACAATTGTGTTCATATAATATGATTAGAATAAGATTTAAAAATCAAATTATTGTCTAATTTAATTAATGTCTTGGTTTTTGAAAATATGTGACCATCCTATATGATTAGGTGGTCGTACAATACGATTAATTATATTTTATTTCAATTTCTCAATTAATAAAATATTTTTATTAATTTCTGTTTACACAGATCATACAATACGAGCTTGATTGTCCAGTATGATCTTCAGAAAAATTAAAATATTTAATCTCACTCTCAAGGTGTGTATGTGAATGGTTGCTAAGCTAACATATAACTTTTTATATTGATTGACTAAAGAAACTAAAAAGTACATACTCTTGTATAAATCATACATATATTATATAGTCTTGAGTCTTGATTATCTAATCGTGCTTGGTGTATGTTGAACCTGAAATTCTAGTACATATAGAAAAGATATGCAATAATAAAATATAGGAGAAACTAAATGCAATCCAATAATATTTATTATCATCAAAACACAAACTTGGGTTCCCGGATTACAACAGCAACTCCAAGGTTTCAAGGGTCCTCAATTTCAAAATCATATACTTCTTCTCAAGAAAGTCATTTATGGCCTGAAGCAAGCATCATATTAATGAGATGCTACTCTATTTATTTATCAAAAATAATAAGGCTTATTTTGTAACATAGCCAACCCATCCTTAATTATTATCACAATGAGAATATACATCTCTCTGTTCTTATTTATGTGGACTATATCCTTCCTACTAGAAAAAATCAAAATGCCATTTTAGCTCTTCTAAAGAATATACATCACTAATTTCAACAAAAAAAAATTATAACCTAAGTTATTTCAATTTATGCAAATTTTCTAATTCAATCAAAGTAAATAATGGAATTCTTCAAAAAGTTGGAATGATCGAATGTAAATTTATATCCAACAATCTTCTCTCCAAATCAATCCTATTCGAAATGTGAAATTATTTCATTAGCTAATCGACTACTTGAAATATCTCATCATTACAATACCTAATTTGTATTTTGAACAAATTTGGTTAGCACATGCATCAATTGTTACATGGTTAGTTAGAAATCTTTAATATATATATAGAATAATTTATTAAGGGAACTCTCAATCACGGTCTATCTCTTTAAGGAGTAGATCTCAACTTTATGCCTATTTAGATTCTATTGGACCAGTAATCATACTGATCAAAAGTGTACCAGCAATTGTTATGTTATCTTGACAAGAATCTTATTTCTTGGAGTGTTGAAAAGCAGTTCTATATTAATTGTTTTGCTGATGAAGCAAAATATTAAGCTTTGATGATTATTAGTATAGATATTCTTTGGCTTAGCTTCCTTTCACTATAGAAAAATGGTTGAATTTCGACAAAATTTTTTGTCAAAAATTGGCAAATTTCCATTAAAAAATACATTTCTTGTAGATTTCTGACATAACATTTTTTGTCGGTAAAACACATGTTTAAAAATTTCTTGCGGCTAATTCCACTGGAAATCTTTTGATATATTAAAAAAAATAAGGCGAAACTCTTTTTTCCTTTGTTGGAGCAAAGTATTTCTCTCTTTACCTTCTCTCCTCTTGTTCACTTCATTCTAACTCCACTCAACCAACCAAACCCAACCGGCCCCACAAGCGTTTATTTATTTAAAAATATTTAAATTAATTTATCAAATTAATAGTAATAATACTAATATCATTGTTATTTAAAAATAAGTTATTAAATTTTTTAAATTAGTTTAACAATGTATATTTTTAAAAATAATTATTTATTTTTAAAACTATTTAAATTAATTTATCTTATTAATACTAATAATAATAATATCATTGTTAGTATTTATTTAAAAATAAATTATTAAATTAGTTAAATTATTTTAAAAATATTTATTTCTTAAACAATTTATTTATTTTTAAAACTATTTAAATTAATTTGTCTTTTAAATTTTCTGCTGGAAATTCCGCTAAAATTTTCGTTGGAAATTTTTTGTCGTAAAATATGCCAAAATTTCAGTCATAAATTTTCTGTTGAAATTCCACTGAAATTCAGCTATTTTCTTATAGTGTTTGTAATGTGATTGCTTTTCCCTTAAACACTACCCCCTTATATTATGATAATATTTCCACCATGATGATTGATATTAGTCAAATCTCTCCTACACAAATAAAGCCTATTAAGATTGGTCGTTATTTTATTTGGAAATGCATCCATTCCAAACAATTTATTGTACATCACACATCCTCTCATGATCAACTTGTAGATATTTTTACTTATTAATTTGAACATCTTTGTGATAAATTATTGATCATGGAACCAAACATCAACATGAGGTTAGGTCTTCGAAGTAATTTACAAGTCCACTGATTGGCGTATTCTTCCCCTTTCATTTCACATGGCTTTAGTTGTCTTCTTCAAAAGTTTTTTTTCTCCACTAATTCCACCCTCCCCGCAACCCTACCCCCTCCCTATATCTTTGCTTATCATAGGCCTCCTTATAAAGAAACCTTCTACTTGCCTAAAATCCTTCAACAAAAGATTTCCCTTATCTTTTGTGCCTCCTCTTCACAAGGTTGTTCGTTTCTCTAATGAAGAAGTTAAGTCTAGACCTAAAGAATAGGAGTTAACACTGGTTGGTTACTCCATTTGAAAAAGGCCTTATTATGTGGTCTTCCTCTTAATTATCAAACACTCGTTGCATTTGAAAGGTATTCTCACACTACTTTCCCAATGGTTTATTTTTGTTGAAGTTCTTAGCTCTTGAGGGCTTCAAATTGTTCTAGAGTGGTGGGCCTTGGTTCTTTATAAGTAAACCCTTCATTTTACATGAATGGTCCCCTCATTTTAGCTTAAAGCGAGAATGGTTTTCTTCTATTCCTCTATGGATAAAGATACAATATCTCCCCTTGCTGTGTTGGAATCTAGAGAGAATATAAAAAATATTTAGTTGTATCGGCTACTCATTAGCTGTGGATAAGCTCACAGTGAAAAAAAAACTCATCTCACTTTAGATGGTATATATGTCCAAGTAGAGATTGGATCATCGCTTTTGGATGATATTACCATTTCTATGGAAGGGTATCATGTTTTGAAATTTTAATATAACTAAAAACCTTATACTTGCAAATGTTGTAGGTCTCTTATTCACCCATCCATAATTTACCATTTAAAATCTCCAACCATTTCCCAACCTACCACCAATCGTAGAGGTTGGAGCTTTCGCAAAAAAGAATCTGTCAAGGTGCGCCTACTAATATCTCAAAAATCTTTTAATCAAAACCTCATCTTCCCCGCTTCTCAGAACCCAAATCCAAACCCCACCGGAACCTCTGATCTCCCTATATTTGTTGTTATGCCTAATCCCACTAACCCCAATCCCTCTATTGGCATCTTTTACCTTCTCCTCAACCTACTTATACCCTTGCCCGTCCTTCCCATGCCACCATAAAATCTTCTTCATCATCTAATAATGCCTAGCTTCGTAATTTAAACTCCACCACTGAAGAGTAATCCTCAACTTCCACCCCTCCTCTTGATGATGTAAATCTTCTCTTCCAAAACCATATCTTAAAGAATAATTTTATCTCGCATGCTTCTAAGGTCCCACTCCAAAAGCTTACCGGATCCACCTCCCACAAACCATCACTCATAATACCATAAACTCTTATACCATAAATAATAAAAAGGGTTCCTCATTCTCCATCAAAAATAAATGACTCAACAAAATATTGTTGTCTGGAATGTGAGATGTTTCAACCGCCCTAAAAGATTCTTTATGTGTAAGGACTTCACTCATCTTCATAATTTGGATATATTATATATTTTGGAAGCTAAATTTACTAATTCCACCATGGATGACCCCTCATTTCTTGCTACTCATAGAATTTTTGAGTATGAAGCTTATTGCAATAATTTTAATTTCTCCAATCCGGTTCATATTTTGATCAAGTGGAACTCCAACAAATTATTTATCCTTTAAGCCTTTAATCCATTTATAGCCAACTTTCAAATGTTTTGATTTAATTAGATATTAACCTCCTTTCCAAATCTTTCTAGTTTATGCTTCTAACTACCATGTTGAAAGAGAATTGCTATGGCTCCAAAATAAGGGCATTAGAGATAACATCTCTATTCCCTTTGTTAGTGTTGAAGACTTTTTAATATTTTTGAACAAAAAACCCTAACATTTACGATGTCGTTATTGCTGCTTCCTCTCAAAATGTCTCAGGAAACCCCATATTTTCTTTATGCCTACAGCTACAAAATCTAAAATCTATTATTAAATCCAATCCATGGGCCTTCTCCAAATTTATGTCAACTTCTTTCCAAGAGCTTCACTCCCAACAACATTCCTTAATGAAGTCCTCTTAAACTCTAACTTCAATGTAAACCTGAAATTCATTAATGACCAACTTGCCTCCCTCTCCTCCTAGTATCCCTCTTTGGACATTCATAGAGCAGAAGCCAAGTGTCTTTCTAATGGGGAAGATGACCTCAGGTTCCTATATGGAAAAATAAAAAAATTGAAAAAAAAAAACTTTAATCGTACTAAATATATCATTACTGCTCATCGGACATTCATCGCTACCCATGATTCTTATAATACCTTCATTCAACATTTCTCATTCAAAAACACATATCCATGGATAATGTTATTTTTGCTTCCAAAACTATTGGGGACAATAATTAGGCAAGAAGTATAAAATTCTTTTGCTCTAAGCTTGACATTTATAAATCATTTTATACAATCTCCAAACATTTTCTTCTTCTATATTTGGAACAAAAAGGCCTCCCTACTATTATTTCTTAAATCTATGCATGTATTGAGGATCAGTTCTTCTCTGTGACCATCAATAGTTCTCTAAAGGTTTGCTGGGATCAACTTCTAGCTTAAGACAAGGTTGTCCCCTATCTCCTTATATATTTATCATAATTATTGATTCGCTATCTAACCTTGGTAAACCTCATAATGCCAATTGTCCTTTTACCTACATAAATATGGAAGGATATCACTATATTCATCTTTGTATACTGATGACCTTTTAATTTTTTTGCAGAGCCATGACACCTAATATTTTGCAAAGCCATGACACCTAATATTATGATTCTTACATATTTATTAAAAATCTTTGCTTATGTCTTTGGCTCAAATGTTAATCAAAATAAAAGCACCATTTTGTTCTCTCGTAACACTGATATGGCTATATGGATATTTGCAATTTCTTAACCTGCCAATGGGAGGGACTTCTTTTAAATATCTCGGATTAGCATTTTTTTCCAAAAGGCGGCACAACTTTTATTTTCAACCTTTGTTTCAAAAAATCTTAACTCGACTAGATGGCTCGAAAGGTTAGCTCCTATCTTTGGCTGATAGACTTTAGAATGTGAGATTCACTATTTCAAACATAATTACATATTGGATAAGGTGGTTAATTAACTAAAAGTCTATTGTAAGTTTAATGATAAAATTCGTGCTAGGTTTCTCTTTCATGGAGATATTAATGCTAACAAACTCCACCTTACTTCCTTGAGAAAAACTAGCCTTTAAAGGAAAAATGCTGGTCTTTGGCCTTGCCTCCATCTAGGTTCTCTGGCATGCCTATGGTTCCTCCCTTATTTGGAGAATCATGGCTAATAAAGGTTTGCTTGCCATCTAGTTTCAAAACAAATGTTCTCTCCCTTGAAACATTTAGCTAACAAAACTTTAACTATATGGAAGCATCTTTACAGTACGGCTAGCCAGAGTAAACTGAATATCTCCTTTAACATTTCTACTAGCAGTAACATCTCCCTTTTGGGATCCCTGGTGTAGTCGGCAATCTATATTTAGGTTGATTGATCCAACATCCTTTATCTTCCCCATTAAAACTCAAATTTTACTAATTATCCAAAGTGATAGTTGGAACCTTATTATGCCATGCTCCAAGATCTAAAGTGGAAGAATTTCATCTTATTTTTCTATTTATTATCATTTTGACTCATTCTATTCATTTATTAACCATATTGATAAACAAGTAGAATTGATTAATTTTACTACAGGAAAAAAATAGAAAGCAAAAAATATAATTCACATTACTATAGTAATCAATATTTATATTTTATCTCTAGGGTACAAAATAATATGAACAATAGCCTTCATAGGCTACAAAAGAATATACATAAAACTAAGGAATTAAAATAACATACAAAACATCATTACTAATAAGCCTCAAACTGCAGGTTTCTTACCCTTACTTGAAATCATGAAAAATCACATAATGAGCTTACACAGCCTAACAAGTAACTAAAATTTTATAACTGAAATCAATGGAATGATAAAGAGAAATAGTATATGGTATTAGTAACATTAAAAAGTATTAGTGTTATTCATAATATAAGTAACAGTGATTTGTATCCATATAATAATACTAACAATAATCAATAATAATAAGCAATATTAGTATTCTACATGAATATTAGTATCAGTAGTAGTATCAATATCAGTATTAGTTATAACATCTGTATAATATTAGTATCAGTGTTACTATCAGTAATCATATCATTAATTAGTAATCAGTAATAGTGATTAATATTAGTTTAATCATAATACAAATATAGTATTTATATATTCATAAGAGGGTATCTTATATCTTGCTTATGCACTTATGACTCCTAATTAGTCACCCCTTATGACTCCTAATCAATGAACTCCTTATAACTCCCCTTAAATCATTTGATAATTGTGTTGACTCCTTATAACTCCCAATCAGTCACTAGCTATTTATGACTCATGTCAATGAATAAGTGAATCTTAAGGGTATCATATAGGGTTATCATATCATATATATCTGGTTCCATCAAATCATCAGTACAATACATCCTTTCCTTTTTTAGTCAAATCAGTATTACATTCTGAAAATTTAATTTGGGTTGTTAGACCGACTTGTACTACAAATGCACTCCAAGAGTGCAGGTGAACTAGTATTTTAAAAATTCCCTTTAAAAAATTATTCTTTTGAAAGATTTTGATTTAACAACAATGTAATAACACTAATCTAAAAAAACTTTGTTTATGATTTTAAACAATACTTGCAGAGAAGAAAATATTTTTTTCAATTTTTGATTTCTAAATTTTTTTTATTTTTCTTTTTGTGCTAAGAAAAGATATTCTATTTATGCAAAATGAAGAACACACAGATCACAGATTTGTAATAAGTAAAATGCAAGAAGTAAAAGGATGAAAAGTAATGGTAAAATGCAAGAACAAACTCACCTAAATTTTATAGTGGTTCGGTTAACCTTGACCTACGTCCACTCCCTGGAGTCCGCCACTACAAGTATTACACTAATAATAGTGACTCTCCTTTTGCCCCTACAGCAAGGTAGAGAATCCCTTATAAATCACTTCCACCTCCTCGGTGTGATGGAGTAGTTGAATCCCTTTCACCTTTATGGTGCAGCAGAGAAGCTGTATCCCTTTCACCTCCTCAGTGCGACAGACAAGGCGAATCACTTTCACCTCCTTGGTTAGTAGAGCGACTGAATCCTTCCCACGAAGAGATGCTTTCTAGGGTTTCCCTCAAGCAAAGACACTGGCCTTGGAGGAAGAAGGTGCAAGATCATCCAGCAATCATATGTAGAAACACCTCACACACACTCTCTTATCCCACAAGAATCTTCTCCCTCAATATCTCACCTCTCTCTCTCTCTCTCTCTCCAATGTAACTCTCCCTCCTCAAACCCTTTTTATAGAAGCTTTCCCTAAAAAAATGGCAACAAACACTCTTAATCATATTAAGAGATACTTAAATACAGAGGGTTCAAAAAGCCCTAATTTTTCAAGTTAGGTGACTCTATTTATATAATATGAACTGGGATTATATAATATGATTAGTTCAAAATCCCAGTTCATGTAGTGTTCAGAATAGAGTTCCAATACAGTATGTTCAAACCTTATATACTGATTATACATTATGATACTTGGATTGTGTATTATGAGTAGTACATTCTTCTCAAGATCATACAGGATAATTATAAGGGATGATCAAACATCATCTTTGGTAATCATCTAGTACGATTGGAATCATATTATGCCATTAGTTCAATAAATCATTGTTCATCCAGTATAATCCCTTAGATGATCATATTTTGTTTCTGCTAATCATCTAGTATGATTCATATCATACTATATGATTTTCCCTATTAATAAACCTTGATTTAATTAACTAATCATGAGGATTAGTTTAGTTAATAGTATTCTATAGGATGAAGGGGTGCTATAAATCTGGACCCAAGTCTTGTGATTTTGATGATAACAAATATTATTGAATTTTTTACTATGCTATCTCCTGATAATTGAGTTCATTACATATCTATTTTGCCCTTCTCACTAACATTTTAGGTCCACTGTTCACTTATAACTTTGATTAGCTCAAGATTAGATAAACTAGGGTTTAGTATGTCTGTAATTTCAATTTCAATGTATTTTTACCTTTCTTGAGTCAAGTCATGTATTTGGTGGATACTAGGCTGAGTAACTTTGCACACACACACACTCAAGGGAGTTAGAGAGAAGATAAGTTTTTTGAGCTAATCCTACTATATAGTCTACATCATATTAGATGATCAGTTAACCAGAAAAATTATTAATTAGGGCACTTTAGTTAATTAATATTGATTAGACTAATCATCCTAAACGATCCTTATCGTATAGGATGACCAGTTATAATCATGAAAATAGCCGTCAATCTTAATTTAGGTAATATTTTAAAATTCAAAATTTTTTCTAATCGTACCATACGGTGTGCATCGTGTTGTATGATATATAACAATCATTCCAAAATTGTTCCTATGATTAGGGGAATAATTATGGTTAATTATTCTATGAAATTGTATAGGATGATTGGTGATGATTGTCGTGGATGATCCAAGTGATGCATGGGATGATAATTTATCATCGCCTATCGTATAATATGAATTACCATAATTTTTTAACTAAATTATACAAGATGATCCCAAGAATTTCTATTGTACGAACTAAGCTCTACATTACTCAATTAATCATCATCTATCATACTAGATAATCAATACAAACACTTGAACTGATTGTACAGAACAATACAGTTCATACTATCTAAAAATGCTATTATGTACTAATCATATAGGACGATCGCAGGATCGTACTGGACCATCTTAAATGATGGATTGAAATTTAGGACTTTCTTTGGAGGATATCTATTTAAACTCTTACATGTACTTGTGAGAGATCTTTTACTATTGAGTGTGCTTAAGAGGGAGCTTAGAGAAGGAGTTTAGGAGGGCTTTGGGAGAGAAAATAGGAAGAGCTTTTTGTAAGGGGGAGTTATGAGGGATTCATAAGGTTACTCCAAGTAAGGTTCCTTCCTATCTTCTTCAAGTCTTTGCCTTGATTCTTTGGTGGCTTCGGGGAGATATTCTATAGCACAAGGTCATGGTTATCTTCCATCTTCAAGAGGGAGAAAAATGATTCTTGGTTCTCTACCATCTCTAGGAGAGAGAAAAAGGATTTCAAGTTCTCTGCCTTCACCAAGAGGGTAAAAAAAGATTTTAGATTCTCTACCTCACTAAGAGGGTGAAAAGATTAAGGTCCTCTACCATACTAGGTTGGTGTAAGAGATTTTGTAAGGGCTTCTCCGCCTAGCTGTGGGGGCTTAAGGAGTGTCACTAAAAGGTTTAGTGCAATACTTGTAGGAGGACTTCGGGGAGTGGACATAGGTCAGATTTGATGGAACCACTATAAAATTTGATGTGTTTATTCTTATTACTTTTTTTGCATTATTAATTTCTATACTTTTTTATGATTAACTATGTGGTTGAAAACTCTGGTCTTTTGTTATTGTGAAATTATCTCGCTTCTACATCAAATGATAAAAAAAGATATAAAAAGATATTCTTTTTAATAAAGAATTTTTTAAATAACCAATTCAGCCCCCCTCCCCCCCCCCCCCCCCACTCTTGGTTAACCTCGAGCTAGTTCTTTGAGGTTTAATAACCTTTATGAACTTTCAAGTATTATCAAAGCGGGATTCAAAAAATAAGTTTTAGAAAACTTTTAAAAAATGATCAATGACTAACTTTGAAAATCGTAATACTGTGAAAGGATATTCAATCACACGACCATCATTATTTGATAACATTCCACTTAATTTTTAAAAAATTTGTATGTCTACTTTATTGAAATCAATTGATGATCACATATAGATGTTAGTTCAGGAAGGATATTATGCACCTTCCAGCTTTATAAACGGCATTAAAACTAAACAACCTTTTTTTAAATGTAGTATTGATGATAAAGATTTAGCCCAATTAAATGCTAAATGTTTAAACTGCTTTTTCTATGCATTAAAATCTGAAGATTTCATGTGTGTATCTACTTGCACTACTGGTAAAGAAATTTGGGATAAATTTTGTATAACCTATGAAGGAACTAATGAAGTGAAAAAATCTAGGTTAAATATTCTACTCCATGACTATAAACTTTCTTGTATGAAACCTTGTGAGTCAATTTCTGAAACGTATACTAGGTTCACTCAAATTATGACATCCCTACATGCTTTAGGTAGAAAACTTACTAATTATGAAAAAGATAACAATATTTTGTGTTGTCTACCTAGTTCCTATGATGTTAAAATAATAGTGATTACTAAATCTAAGGATCTAAATACTTATTTAATTGATAACTTACTTGAATCAATCTTTGCCTATGAGCAAGGAGTGAGTCCAAGACAGATTGATACAGGTGAGAAAAGAAAGGAGAAAACTATTGCTTTAAAAGCAAATAAGATAGTGATAGTTTCATGCCAGAAGATGATGATGACATAGCATTGATGACAAGGCAATTTAAAATCTTTCTAAATAAAAAGTAAGAGCGTCATTAGCAATAAAACAAAGGTAAAGCAAATAAAAATTATAAGGTTTCTTCTGATGTCATCTATTTTGAATGTAGGAAGCTAGGGTACTTGAGATCTGATTGCCCAAACCTTAAAGCTTACCAAATCAAGGAGAAAGGTGAAGAAAAAGCTAAGTTCAAAAAGAACAAGCACTGAACTCTAAAGGCTTTTTAGGTAGGCTTCGCTTTAAACTCATCTGAGACAAAAGTAGAAGAAGAGGTAAACAACATGTTCTTAATGGCAGATAACCATCTTGATCATTCTAATCAAGAGGAGGAATGTGAGCTCTCTTATAATAAATTATTTGAAGTTTTTGAAAAAATTTATAATGCATGTAGAAAGCTCAAGAAAATGTACACAAGTCTCAATTTTTATTTTAAAAATTTAAAAAAAGAGCATAAATTCCTTAGGAAAGATCACTCTACTTTGGATAACAATCATATGATCTTACTTGATGAATTTGATTTATTAAGCAAGAAGCATCTTGATTTAACTATTGACAATGACTCCTTGAAAGCATCTTATATTGATTTAGAAAGTTCATGTAAGAAATTAAAGGCATGTTCAGATGAAGTTGATGATAGGGAGAATGCATAAAAAATTGAAAATTCAATTCTTAAAAGTGCAAATAAATTCTAGCAAAGAAATTGACTGCTTTTAAAAAAAATAAAACACCACCTACTCTTGTAGAATTTTATAATCCATCACCACAGCATGCATCATTTAAACCTAAGAAGAGGCACTATAACCCACATAGACTAATTAATCCATTCCCAAGAGTTAGATGCTTTTATTGTGGCATGCTAAGACATATATCCCACACTGACACTATTTACTATAGAATACATTTAGTGTGGAGGCCAAAACTACATAAATTGTAGCATATCATGTAAACATTACATCCATCAATCAATAAAGTGGAACCCAAACTTATTTTTGTTCTCAAATCTAGTCCTTAATGACTTTGTAGGGATGCCCTCACAAAAGGCCTAGTGAGAGTATGTGGTACCTGGACAATAGATGTTCAAGGCATATGACTGGATATGTAAAGCAATTCATCATGTTGGAGGCCAGGGCAGGAGGTAAAGTAACATTTGGAGATAATACCATTAAGAAAGTGGTTGGATAAGGTATAGTTGACAACTCAAAAAATTTATTGAAAATGTCTTACTAGTAGATGGCTTGAAACATAATTTGCTAAGCATTAGCCAACTCTACGATAAAGGCTTCAGATAAAATTTTTATCTACCAGCTGTATGATTAGATTAAATAGAAATACTATTCTGCAAGGAAAAAGAATTAATAATGTTTATTTGCTTGATCTGAGTTGCATTAAATCTGCTATATCTCTTTGCCTAAAACTATTACTGATGAATCCTGGTTATGGCATAGGAGACTGTGTCATGAAAGCATGAAAAATCTTAGAAAAATCACCCAAAAGACTTAGTGAGAGGCATACCCAAACTAGAGTTCACTAAGGATCACTTGTGTGATGCCTGTCAATTAAGAAAATAAGTGAAATCATCCTTCCACTCAATTAAGGACATTAATAGTAACAAACCTTTAGAAGTCCTTCACATGGATCTCTTTGGACTAATTAGCACTGCAAGTATAAAAGGGAAAGTCTTTGGGTATGTGATTGTTGATGGTTGCTCGATGTTTACTTGGATTAGATTCTTATCTCATAAAAGTGAATCATTTGAGAAGTTTAGGATATTTTCTACTTAGGTACAGAGAAAGCTAGGTTGTGAAATTCTAACCATTCACAGTGATCCGGGTGAAGAATTTGAGAATGAAAATTTTGAATCTTACTATAGGGAGCAAGGGATAAATCACAACTTTTCATCTCCTAGAATCCCTCAATAGAATGGGGTTGTTGAAAGAAAGAACAGAATCTTAGTAGAAGTTGCTAGAGCCATGTTAGCTAAATACTTACTTCCTAAATATTTCTGGGCAGAAGTGATAAATCTAGCTTGTTATGTTTTGAATAGAGTTAATATCAGATCCAAGATAAATAAGATACCCTATAAAATCCTTAATGATGGGACACCCAACCTCTCTCACCTTCATATCTTTGGATGTAAAGTGATTATTCTAAATAATGGGAAATCTCTATAAGGAAAGTTTGACCATAAATCTGATGAAGGAGTTTTTCATTGATACTCGAATGTTAGAAAATCTTATAATATGTTTAATAAGAGGACACTGATGGTAGAGGAGACCACTCATATAGTATTTGAAGAATCTGATAATTCTAAAGGGTCTTGGGTATAAGGAGATATTCTTCCAGTCATTATAAAGAATTGATCTTAGGAGACCCATCTGAAGGTGTTAGAATTAAGCATGGACTTAGAAAAGAAGTTAACTACTTTGTCATTATCTTAATGATTGAACTCACAAATATAAATAAAGTACTTCTGGAATATGCCAATTTATAGGATAATATTTAATCTCCTGTTCCAGTAAAAAATAAAACTTAGTTACCATATCCACTACTGAAGCAGAATATATAGCCTTAGGAAGTTGTGTATCAATGTCCTTTGGTTAAAGCAACTGGATTTAGGATTACTAGTAGGCACTATTCCAATCTTGTGTGATAACACTAGTGCTATGTATATTTTAAAGAATTTGATCCAGCACTCTATGACCAAATACATAGATATTTGACACCATTTCATTAGGGATGATGTCACCAAAGGAGAAATAGAGCTACATCATGTAGCCACTGAAAACTAACTTGCTGATATTTTTATAAAATCTCTGGCTTTTGAAACCTTTAGCACTTTAAGAACCAGACAAGGTGTCAAAGACATTCATTCTTGAAATTTGATGCTTTGAAATTTGATATTTGAATGTTGTGTTTTTTGTTTTTTATTTTGACTTTCAGTGTTTTAGTTTTTGCTTTTATGCATGTGTTTTATGTTAAATTTTTATTTTTTGTTGTTTCTTACTGTGCTTTAAGAATCTGATCACTACTCACTTCAGTAGTTAAATATTTTTTAGAAAAAAATAAAAATCTTGCCTTAGTTTTTATTTAGAAGTATGTAAGCAGTGATTGACTCCTTTAAAACAATTAAAGGAAGAAAAATTATTGATTATCCCTCTTCCTCTAACTCTTTTAGTGGTGTAATTTCTTTTTGAGTCAAAATCTATTTCAATTAAAAATTAAACCTAGAAATAGAGATCTACTTCATCTTCCTACAATCAACTATCTCATATGAATATTACTGCAAGTCAATGAATCTCCTTCAAATTTTCTTAATCAAGTTGTTTGTATTTATCATATGGATAGGGTTCTGCTTTGCGGTTTACTTTTTCTTATATAAAAGAGTGAGTTTATCGTCACTCATATTTGGAGGATAATCTTACAACTGAGAGGACTTTTTAGAGATTTAGAAAGGAAACAAGTTTACAAAAAAGAAAATAAGCACAAAATGAGTCTGAAACTCAAAAGATGCACAAACCGCCAAAAATTGCCAGATGCAAAAAAGTATATAAAAAATTAAAAGAAGCGTAATGTGTGCCAAAACCTGATAAAGAAGCACAAAATGAGCTCATAATGAGTTAGCTTCCCTTTCTTTCAAATCTTTAAATCTTAGAAGAATCCATATGCCAATTGATATCTTCTACACTTAAATTTAAACATCAGGATTTTTGATTCATTACTTTGCAATACTATTCTCTTAGATATAATTTATCATGTTTTTTTGTTTTATTTTGTTTTGTTTAACATGATTTATTTTCTGTTATTTTTTTAAGCATTTTTGGTCACCATGCACTCCTTTTATTTTTGTTTACATTATACTGTACGATCTACTATCATACTGTACAATCTATATAAAACACCAAACATTTGATTATAACACATCTAACGTCCATTATCAATCAATCATTATTGATCGTACTGTATGATCCATTCTTCATACTATACGATCCACATGGCAATAGTCATTAGATGAATTGAATTTAGTCGGTATGATCTTTAATGTCGTGTCATACTGTAAGAACACCTATTTATACTATATGATCATAGCAGTCAATGATCATTCATGCTGACTCCTCGAGATGAACATCCTCTTTCGAATCGTCCAGTATGATTCTAATCATACTATACGATAAGACCACCTTTTTGACTAATCTTCTGGATGAATTGAATGCACCTGATCAGAGGTACAAAAATTCCAGGATCACACCTTCCAAAATCGTCAAACAAGAAGTTTTAAACTTCCAGGAACTTAATCTTTTTTCCCACACCACTATTGGCTTCATCCTCACACTTGCCTATCTGTATAATTCAGAAATTCTTTTTGAATTTTTTTCAAGCCTTTGCATTATAGTGAGGGTACTACCCTCCAATCTTACATTAATAGGAGGCCTCTTGAAATCACCTACTAAGACTTCCATGAATTTCTCCACCTTTCCAAAATAGGTGAGAAAGTTCACCATATAGTTGCATACATTGAGTATAATTAGAGCCAAGCAAACATTATTGTTAGAGAATCCACTGTTAACTATCACATTCCTACTATCAACACATTAGTGCAAGATGCTAAGATCATCCAATATAACCTTCGTAACTCTATAATTCCAAAAGCTAGAGATCAAATAAATATCACACCATCTTTATCCTTAACTACCTATTACATTATGAATCACACTTATTTTAATGCAACTGATCTTATAATCTAATATCTTGCGAATTTAACTGCATTAAAGATCCTAGACATATGAGAAAGCCAAATCTTGCCTTAGGACATCTTATTGCTTTTATCCTTGAATCCAAGTATAATTTCTAATTTCCTTCATCGCCTGATCATCTCCCAGTCTTTTATCCCAATAGCTCCTTCCACATCCTTCATACTGCTTTTCATCACAATCTTAACTATATGGAGGGAGGACCTATTCCAGAACCTGCTCCTATCCGCCAACTATCTCAGCTCGATCTACTGGTTCAAAGGTTTGATCAGTGAGAGGCCCATTTTGACTCTTACATAGCAGAGCAGTAATAGAAACACAAAAAGGATTTAGCTCACTTTGATCACTATATAGCTCAGTAGCAGTAGCATGATATGGATATGGCTTAGTTTGGAGAGCAGTTTGCCTCCATTCATCAATTCTTTCAGCCACCACCACCTGATTAGGGTCCTTATCTTTTTTAGTTTGTTGTATTTTCATGATTTTCCTTTGCTTTTTTTTTGTGATATATTTTTTTGTTATTTTATATAGTATTTTTCCTCCTTTTTTATGATGTCAAAAGGGGCAGTAGTAGTGTGTTCTTAGTTATTTGCATCTTTATTTTAATAAAGCTAGTTTACTATTTTACTTATGTCTACCTTGCTAAATCTTTTTTAAAATAAAAAATAAAAATAATAAAAATAAATTCTCCTTATTTTCATAAATTCATCTTCTAAGGGGAGTGTCATAGAATGTCAAAGTGATTTCAATATCTTTAACAATAATATTTGTCATCATAAAAAAGGGGGAGATTTTTACAATCTGGATCCAAGTACTATTATTTTAATAATAACAAACATTATTGGATTTTCTACTATTTTATCTCCTGATAATTAGGTTTGTTGTATATCTATTTTTTCCTGCTCACTAATATTTCAGGTCCACTGTTCACTTGCAACTTTGATCAGCTCAAGATTATGTAGATTAGGGTTGAGTATGTCTATAATTTTAATTTCAATGTATTTTTACCTTTCTTGAGTTAAGTCATGTATTTGGTGGATACTAAGCTAAGTAACTTTACACACATACACTCAAAGGTGTGAGTTAGTGAGTTAGAAAGAATATGAGTTTTCTAAACTAATCGTACTGTACGATCCACATCATACTGGATGATTAGTTAACCAGAAAAATATTAATTAGGGCACTTTGGTTAATTAAGATTGATTAAACTAATCATACTAGACAATCCTTATCATATAGGATGATCAGTTATAATCATGAAAATAGCCGCCAATCATAATTTAGGTAATATTTTAAAATTCAATATTTGTTCTGATCGTACCATATGATATGCATTATACTATATGATATATGACAATTATGCATAAATTGATCCTATGATTAGGGGAATATTTATGGTTAATTAGTTCAATCAAATCATACAGGCTGATTAGAGATGATCGTCCTGGATGATTTGAGCAATGCATGGGAAGATAATTTATCATCGCCTACTATACAATATAAAATACCATAATTTTTTAACTAAATCATACAGGACGATCCCAATACTTTGTACTGTATGAACATAGCTCTATATGGGATGATAATTAATCATCACCTATCGTATGGGACAATCAGTATAAATACTTGAACTGATCGTACACGATAATACAGTTCGTACTGTCTGAAAGTGTTATTTAATACTAATCATATAGGACGATCACAGGACCATACTGGATGATCTTAAATGGCAGATTGAAATTTAGGTCTTTCATTGGAGGCTCTCTATTTAAACTCTTACATGGACTTATGAGAGATCTTTTGCTACTAAGTTTGCTTGAGAGGGAGCTTAGAGAAGAGAGGAAGAGCTTTTTGTGAGGCGGAGTTATGAGGGATTCACAAGGTTACTCTAAGCAAGGTTCCTTCCTGTCATCTTCAAGTCTCTGCCTTGATTCATTGGTGGCTCTGGGGAGACATTCTACAGCACAAGGTCGTAGTTCCCCTCTATCTCCCGGATGAAGAAAAAGGATTCTTAGTTCTCTGCCATCCTCTAGGAGGGAGAAAAAGGATTTTAGGTTCTCTACCTTCATCAGAAGGGTTAAAAAAGATTTCAAGTTCTTTGCCTAGCGAGGAGGGTGAGAAGACCTCTGCCATACCGGGTTGGTGGAGGAGATTTTGTAAGGGCTTCTTCGCCTAGTTGTAGGGGTTAAAGGAGAATCACTAAAAGGTTTAGTGCAATACTCAGAGGAGGACTCTAGGGAGTGGACATAGGTCAAATTTGACCAAACCACTATAAAATATGTTGTGTTTGTTCTTATTACTTTTTCTGCATTTTTAATTTCCACACTTTTTTGTCATTAATAGTGTGGTTGAAAACATTGATCTTTTGTTATTGTGAAATTATCTTGCTTTCTCTTCAAGTGATAAAAAAAAGATATAAAAAGCTTTTTTTTGTTAAAGAAGTTTTTAAATAACCAAATCACCCCCCTCTTGGTTAGCCTCGGGCTAGTTCTTTAAGGTTTAACAACCTTCAAGAACTTTCAAAGGGTTTACACAGTATAATTAGCTCATAATATAAAAATTAAAATACTTACCTAAATTTGATTAATAGCTAGGGCTTTTATTTTAAATTAATTTTCCTGTATGATCTGGTTCATACATTATGATTAGCTCAAAAATATTAAATGATCAATTAGCTATTTTAATTAATTTCTAAATAACTAATTGTACGATATAAACTTTAAAAATTTTGAAATTCATTTTCTTACTACCCCATGTGTATTTTCATAATCGCCAAGTTAACATACACCCTTATATGACTTTGACTCAAGAAATATGAATATAAAGAAACAAAAATTATAGACTCTTATAAACATCATCTTATTTTATGCAGTCATGAGCCCTGAATCATCATTGAATGAAGTATGATGTACCTAAAATATTAGTACATAGAAAGTAGATATGCAATATAGGTACTATGAGAACTAAAGAGACAAACAATAATATTTTTATCACCAAAATTATAAGCTCAGGATCCTCAATTGTAATAATCTCCCCCCTTTGATGAGGGCAAATATTATTGGTTGAATTTTCAAGTTAGTTGTATTTTCTCATAATCTTTCCCTCACTAAATAATCATTTTAAAATTAGGAAAAATTTTTTTAATTAAAATTTTTTAATTTTTTATAAGTAGAATAATAAAATAAGACAAAAAACATTAAATAGAAAAAAGCAAAATGGAACTATATAAAATATCAATAAGTGCAACCAAATATCTACTCCCCTTTTTTACATCACCAAAAAGGAAATGCAATACAACATAAAAGAAGTATAATAAAAATATAAAAGAAATAAAAGAAATCAACAACACAAACTACAACATGTTGCAAATGCGGACACAAGTCTTTTGATTTTGATGATAACAAATATTATTAAATTTTCTACTATGTTATCTCCTATTATTATTATTATTGCATATTTATTCTTGTGCACTAACATTTCAGGTCCACCATACACCATACAAAGTGATTGTACTGTGTGATCAGTGTCAATGGAATTGAATTATTAGGGCTTTTTTGAGGATTTATATTTAAGCTCTCTTAATAAGCTTGTTTTAAGTCTTTGGCTATTGGGTTTTCGGGAAAGAGAGCTTTGAGAAGAGATCTTGGAGATATTTAGGAAGGAGAAGGAGAGTCTATGTGTGAGGGAGAAGGAGGGTGAGGGGTATTATTTCACGGTTGCTCTGAATAAGCTTCTACCTTATTTCCTTGGAAAGGAGAGTTTATGTGTGAGGGAGAAGGAGTGTGAGGGGTTTTACTTCATGGTTGCTCTGAATAAGCTTCTACCTTATTTCCTCTGAGTGTCTTTCTTTGTTTCATTGGTGCCTCTGGGAAAAAGATCTTCTGCTCAAAGACGATTGAGGTTCTCACCTTCAGTAGAAGGGGGAAAAAGGAGTGTGATGTTCTTCGCCTTCACCAGGAGGGTGAAAAAGGAGTGCTAAGTTCTCTGCCTTCACCAAGAGTGTGAAAAAGAGGTTAAGGTTCTCTATTGCACTGGGTTGGTGAAAAGAATGTAAGAGCTTCTCCACCTCGCTGTGGGGGCTAAAGGAGAGACACTAAAGTTCTAGTGCAGTACTTAGAGAGGGGGACTCCGGGGAGTGGACATAGGTTATTATTAGACTGAACCACTATAAAATTCTGGTGTGTTCTTTGTGAATTTATTTTTCTATAATTTATTTTTATGCACTTTATTTTTTTGGAAATTACATGTTAGAAAATTATCTTTTTGATGGTGGTGGTGGAGGTGCTTCTCCCCCTGCCTTATCGAACTCATGCTCTTCTTCTAGCTCAACCTCATGGTGTTGACAAACGAAAATGTGAGAAGAACCATCAGAGTAGAAGATCGAGATGAAAGTTTGATAGGGATGTTAAGCCCTTGTGAACTAGTCTTGAGGCTAACCAAGAGGGGGGGGGGGGGGGTGAATTGGATATTTAAAAATTTCTTTAAATAAAAAGAAAAATCTTTTTATATCTTACAGCAAAAACAAATTAAATTAATTATAAAAAGATCAATCAAAGATTTCACCCAAGTAGTTAATCACAGTAAAATAAAATATAGAAAATAATTAGAAAGAACACACCAAATTTATAGTGGTTCGGTCCAACCTTACCTACATCCACTCCCTGGAGGCAGCCTCCAGGTATTGCACTACACCTTTAGTGACTGTCCTTTAGCCCCCACTGCTAGGCGGAGAAGCCCTTACAAAATCACTTCTACCTTCCCCGGTGCAGCGGAGTAGTCGGGTCCTTTGACACCAAAGAGATCTTCTTCTTTCCAAAACTTCCTTAGAGATGACCCTTGAATCTTATGGTACTTAGGTGCAAGCTTGTCGGAGCAACCGTGTGAACCCCCTCACACTCCCTCGAAAATCCCCCTTCCAAGGCTCTTCTCCCTCTCAAACTCCACCCTTTCCTCTCTCCCTTTCAAGCTCTCTCTTCAAGTTTTCTCCGAAAGAAATGAAGCCTCAATGGCTGCCAAAGACACCTATCAAGTGCCTTGAGAAAGCTTAAAAAGAGAGCTCTAGAAACCTTTCCAAATCAATTCTGGCGGCAAAGATTGTCCAGGACGATCGCAGGATTGTCCAGGATGATGTGCTCCAAAAGACGGCTTCAATAAACCCTAAAAATTCAATTCGCTGCCAAAAATCATCCAGGACAATCGCATGATCAAGCAGGGCGATGTGCATAATTTGACCTGGTAGTCTAGGACGATGACCTGGACAATATGGTCAAATTACACTAATCATCCAGGATGATTATAAGATCATCCACAATGATTAGAATATCAAATTAAGAAGATTTAATTGACTAATCATAGGATTAATTTAGGCAACATTATTATAGATCGTCCAGTACGATATGGATTGTCCTGGACGATTAGACCAAAAATTGAATTTAAAATTTTGCCTAAATTATTATGGCAGCTAGGGTTTTGAGATCATATTGGATCATCTAGGACGATATAAATATCATCCAGGATGATTAGTTTAATGAACAGATCGTCCTGGATGATCTAAAATTGTCCAGTACGACTTATTCAAAAGTTGAACTTTTGGTTTTGATAGATCTCACTCCCCCTGAGAATGTGTGTACATGATCACAAGTAAGCATACACCCTTACAAGAATTGACTCAAAAAATCAAAAAGTACATCAAATGAGAATTACAAGAATCACACATCATAACCTATTCTTCTTGTTCTTAAGCCTTGATTCTTTGTTGGATTGTGCATGCTGTTTCCTAAAATGTTAGTATACACACAAACAAATATACATTCCAAATATTAGGAGATGTGAGCCATAATGTTTGTTATCATCAAAACAAGAACTCGTGAGCCCGAGTCATAACACGAGAATATGTCTGTTGGTGCAGGACACAAAAGTTGATACTTTTGATCTTAGACGTAGACAACTAGATGTCCTAACACTAAGTTATGCTTACGTTAAGTTGATCATTGGTAAAAGGAAGTAAGTTCTAAAAATAATAAATGATCATGTGGGATTCATCAAATGTAGTACCAAACATGATTAAATACATGATGATAGATAGAAGTGGGGTGATTCTATCTCTAGCCTTAGGAAGAATAGAAGTGTGAAGAATATGATGGATGATTCGAGCATTCTAGTTAAGTGATTGGATGAGAGGGTAGTGTCTATTTAAAGGAGTATTCCTTGACAATGGTTCAATCATTATCACTCCTAGATGCTAATTTATGTGGTGGAACCCCTTCAGTAGATAAATTGAGGTACTCAGCAAGGTCCTGTTTGGTTATTTCTACAGGATGCCTACTTACATAGGATGTCATGGAAGAAAACTCAGCTTGTTCTCTAAAGCTCAATAATAAATCAAAGAGTAGTTCAGAGTTGAAGGGAAAAATGATGGTTAAGATAAATTATAGTGGTGGATGCAAAAAATTCCATAATCTAATAATTGATAAGTACTTGGTTCAGGATGCGGGGCAGCGTGATGTGGGCTCCTTTGAACCGATGGTATGTAGATTTGTCCTTAATTATTTGAAATCTATCATCAATAGGATGACAAGAGGAGCTCCGATGAAGCAAAAAGGTTCTCTTTCTACTGGCCTTATAAAAAGCTAAAGCTAGGAATAAAAGTGGATGAGAGTCGAAAGGATTTTAGTGATTGAAAACATTTGAAAATCCCCTTCTTAAAAAGAGTTTTTAGTAGAGCATATGGTAAAATTGAGGATCATATTGGACAATCAAAAGATGTTAATTTGTCTTGATAATCTATCAGAAAAAGTAGTTAAATCATATAGTGCGATCAAGATCACACTAAACTATCTTTGAAAATGGCATTCGTCCTGAGGTACAATTTAGTACAACCTTTAACTAAAGGTAAGTACAGTACAAACATGTGTTTGTACAATACTAAGATGTTTCATATTATGTGTTGCCCGATTAAATTCTTTCAATGGTTACTAACATGTGGATCGTAGAGTATAAATAGTTGGTTGTATAGTACGATCACCAACTATTGGTCATATTTGGACCGTTAATTTTATGAGTGATGAGGATGTGCAGAGGTGTGAGGGTCATACAGTAAGAATGAGGTTCATACAGTATGATGTGAATAATTTTTTTATTTTTAATTTTTTTGTGTGACAATTAGGGAGCATTTACTTATTATTATTATTAAGCAAACATACTAAAACAAAAATAAAAAAAATAAAAAATCATAACAATCATTGAAACACATAAACCACATAGCTACACAAATTATTAATTTCACTTCTACTTTGAATCAAGCATGATTGTCAATATGAAAGTTTGATAGGGATGTTAAGCTCTTATGAACTAGTCCCGAGGCTAACCAAGAGGGGGGTGAATTGGTTATTTTAAAAATTCTGAAGCACAAACTGATTTTGAAAATTCTTTTCGAATATTTTAAATTAATTATAATCTCACGATGATGTGCAGATGTTCAACAATAACAGAATAGTAATCACAATCACACAATCATCAACAAAAAAATAAATGCAAAAAATAATCAGAAAGAACACACCATATTTTATAGTGGTTCGATCAACTTGACCTACGTCCACTCCCCGGAGCCTCCCCTCCGGGTATTGCACTAACACTAAGTGACTCTCCTTCTGCTCCCACAGTAAGGCGGAGAAGCCTGTACATAACCTTCTTTCCACCAACCCGGTGAGGCAGAGAACTTAGTCTTTTTTCGCTTCCTCCTAAAGCAGGCAGAGAACCTGAACTCCTTTCGCTTCCTCCTGAAGTAGGCAGAGAACCTTGATCTTCTTACAGACGATCCTTCCACGGAGACACCAAGGACAAAAGATGACGATCGGAGAAGACGACTCAGATCCTTGCTTGGAGCAACCTTTATGAACACCTCACAAACTCCCCCTCACAAGATCTTCTCTCTCTCTCTCATACTCTCTCTCTCTCTCTCCTTCTCATGTTTCTCACAGGAAAGGATAGTGGAAAAAGATCTTAATGATTGAATGAAAAAGATCTTAAATAGGAGGGCTCAAAAATTGCCCTAAATCTCAACTGGTCATCAAAGATCATCCAGGATAATCAATCGATCGTCCTGTATGATCAGTACAAAATCACATGAATCAGCCTGGACGATCTAGTTTCTTTGGAAGATTAGTAGACAAAATTTTTTCAGATGGCCCCGTACGATTCTGTGATTATCCGGGATGATTAGTGTAAATCAAGAATATTGTCCAGAAGATAGCTCGGGTCATCCAGGGCAACCTATGCTGGATGATCTCAAAACGACTTGATATCGTCCTGTATGATTAGTTCAAAAATGATAATATCATCCTGCACACAGCTCGGGTCATACAGCCAAAACATACTGGACAATCTAAAAATGACTTGATCGTCCGGGCCGATATCGCGATCATCCCGTATGATTAGTTCAAAATTAAGAATATCATCCAGCATATTTCTCAGATCATCCAGGGGAAGTGCTCTGGATGATGAAGATTTTACTTATATCATCCAGGATGATATTGTATTAATAAAATATTAATTACTTTCCTTAATCACCAGACTAATTTAGGCATGATTGTAACGGATCGTCCAAGACGATACACGTATCGGTCAGGATGATCAGACCAAATCTCTAAAAATAAAACTTGCCTAACTTAATCTGGCAGCTGAGAATTTCTAATTTGAGCCTATCATCCTATACGATGGGTAATCATCTAGGATGATCTACTTAATTAAATCGACCTAACATAGTCACCCTAATTAGGGTTTCTATTTTCATTGGATCGTCGAGGACGATATGAATATCATCTAGGATGATATGAACAAAATTTGAAATAAAAACTCTAACTCAGTAAAACTCTCCCCCTGAGTGTATGTGTGCAAGGTTACTTAGCTAGGGGATCAATTACATTACATTTGACTCAAGAAAGGGAAAAATTACATTTAAACACTTGCGGACCCGATCTTTAGTTGGCTTAAATTGCATTTGATCTTTTGTACTTGAAATGTTAGCCAATCAAAATAGAACACAGAAATATTTATTATCATTAATATTATAATCCTTAAATCCAGGTTTGTAATAATCTCCCCCTTTTTTATGATTATAAATATTTATTTAGTAGTTTCAAATCAAGCAGATTGTAATAATTAAAGCATAAATGAGAGAAGATTTGTCATTACAAATTTTACTAATCATTGACAAACAGTGACATTCAATACATAAAAGAAATAACTACAACACAAAAACAACAAAAGAAACTACTAGTACCATAAAAATAACTCCCCCTTTTGACATAAAGAAAAGAGAAAAAAAACAAAATAATAACAAATTAGAACATCACAACACACCAAACTAATAGAGAGGGGGATCCTAATCAGATAGAGGAGGTGGTGGTGGATGAAAGTAGCTATGAATGGTGGTGAACTGCTCACCAAACTAGGCCATATCCTGGTCATGCTGCTGCTGTTGGTGAGTCACAAATAAATTGAAGCGAGCAACATCAGTCGCATGCTACTCCTCTTATGCTACCACGTAGGAGTCAAAGCGAGCCACCCACTGGTCAAACTGTTGCACCAAGTGATCTAAGGGTGATGCTATACGGAGAGGAGCAGGTGCAGCTGCCTCAGGAGAAGCCTCCCCCTCTTCTCCCTCAATATCTATTGCGGGCTCCGAATGAAGTCTAGTACTATGGAGAGTATGAAAAGAGCTATTGGAGACGAAGATAGGTGAGATTCTGGCTGGATCTGGATATTAAAAATTATATTTTATTCAAAGGGCATAATGGATGAGATGTCCTAAAGCTAGATTGGGGCGTCTCCTGTGGCTCAGATCCCTAATGGTAGTCAGTTGTTCAATGTAACAAAAAATTAAATCAGTGGCATTAAAGTCAAGATGGGCCATGATGTTGTAGGTAGTTATGGAGAGCAAAGAAGTGATGTGGATGCGGTCCCCAGCCTTAGGAATGATGGAAGAGCGAAGGACATATTAGATTGTCCTAGCATCCTTGACTAGGGAGGAACAGGCTTGGTCATGGTATTGGGCATTTTTGTTTCTAAGGAAGTGGTTGGGGACACTCCAATTAAAGTCAAGGTCAGATGCTAAAATATAAAGCTTATCGCCAGAAGTGGACAGTTGGAGAATGTTATGAAAGTCCTGGAGGGTTAATTCTACAGGTCGTTGATTAACAAAGGACTGAAGGATGGGGTAATAAGCGGTAATGCAAATTTTCACAAAGAAAACTCTAAGAAGTTCAGTGCTAAAAGGAAAAGCTAGTGTAAGAATGAAGGTAAGGGATGTGTGAGTGAACAGATCAAGTACCAGATAGGTGAGGGTCCGTGGGTTCACAGTTTTATAGATAGTGATCCCAGTACTAAGATATCATTGAAATGCAGCTTGATCAGCTGCATCAGGAAAGCGGGGATCGATAGTCCCCAAGGAGGAACTAGCACCCTGATTCCGAGATCATTTGCCACCAGCCATTTGAAGATGAGGGGATGAAGGATTGAGGAAAGAATTATGAAAAATGGTGAAGGAAATGAATGTTTAAATAGAAATCATCCAAATAATCCAAGATGATCACAGGATCGTCTTGGATGATAGGAGGAATTATGACGTCCAGGATGATCAGATATTGTCCAGGATGATTAGACACGAACAATCATCCCGAGGAGACAGTCTGGATGACTTTTGACTAAAGGTATCATCCAGGACGATTAAGTAGATTGTCCGAGATGATAAGCAATAAATGAATCAAATGAGACAAATTTAAATCATCCAACTGCTGTCACGTGGATCGTCTAGGATGATCACTAATAATTGGTGCATACTTGTCGTTGGATCATGGTGGGGATGATTTGAATGGATCATCCAAGCTGATGTATGGATCATCCAGGCCGATGGCGGATCATCCAGGATGATATGGGGATCGTCCAGGATGATGTGAAAAAAAAAAGATGAAGGATGGAGAGGAACGATCAGGGATCCTAAAAATACAAAAAAAGAAAAATCAAAATCAAATCAAATAAAAAAATAGAAACGAGAAACCAACAGTAAAAATAATGATTTTTTTTGCTTCGATCAGCTCACATGAAATAAAAATTTCCTTGATTTTTAATTCAAAAGCCAATAAGAAGAAAATCGACCCCACTGAAATCCAAAAAAAGTTAAAAAAATCAACTTTCGTAACTTCTACCTTAGACACCTTACAAGTTAAAATTTCTTTCAAACAAAAGTCTAATTCAGAAGAAAAAAAATTAGATTCAAAAAGAGATCCTTTCAAGCCTCATTCCAGAAAAATATCTAACAGAATAATATTACAAAGTAAGGAATCAGAAATCATGATTTTTCGTCTCAAGCTTCTAAAAATATTAAGTGGCGCATAGATTTTTCTAAGACATTTAAAGATCTGAAAGAGGAGAAAGCTTGTTTCTTTGTGGGCTAATTTTGTGCCTCTTTTACAATTTGTTTGGCACACTTTGCGCATCTTTTAATTTTTGATACACTTTGTGTATCTTTTTCAATTTTGTGACATTGCGCATCTTTTCAGTTTTGGGGTCATTTTGTGCCTCTTTTCATTTCTTTTGCAAGCTTGCTTCTTTTCATAATCCCTAAAGTATCTCAGTTATGAGATTACCTTCCAGACATAAGAGAAGAAAGGCTCACTCTCTACAATCAGGAAGAGTAATCCACAAAACAAAATAATACTCATATAATAAATGCAATCACTTGATTAAGAAAAATATAATAATGATTCAATGCTTTGAAAATACTATTCATATGAGATCGATTACTGTAGGAAGATAAAATAGATCTCTATTTCAAAAACTAACTTTTTAATTTTAAAAAATATTTTTATCCAAAAGAAATAATACACCATTAAAGGAGTTAGAGGAATATAAAACAATCATCAACATTTCTTCCCTTTAACATATTCAGAGAAGTAAATCACTGCTTACAAGCTTCCAAACAAAAACAAGGCAAAACTCTAAGTTAGAAATCCAGTTTATCAGCAGTAGTAAGCAGTGATCTGATTTGTAAAAAAAGTAGTAAATCAAGAATAAGTAAGAAATCACATCAAAATAAATATTCAAATCAGGAAAGTAACAATAACAAAAGGAAATCAGTAGAGAATAAAAAAACTAACAGGAAACAAATAATCAAATCAAACACAAATTAAATTTAAAACCAAAACACAAAAATTCAGAAATCAGCAATCATCAGATTCATGCATTTATGTCAATCACACCCAGTCTGGTCATTAAAATACTGAATGAGTCAATGGCTAGCGATTTAGTAAAGATGTCAGCCAGTTGGTTTTCAGTTACTACATGGTGTAGCTCAATTTCCCCTTTTATAACATGGTCCCTAATGAAGTGATGCGTTATGTCAATGTGTTTGGTTCTTAAATGTTGGATTGGATTCTTAGAAATGCAGATGGCATTGGTGTTATCACATAGAACTGAAATTGTGCCAACAGGTAATCTTAAATCCAAAATTTATTGCTTTAACCAAAAGACTTGGGCCAGACAACTTCCTAAGGCAATGTACTCAGCTTCTGTAGTGGACAGTGCAACAGAGTTTTGTTTTCTACTGGACCAGCAGACTAAAGACTATCCTATGAATTGGCAATTTCTAGAAGTGCTCTTTCTATCCACCCTACATCCTACAAAATTAGAATCAGAATATCCAATAATCTCAAAAGCAGTGCTGTGCCTAGGATACTAGATTCCTAAGTTTGGGGTCCCTAAGAGGAATCTCAGAATTCTGTTAACAGCAGTTGGGTGGGACTATTTTGGATCATCTTGAAACCTAGCACAAAGATAAATACTAAACATGATATCAGGTCGGCTAGTAGTCAGGTAAAGTAGAGATCCTATAATTCCTCTATACTTCTTCTGATCAACAGATTTTCCATTAGAATCCTTATGTAACTGAACAGATGAACTCAGAGGAGTATTGATTGGCTTGACATTGTCCATTTTATATTTCTTCAAAATGTCCTTAATGTATTTTGATTGATTCAGAAAGGTTCCATCATCCATCTACCTTATGCTAAACCCCAAAAAGTAAGATAATTCTCCCATCATACTCATCTCAAACTCCTTACTCATTATTTTAGAAAAATTATCACATAAATTTTTATCAGAATATCCAAAAAGTATATCATTAATATAGATATGGACAATGAGTAGATCATCTCCTACTTTCTTAAGAAAAAGGATGGTGTCTACGCTCCCCTTAACAAACTCTCTTTCTAGTAAGAATGTGCTAAGCCTCTCATACCAAGCTCTGAGTGCCTGTTTCAATCTATATAAGGCCTTTTTTAATTTGAAAACATGATTTGGATATTAGAAACTCTCAAAACCTTGGGGTTGCTCTACAAAGATATCCTTTTTTATTACCCCATTTAAAAAAGCACTCCTGACATCCATTTGAAACAGCTTAAATCCCTTATAGCACGTAAAGGCTAGTAGCACTCTAATGGCTTCCAATCTAGCTACTGGGGCAAAGGTCTCCTCAAAATCAATCCCTTCTATTTGATTATATCCCTTAGCCACCAATCTTGCCTTGTTCATAACAACCACACCAGAATCATTCATCTTATTCTTAAAGACCCATTTGGTTCCCACTACACTTTGATTCTTAGGTCTTTCTACTAACTCCCAAACATCATTCCTTACAAATTGATTCAATTCCTCTTGCATAGCTAAGATCCAAAATTCATCAGAAAGGGCTTGATTGATGTTGGTGGGTTCAGTCATTAAGATAAAGACATAATGGTTTACTTCCTTCCTAAGTCCATGCCTAGTTCTAATACCTTCAAAAGGGTCATTTAAGATCAGTTCTTTAGGATGACTCGAAGAATATCTCTAATCTCTAGGCAAGGTGTTTTAAGGTTTTACCCTTTCCTCTAGATTTACATTTTTAACTACTTGGATAATCTCTCCTACATCTTCTTCTTCCTCAACTCTAGTCTCCTTAGGATCAGATTCATCAAAAACCATATGAGTTATCTCCTCCACCACCAAAGTCCTCTTATTAAACACCCTAAAGAATTTCCCCACACTAGAATAGCCTAAGAACACTCCTTCATCAGATTTAGGGTCAAATTTTCCTAAAGATGATTTCCCATGGTTCAGAATGAAAACCTTACAACTAAAGACATAAAGGTGGGACATGTTTGAAGTTCTACCCTTAATGATCTCATAAGGTGTCTTATTTAGATTGGATCTAACATTCACCTTATTTAGCACAAAATAGGAAGTATTCACCGCTTCAGCGCAAAAGTATTTTGAAAGTGAATACTGAGCAAGCATGGATCTAGCGGCTTCCACTAAGGTCATGTTCTCCATTCAGCTACCCCATTCTGCTGAGGGGTCCTAGGAGCTAAAAAGTTGTGGCTAATCCCTTGCTCCACACAGAAGGTTCCAAATCTCACATTCTTAAACACTCCACCATGATCACTATGGATGGTCAAGATCTCACAACCTAAGTTCTTCTGAATCCAAGTGGAGAAGGATTTAAATTCATCAAATGACTTAGACTTATGTGATAGAAATCTAATCCAAGTGAGCCTCGAGTAGTCATCAATAATCATAAATTCGTAGACTTTTCCCCCTAAGCTAGTAGTGCTAATGGGTCCAAAAAGATCCATATGAAGGACTTCTAAAGGTCTAGAGGTGCTGATGTCCTTAATGGAGTGGAAAGAGGATTGGACTTGCTTCCTTAGTTGACAGGCATCACACAGGTGGTCCTTAGTGAACTTAAGCTTGGGAACACCTCTAATTAAGTCCTTTTAGGTGACGCTTCTAAGGGTTTTCATACTGGCATGATATAACCTCCTATGCTACAGCCAAGACTCATCCGCAGTAATTTTTAAGCAAATTGTAACATCAAATTGAAAGCAGCTTACATCCAGCATGTAGACATTGTTGATCCTTTTTTCCTGCAAAATAATTTTGTCATTTAAGCTTATAATGCAACAAGTTGTTAGAAACTTTATGTTGTATCCTTTGTCACAGAGTTGACTGATGCCGAGCAAGTTGTGTTTCAGTCCATCTATAAATAAAATATACCAAAAATAAAATTTTTTGAATCACCAATTATACCTACTCCTACCACCTTCCTGGTGGTGTTGTCTCCAAGTGTAACCATGCCTCCAGCTCTGGTCTCCAATGAAATGAATTGATTTACATCTCCAGTCATGTGCCTTGAACATCCACTGTCCATGTACTACATACTCTCTCGAGGCCTTTTGTGAGAGCACCCCAATAAAATCATTAAACGTCAGATTAAGGAACCCAAACAAGTTTGGGTTCCTTCTTATGGAAAGAAGAATGCAATGCATGTATGCTATGTTGTGAATCTTACAGTTTGGGCCTTCACACCCAATGTGTACTATGGTGAAACGTGCAGGTGTGGAATATATATCCTAGAATGCCATAAGAAAAACATCTAATACCAAGAAAAGGGTTAACTAATCTACGTGGGTGATAGTGCCTTTTCCTAGGTTTAAACGAAACTTGCTTTGATGATTTTGAATTAAATTCTTTGAGTGATGGAGGTACATAAAATTGTGCAAATGTAGGAGGTGTTTCATTATTCCAATATGCACTAATTTTCACACTTAGAAATTCATTTTCCTTCTTGAGACTTGCAATTTTAAATTTCAAATGATGCTCACTACTATCTAGATTAGTACATGAGTTTCTAATTTCTTAAATGCAATTTTTAATTCAACATGTGATGCTTTTAATGAATCATGCTCAATAATCAAATCAGAATATTTTTATTTAACTCATCAAATTCATCAAGTAGTGACATGTAATTGCTATCAAGAGTATAATGATATTTAATCAACACTTCATGCTCTTTTTCTAAATTTACGAATTCTAATTTCAGGCTAGCATGTGTTTTCTTAAGTTTCCTATATGATGAATGAATTCTTTTAGAAACTTCAAGTAATTGATCGTAGGTTAGCTCACATACCTCTTCTTGGTCAGACTGACTAAGATGTTCACCAGCCATCAAACACAAGTTTGTAACATCCTCTTCAGCTTCTGTCTTAGAGGAGTCGGACATAGAATCCACCCAAAAAGTCTTTTGAATCCTTTTCTTATCCTTCTTGAACTTGAGTTTCTCCTCACCCTACTCCTTGCTTGGGTGAGCCTTAAGTGTAGGACAATCAGCTTTTATATGCCCTGGCTTCCTGCATTCAAAACAAACTGTATCAGAAAAACCTTTAAAATTTTTGCTACTCTTACCTTTATTCTACTTCTGAAAGTTCTTGTGTTTCTTCCTTAGAAAGCTTTTGAATTGCCTAGTGATCAAGGAAACATCATCGCTATCAGACTCGGAAGTATGAGTATATGTATTATTAGCCTTCAACGCCACAGTTTTCCCCTTCTTCTTCTCACCTACATCAATTTGTCTTTGGTTCACTCCTTGCTCGTAAGCAATGAGTGACCCAAGTAAGTTATCAATAGAATAAGTATTCAAATCTTTGAATTCAGTAATTGTAGTTATCTTGGCATCATAGGAAGAAGGCAAATATCTCAGAATTTTTTTCACTTTTTTATAGTTAGTGAGTTCTCTTCCTAAAGCATGCAGAGAGGTGACAATTTGAGTGAACCTAGTATACATTTCTGAAATTGATTCACTATATTTCATGCTAAAAAGTTCATAGTCGGGAAGCAATATATTTAACCTAGACTATTTGACTTCAGATGTACCTTCATAGGTAATGCATAATCTATCCCAAATTTCTTTACCAATTGTACAAGTAGAAACACGTATGTAATCCTCACATTTTAATGCACATAAAAAATAGTTCAAGCATTTTACATTCAGCTAGGCTAAGTCCCGATCATCAAAAGTCCATTCAGTAAAAGGCAATTCAATTTTAACATTATTAACAAGTCTAAATGGTGCTTCATAGCCATCTTTAACAAGCATCCATATGTAATAACCTATAGATTTAAGAAAAGTAGACATGCGAGTTTTTTAGAAAACAAAAGGTATGTTGTCAAATAACGGTGGTCGCGTAATTGAATAACCTTCAGTAGTATTAAGATTACCAAAGTTATCCATGGATCAAAATTCAAAAGTTTTTAACCTTAATTTTTGAATCCCCCTCTGATACCACTTAAAACTTTGATATGGATGTTAAGCCCTTGTGAACTAGTCTCGAGGCTAACCAAGAGGGGGGTGAATTAGTTATTTTAAAAATTCTGAAGCACAAACTAATTTTGAAAAATCTTTTTGAATATTTTAAAATAATGACAATCTCAAGATGATGTGCAGATGTTTAATAATAACAGAATAGTAATTACAATCACATAATCATCAATAGAAAAATAATTACGAAAAATAATCAGAAAGAACACACCAAATTTTATAGTGGTTCGGTCAACTTGACCTATGTCCACTCTGCGGAGCCTCCCCTCTGGGTATTGCACTAACACTAAGTGACTCTCCTTCAACTCCCACAGTAAGGTGAAGAAGCCTATACAAAATCTCCTTTCTACCAACCCGGTGAGGCAAAGAACCTATACTCCTTTCATTTCCTGCTGAAGCAGGCAGAGAACCTGAACTCCTTTTGCTTCCTCCTAAAGCAGGCAGAGAACCTTGATCTTCTTACAGACGATCCTTCTACGGAGAAACCAAGGATAAGAGATGACGACCGGAGAAGATGACTCAGATCCTTGCTTGGAGCAACCTTTGTGAACACCTCACAAACTCCCCCTCACAAGATCTTCTCTCTCTCCCAAGCTCTCTCTATCCTTCTCAAGTTTCTCACAGGAAAGGATAGTGGCAAAAGATCTTAACGATTGAATGAAAAAGATCTTAAATATGAGGGCTTAAAAATTGCCCTAAACCTCAACTAGTCATCAAAGATCATCTTGTACAATCAGTCGATCGTCCTGTACGATCAGTACAAAATCACATGAATCAGCCTGGATAATCTAGTTTCTCTAGACGATTAGTAGAAAAAATTTGTTTAGTTCGTCCCCTATAATTTTACGATCGTCCGGGATGATTAATATAAATCAAGAATTTCGTCCAGAAGATAGCTCGGGTCGTCCAGGATAACCTATGTTGGACGATCTCAAAATGACTTGATCATCCAGGACGACATCTATATCGTCCTGTACGATTAGTTTTAAAATGACAATATCATCCTGCATACATCTCGGGTCATATAGCTAAAAGATGTTGGACGATCTCAAAATGACTTGATCATCCGAGCCGATATCTCGATCGTCCCGTATGATTAGCTACAAATTGGAAATATCGTCCAACATTTTTCTTGGATCGTCTAGGTGAAGTGCTTTGGATGGTAGGGATTTTGCATGTATCATCTAGGATGATATGACAATCGACCAGGATGATATGACAATCAGTCAGGATGACATGATTGTATTAATCAAATATTAATTATTTTCCTTAATCACTAGACTAATTTTGGCATGATTGTAATGGATCGTCCAGGACGATACACTTATCAGCCGGGATGATCAGACCAAATCTCTGAGAATTTTTGATTTGAGCCTATCATCCTATATGATGGTAATCATCCAGGATGATCTGTTTAACCAAACCGACTTAACATGGTCGCCCTAATTAGAATTTCTTTTTTCACTGGATCATCCAGAACGATATGAATATCGTCCAGGATGATATGAATATCATCTAGGACGATATGAACAAAATTTGAAACAGAAATTTTAACTCACTAAAACTCTCCCCCTGAGTGTATGTATGCAAGGTTACTTAGCTAGGGGATCAATTACATTATATTTGACTCAAGAAAGAGAAAATCACATTTAAACACAAGCGGACCTGATCTTGAGTTGGCTTGAATTACATTTGATCTTTTGTACCTGAAATGTTAGCCAATCAAAATAAAACACAAAAATATTTGTTATCATCAAAATTATAATCCTTAAATCCAAGTTTGCAACAAATGACACCTAATCGTGTCCTAAGTATGCTAAAGGGGTCATAGTTTAATGGTTTGGTGGAAATATCTAATAAATTGATTTTCATTTGCTACATGATATTATTCTATATCTCTTTTGGCTACATGATCTCTAATGAAATGATATTTGATGTCTATATGCTTAGTAGGGGAGTGTTGAATTGGATCTTTAGAAATATATATGGCATTAGTGTTATCACACATGATTGGAATAATCACTATAGATAGTCTTAGGTCAAGGATTTATTTCTTCAACCATAAGAATTGAGCAATACAATTTTCTACTGCTATGTATTCCGCCTCAGCGGTATATAAGGCTACTGAGTTTTACTTCCTACTGGACCAAAAAACTAACGATTTCCTTATGAATTGATAGGTTCTAGATTTACTTTTGCTATCTACTCTACACCCTACAAAATATATGTCTGAATATCCAAAATTTCAAATAAAGAGTTATGTCTAGGTTAACAGATACCTAAGCTTTGGTTGCCCAAAAGGTATCTAAGGATTCTCTTAATTGTTATTATATGAGATTCTTTTGGATCAGCTTAGAATTTAGCATAAAGGAAAACACTACATATTATATCTGGTATGTTAGCAATCAAATACAAAAGAGATCTTATTATCCCCCTATACTTTTTCTGATCTACTAATTTTTTACTTGTATCCTTATTTAATTGAATGGTAGAGCTCATTGGTGTATTAATTACTTTAGCATCTTTCATCTCATATTTCCTTAGAATTTTCTTAATGTATTTATTTTAACCTAGAAAGCTACCATTATCCCTTTTCTTTACACTAAATCAAAGAAAATATATCAATTCTCCCATCATACTCATCTCAAACTCTCTACTCATTATTTCTAAGAAATCATTGAAAAGATTTTTATTTATTGATCGAAATAGTATATCATCCACATAGATCTGAATAATAAGTAGATCATCTTCTACCTTCTTCAGGAATAGGGTGGTATCTATACTAGCCTTAATAAAAGATCTATATAGGAGAAATGTACTAAGCCTTTCATACCATGCCTCAGGTGCTTTCTTTAACCCATATAAAGCCTTTTTTCAATTTGTACACATGATTGGGAAAGATTGTATTTTTAAATTTAGGTGGTTGTTCTACCTAAACATTATCCTTGATAACCCCATTTAAGAAAGCACTCTTTACATCCATTTGATACAACATGAAGCCTATAAAACATGCAAAGGATAATAATGCTCTCATAGCTTTTAATCTAGCTACAAGTGCAAAAGTCTCTCAAATTTAATGCCTTTTGATTTGATTGCACCCCTTAGCTACTAATATGGCCTTATTTCTAACTACTACTCTAGAATAACTCATCTTATCTTTGAATACCACTTGGTAACTTACTACACACTAGTCCATAGTTGTGCTAACCAACTCCCATGCATCATTCCTAATAAATTGGTTTAACTCTTCTTATATAGCTAAGATATAGAATTCATCATATAAGGCTTAATTTATATTTATGGGTTCTACTATAGAGATGAATGAAGAATGACTTACCTCCTTTCTAAGTCTATTCCTAATTCTGACTCCTATAAATAGATCTCTTAAGATGAGCTCCTCAAGAAGACTAGATGAGTATCTCCATTCTCTAGGCAATGACTCCTACGGTTCTTCTCTATCTCCTAGGCTAATAAATTTTACTCCTTAGGTAACCTCTACCTATTCTTCTTCTTCTTCTTACTTAGGATCACCAAATTTATCATATTCATCAAATATAATATGGGTGGACTCCTCTATAGCTAAGGTCCTCTTATTAAAGATCTTATAGGCTTCACCTACAAAGAAACAACCTAAGAAGACTCCTTCATCCAACTTAGGATCAAACTTTTTTGAGGAGATTTTTTATTAGTAAGGATAAAGCATTTACCAGCAACCAAATATATAAAGATGTGAAAGATTGGGTGTCCTATCCTTTAGAAGATCATAAGGCAATCAGTATTCACTCTTTCTGCCCAAAAATATCTTGGGAGAGAGTATTCAGTTACATAAGTCTAACAGCTTCCACTAGTTTTTTATTCTTTCTTTCAGCTATCCCACTCTATTATGAGGTCCTAGGGGCAAAAAGGTTATGTTCAATTCCTAACTCCTTGCATAAAGATTCAAACTTATCATTATCAAATTTTCCACCATGATCACTATGAATAGTAGAAATCTCAAATACTAATTTTCTTTGAATCCAGGTGAACATTCTAAACTCCTCAAATAATTCACTTTTACGAGATAAAAATCTAACCTTGGTGAATCTTGAATAATCATTAACAATCACATACCCAAAAGTTTTTCCACCTAAGCTTGCTATACTAATAGGACCAAACAAGTCCATATATAATATTTTTAGTAGTTAAATGGTGGTAATGTCCTTAATGGAATGAAAAGAAGATTGAATTTGTTTTTCTAATTGACAAGAATCTCATAGGTGGTCCTTAGAAAAATTTAACTTGGGTGCACCTCTAATTATGTCTTTTTTGAGTTATTTTCCTAAGGGTTTTCATACATACATGACATAGTCACGTATACCATAGCCAAGATTTATCAAAAATAGTTTTCAAATATAAAGAATTTGAATTATCAATACAAGTCAAGTCAAGCATGTAAATGTTATTCATTCTCTTTTCTTCTAAAATGAATTTTCAATTCAAACTAATTATGCATCTTGTAGATAGAAACTTTATATCGAAGTTCTTGTCATAGAGCTGACTAGTAATGAGCAAGTTATATTTTAATCCATCTACTAACAACACATTTTTAATAATAAAATTTTTTGTGTTACCAATCATACTTGAACCCACCATTTTCTTGGTGTGTTATCTCCCAATGTTACCTTCCCTCTTACCCTTGCTTTTAGCGTGATTAATTATTTTAAATCTCCAGTCATGTGTCATGAGCATCTATTATCTAGATACCACATGCTTTCACTAGGCCATTTATGAGAGAATCCCTATAATGTTAATCAAAATGTTAGATTTGGAAACCCAAGTGAGTTTGGGCTCCCCCTCATGCCTTTTGGAATAAATGACATGCTTGTTATGCTATAATGCAATTGATGTAGGCCTCAACACAAGATGTGGTCTACAGTGTATAGTACAAGTGTGGGCTATATGTCCTACCATGCCACAAGAATTACACTTTACACCTGGAAATAGATTTACTAACCTATATAAGTGGTAATGCCTCCTTTTAGGGATATAAGATGCATGCTATGTTTTGGACTTATAACATTATGCTAGTGTAGGTGGTGCTTTATTATTTTCAAGTGCATGAATTTTCTCTTTCAAAAACTCATTTGCCTTCTCATAGCTGTCAACTTCACATTTCAATGAATACTCAATAAGGTCTAGTTCTATTGTAAGTATTTCTAATTTCTTAAATACATTCTCTAGCTCAACATGCTTGTTTTTCAAGGATTTATGAGACATATTTAATTTAAGATGCTTCTTATTTAGTTCATCATATTCATCAAGTAAATAAGCATGCTCTTTATCACATGAAATATGCTCAGTACTAAGACTATCATGCTCCTTTTCTAATTCAAAAAAAAAATTCAAATTTAAACTAGCATGCAATTTCTTTAATTTCTTATATTACTCATGCACTTTTTTAGAAATAACAAGCAACTCATTATAGGTAAGTTCACATACCTCTTCTTGGTTAGAGTTAATAATAGAGTTATTAGCCAATAAACACAGATTCATTATCTCCTCCTCAAGTTTGTGTTCTGAAGACTCTAAAGCTGAGTTTGCTTAGAAAGCCTTTTATGTCTTTTGGTTTCCCTTTTTGAAATTTGACTTTTCTTCGCCCTTCTCCTTGGTAGGATGAGTTTTTTAGATTAGGGCAATCTGATCTTAAGTGTCTTAGATTCTTGCATTCAAAATAGATTACTTCATATGAGCTTTTGTTAAATTTATTTCCTTTACCTTTGCCCTTTCAAAATGTCACTTCTATTTTTTGCTTCAAGAAGCTTTTGAATTGCCTCATCATAAGGGTTGTATCACCATTGTCATCAAAATTTGAGTTACCACTATTTGAGTCATCGTCCTTCAGTGCCACAGTCATCTCCTTTCTTTCTCATATATCCTACATTCTTTGGCTTAAATTTTGTTCATACATAGTTGGTGAGCCGAGCAGGTTATCAATTGAATAAACATTCAGATCTTTCGATTCACATATAGTAGTAACTTTTGCATCAAAACTATTAGGCAAGTAATGAAGTATTTTATTTACTTTTACAAAGTTTAATAGTTCTCTGCCTAAAACATATAGGGATGTCATTATCTAAGTAAATCTAGTGTACATGTCAAAGATAGTTTCATTAGATTTCATATGAAATAGTTTGTAATCATGAAGCAAAATATTTAAACAAGACAATTTGACTTCATTAGTACCCTCGTAAAATAACCTAACCCAGACTTCCTTTCTAGTAGTACATGTAGAGAATCTCATATAGTCTTCTGATTTAAGTACATTAAAAAATAGTTTAAGCATTTAACATTAAATTATGCATGATCTTTATCCTCATTGCTCCATTCAATCAAAGGTGTTTCAATTTTAATGCCATTCATAAATCTAAATGGTGCAGAATAATCTTCTTGTATCATATGCCACATGTGAAAGTCAATCGATTGTAAAAGTATAGACATACAATTTTTTTGAAAATCAAAGATAATTTGATCAAATCAAGGTCGATGGGTTATTGAATAACCCTCCACAGTATTTCTTCTCCCAAGGTGTGACATAGATTTTTTTCTCAAGGTTTTTTAAAATATTAATTATGAGACCCTCTCTGATACCAATTGAAAGTTCAGTTTGGATTATTAGACCGACATAAACTACAAATGCACAACAAGAGGGGGGTGAATTGATATTTAAAAAATTCACTTTGAAAATTATCCTTTTGAAAATATTTTGATTTAACAACAATGTAATAACACCAATTTAAGTAAAACTTTATTTTTTATTTTAAACAACACTTGTAAAGAAGAAAATGTTTTTTCGATTTTGATTTTTATTTTTTTGTGTTTAAACACAAAATATTCTATTCATGCAAAATAAAGAACTCAAGATCACAAATTTGCAATAAGTAAAATGCAAGAAGTAAAATGTGGAAAAGTAAAGGTAAAATTCAAGAACAAACACTCTAGAATTTTATTGTGGTTCGGTCAATCTTGGTTATGTCACAAATTTACAAATTCTTATTTTTCAAGTTTAGCCGACTTTATTCATACAATACGATTGTGGATCGTACAGTACGATTAGTTTAAAATCCTATTTCATTCAGTATGAAGAATAGTCCCAGTACAATATGTTCAAATCTTGTATACTAATCGTACAGTATGATACTTGGATCCTAAGGTATGATTAGTATATTCTTCTCAAATCATATAGGATGATTACTAGGGCGATCAAATATTGTCTCTATGAATCATCCAATATGATCGGAATCGTACAGTATGATTAGTTCAATAAATCAAGGTTCATCCTAGATGATCCCTAGGATGATCAAATTTATTCTATGCCAATCGCCTAGTATGATCCACATCGTACATTATAATCTGACATATTAATTATATCTTGATTTAATTAACTAATTATGGGGATTAGTTTAGGTAATAATTTAAGTATAGTACATAATAAAAGTGTTTGTACATTATGATCAGTTCATAATTTAAAAATTAAAATACTTACCTAAATTTGATTGGTAGCTAAGATTTTTATTTTAAACTAATTGTCCTATGCAATCTAGTTTGAATAGTTAAAAAATATTAATTACTCATTTAGACATTTTAATTGATTTTTTGAATTATAGATCATATAGTACAGTGTAGTTCATACTGTGTGAACTTCAGAAACACTACAGGAAAGTTACCTATTTGCGATAGACTTTATAACTGTTTATTTTTTGTGAAAAATGGTGAAAAATTTGCCATAGTATTTTTTGTTAATTTTTTTGCGTCAGAATTGCTACCACAAATTTGTGGTGGAATTTGCTTTCGCAAATATGTCGTAAGGTGAGTTATAACATAAATAAAACAATGCTTTATATTATATTTTGTCTCCACGGCAGAGTGGAGAAAGAAGGCATTTCAGCATATGCCCAGGCAAAATTATCCCTGAATTCAAAGAGGAGCTCTTTTATTACTTCTACTTGCTCTTTTGGCAGAAGGGAACTAATGAAGGTTGGGCGAGGGTCCTCCTCGGTTCCCAAGTTGACTTCTTTTAGTTCATCCATAGTCACTGCCTGTCCACTATCTTCCAGTTCTTCTAGTGCAGGCTTGGCCTCTATGGGTTGATCCTCATGAGTGTCAACTTCGTATGTTCCCTTATTGTCACTGTCATCAGATTTGATTTCCCCACATGTGATTGCTCAGTAAGTCTCCTTCCGGAGGTATTTTTTCCTGATAAATCCGATACCTTTATATATATACATATCCTTCTATCGTAAAGGACGTGGTTTCCTTCCATACCAGAGGCATAGGCACGTATGCAGTTGTCATTTGGAGGTAGGAATATTGTCCTGCTTTCACAACATTCTTTGAATACCTTTGGTATTAAACCTAGGTAGCCTCGTAGGTAGTAATTCTTCAGAATTGGCAAGCATATGACACCCGTCGTGATTCTCTTCCTCAAGTTTTTCCATGGAATAGAGTACATTTCTTGGCTCAGTCCCCTTTTTAAAAGGAGGCAAATAAAGGGTTGCAAGTTCTTCAACATTATGCACCTCTTGCGAAATCATTTCTTTGAAATATCGTAGGGGAACATGCATGACTACGAGCACGTTATCTGATATTGACTGGCTATCTATTCTTCTAGAGAATACATCTTGCACTGTGTTTATGTAGATAGAGTCGTAGTCATAATTATCATTTGAATATTCGACCGCTCTACTATATTCGTCCATCGAATGGCATACCCTCTGGGATTTTGAAAAGGTAACATCAACTTCATTTGTTTCACTCCCAAGGTGAGGTACACATTTTCTTTCTTTAGAAGTGGTAGCTTCTTTAGGAAGAGTCATCAACGCCTTCTTTCTCCGCACCTGCTTCTTCTTAACTTCTTGTCCAGGCCAGTTTGCAGCCTTTAGGTTAGATGCTTTAGCCTCAAGAGAGCTTGACGGATTTTGCTTCTTCGGAATGAAATACTGTGCATCCTCATAGACCATTGCTTAATGGACTGTAAAGGGTTGGATGTCACTAGAGATCCTGAATTCTTCTCCATCCTTGAGATACTTCATGTACTAGTGTAGTGTTGACAGGACAATACCATATTCATACAGCCAGGGGCGGCCTAGTAGCACCATAAATGAAGTTTCTGCATCAATTACATGGAACTTGCCTTCTACGTGAAGTTCTCTAAATACAAGAGGAAGCATAAATGATCCAAGGGTTTTCTGCCCTTTCTCGTTAATGCCATGCACCATGAGCTTATCTGACCCGAGGTGTTCCATGTCGAGGCATAACGACCTTAGTGCCTTCAGACTTATAAGGTTAATGGAGGATCCGAAGTTGATTAAAATTTAACTGATTATCATTTGGTCACTCTCTGCAGTAATATACAGAGGTTGGTTGTGGTCTGCATCATGTCATCCTCAGTGAAGGTGATAAATGATTCGTTACGAGCCTGTAAGACTTCTGTCAAATTATATTGAGCAAAATATGCCTCGTATCATTCAGGGTCCTTGAGAGCCTGAATCAAGGTTTCTTGCAGGTCATTAGTCATCACCAGAGCATTATATATGCTGAGCTGGGTAGGGATATTTCTCAAATGGGATAAGATATTATAATCTATCCCTTTGACTGGAGTATCTTTCTTCTGGGATCCTTTGGGATGATATCTTCATTGACAACTATCTCCTTCCCCTTATCTTTATTAGATATCCCTTTCTTCAATGGAGGTGGCAGTATCTTGCCACTTCTTAGCTGCACTTGAGTGATCTCTTCTAGGTCAGACTCATTTGACAGCGTGTTTTCTTCTGAGTCAGCCATCATCTCATCTAGAGATTCATTTATTGATTCGGAGTTACTGCCTAAGTTTATATGTCCCATTTGTGATGCTATGTCGGGGTCTGATTCATTTTCCTTTAGAAACTACAGATCCTCTGAACTGTAATCCATTGACAAAACTATCATACAATATTTAGAAACCACTTTCTCAATGCATTCTTCCTTTGTCAGTGTATTTGGCGCCACCGATATGATCCGACATACTTCTACCGAAAGAGGGTCTTCATTATCTTCTTCTATTTTAAGCTCTGACATGAAATCAGCAAGCTTAATAGGTCGCCTTTCAGTTTGGTAATACTCGTCCAAACTGTCGATAGCTCTTTGTGTTGCTATTTTTTTTCTCTGGGCTTCTTCCATTTGGTCTTCTTCTTGGACTTTTTCACCCTCCCAGATTTTGAAGAGCCAGCTTGGTTGAAGAATTGCTTAGAAGTAGATGCTCGCACCGTGGGTAGCACCTTGGGATCTATTGCGGGCTCAGTAGGATATTTTCACTTTACACCTGGAACTCCTTCGAGCTGCTTCAGCATTTTCACAGTCTTTTTGGAGACCACAGTCTCCCACTGCTCTTCTTGAATCAACTTCGTTTCCTTTTTTATTTCTTCAACTTGGGTACGAAAGAAGTCGTAACTACCCGAGTCGATTCTTTCCTAGGATGGGATAACACATTGTCTGATAATGTGAGCTCTCCATTTTGATATTTTCATTCCAACCGATCCTTGAAGATGTAGCAATCTTCAATAGGATGGCTGACTACTAGATGGTATGGACAATAATTTGGGTCGTTAGTATGTTTAGACTCTACGGGCCTCATGCATTTTGACAGTTCTAAGCCCACTTTTACTGCTTGTCGAAACAGCTTGGCGACACTTTCTCTCTTGAATAAATATTCTTTATTCATTTTATTCTTGAGGAAGGGGAACGTTCGATCACCAATCCCTATTATTTGCCTAGGGCATTCTCCACCACCTTGATAAGTTTGTGGCTTATCATTGCCCCCAAGTATCAACTTTGGCTAGGGGTTAAGGTTGTAGGCCTGTTTTGGCTTTTCTTTATACTATATCGGTTGTTTTACTTTGTCTACATTATAAAGAACTCATTTTTCTTTGTCAGCTTGGGAGAAAAATGTAGAATCAGCCTCACCTCTTCTGGCACCTGAGGCTTTAGCCTTCTTAGGCTTATCAGAGTGGTTCTCTGATCTTGACAAGTTCAATTTCTCAAACTTGGCCACTCTGTCTAATAGATCCTAAAATGTAGTAATTATAGCCATGCACAAGAATGGTTGCATCTTATCATCGATGTCCCATTAATAATTACACAGCATGCTCATCCTCCAACTGCTGTTCACATTTCATGCTCAAGTTGGCCAGCGGATAATATATTTTGACACCGACTCTTCTCTCTTCTGTTTTTCCAAAGTGAGGTCGGTGATCATGATCTTCTCGGTCGCACTGGAAAACCTCTTCACAAACATGGCTTCTAACTTTGCAAATATCTTCACAGAGTCATTTAGTAGTTCAGCATACCATTTGAAAGCAGCTGTTCTCAAACTGCTAATGAATTGTCAGAAAAGTAGAGCATTATTTCCTACAGTGTTCCTGTAGGTGGCTTTGAACTACGTCAGGTGCTGTCTAGGATTTTTATTGCCATCAAAAGTGTTAAATATTGGTACAGAATATCACTTAGGATATGACACCTGATCATACTCTCCCGGGTACCGGTGACCTTTACCCACTAGTTTTTCTGCCTGATCAACAGTTATAATAGCCTTGATCTTCTCTGTAATAATTCCTTCCAGCTGTGCAGCAGTCACATGCTCAAAGGTACTGGCAATATTTTGCGGAGTGGGCTAGCGGACAGTATTATGGGCTTCACGACCACCTTCAGGAGCTCTCTGTACTTCTGACACTTGCAGTACTTGGAAGTTTGGAGGGTCAGCAGGAGGATTAGGCATGACCGATGATAGTATTTCTCTGCATCATCTACATCATCATTGTCATTTGAGCCATCATCTCAGTCATCTTCTCATTCAATTGGGAAATTTCTCTATCCTTGGCTCTCGTCTACCGTCTCATTTGTCACCGCATATCGGTGAGTGTGGCGTTTTCATCATCGGGGGGATTCCCCTAAACTTCTTCCACCTCATCTTCTCCATGGGATTGGCCAACCCTACTAGTGATGGATCCAACTTCATCGTGAAGTTGGTGTACTCGCCTAGGTGGCGGTTGCCAACAGTTGTCATATTCACCATCGTTGTAGTAGGCCTCATCATCAACATTAGTGTGTCTCACCATGTAGACCACTTCCATGTCCAAGATGTTATTTATATCATCAATTTCTTCTTCTAATTTTGCTTCCATATATTCTTCTATATTTTCTTCTCCTTTGATATATTCTTCATCTTCCATATCTTCTTCCCTTTCTTCTTTTAGTACTAATATCTCCGAGAGGCGGCGCCCCTAGATCTCTGGTTCCTAGTTCGGTAAGATGATTTCTTCGACCAGCGGGTTGCGGTCAAAGTTGGTTTCTTCTTTTGGAGGGGTCAGAGAACGACGGGATCCCCTGGAGGATTCTCCAAGGTGTCGACCGTCCTGACGGATGTCATCGTGGGCCTTCTTTGGGACCCATTTCTGATGTTGTCTGCTTGCGGGGGCGAATCTCTGGGTAACTATACCGGATGTCAGACCCAGGCCAATTCTTCTCTCCCTCCTATCTTCCTTTTTTTCTCTATTAGGCTTTGGCCTCCAAATCTCTTTTCCTTTTCACCGGGACCTTTTGGCGGTGGATCCCTGAACTCGAGGTTTAGGTGTCATACCACAATGCTCACCGTGCGGGGCAGCTCTTTTTTCTCTTTTCTCCACCATAACAGATAAGCGTTCTCTTGATGGAGTCCTTCTAGTCTCAACCATCAGTGGTCGCTGGTATCTTCTCTTCATCAGCCCCTTTTGTTTTACTGTCTTTAGCTCCCGATACACTTGGGCTGACAAGGTCTCTGGCTCTTTCTTCCTTGGTGGGGCTGGGAAGATTGATGTTCCCAGAAAGACCTTCAGCTCTCCAGTAGAGCTATTTCTCTTAACCCACTTTAGGTTTGTGAACCCATCTGGGTCAGAATGGTTGCTTCAGGCTCTTGGGCCGATAGGTTACAGGGATGGGTTGAGAATAGTTGCTAAGCTTGAAGTTCAGCATTCAGTTTCCGCCTCTGCCATCTCGTTAATTTTCCTCCATATGAGGAAGCTTCTGCAATGTTGTTCCCAGATGCTGGTAACCTGGTCGGCAGAGATGTGGTATTGGCAGATACCACTGAAATTATTGCTCCAGTCACAATTCTTTTGGCGGTCAGGGCTTCAGGTTGTGACAGTCTTTCAAATATAGAAGTCCTCCTATGACGATTCTCATCAGCAGTAGGTCGTGACACTGGCAGATGTGCACAGCGTGTAGTAACTTTAGTAGAGAACTGCCTCCTGGCAGGCCCTTCAGCATTCCTGCCATTCACAGGGATGGCGGTAGTTCTTGCAACAATGGTAGGGAAGTCAATGCTACCAAACTGGATGGTAGCTGCAGCATTCTTGGTTTTAATAATAGCATTTGCCAGCAGAATTTGGCTCCTTATCCCAGCTAGACTGTCATTGGGGTATTCTGTAGATCCATTTGCACGAATGAATGGTAAGAGTTAGTAATCAGAATCTGATACATCAACCTACACTTTCAAAGTGCAGAGACTTACACAAAAAAGAAAATAAAAGCAGATAACATTAGCGAGCAAATTCAAATAATACAAATTTAAAGAACTACTAAAAATGTTATCTTAATAAATCTGTTTAAGCGATCATTTTTAGAATATTTAAAATTTTAATTCTTTAATTGATCATTTTGAAAGATTCAAAATTATAAATATGGATTGAAATAGTTGCTACTATAGCACTGAGATGACTAGCTAAAGATGGAAAGAGAAATCATTCTCCAGCGGAGTCGCTAGAAATCTGTGGGCTCCAAAAATTCAGCCCTAGCCTCCACCCCTATTTACTTTTTGGGGGAGTTTTAACGGAATTAAGTTTCGGGGTAAATTTTGGAAGGCATATGGGTTTGCAAATAAGATACTACCCAGAGATTTCGCCCTCATTTTGTGAGGACTTTATGATCTGAGTTCTAGTTTCCTAAAGGTGCAATCCCCTATAGTTAATTACCCCTCCTGATAATGAGAGAGAACTTTCGATTAAGGCTAGTCATCAATCAGATATGTAAAGATCCGTGTTATCTAGTATATAGTAGAAAAATAGGAATAAAATATGAAATTGGAGAGTTTGAAGGTTTGATATTTAAAATTGGAAATTTCACCATCTTGCACTTAAAGCAGATGGTGGAGGAATAGATGTTGGACCCGATCAAGATCCCATGGTTTCGTCTTCCCGGGCCATCGTAGTCCCTGGTCTACTTAGTAAGAGGAGGTAGTCGACCCAACCTGACAGAAGGATCCTTGTCTGCAGCCATGGGTTGCTTCGTCCAAGGGTACCTTATAGACCCGGGGGGAATGCTTGTCTAAGGGGACAAATTTGAATCCATCTTAGCTAACAGAGGGCTTTGTGCCCTATCGATCATATCCTATTGATTCACATCTCAAGGATTTGATGCCACTAAGGAACGTATTAGCTCTGGCCATAACCACAATCTCATGATTCCATTTGGCAGTGAACCCACTGATCTCAGAGGGATCCGGGTCATAACCGTTTGCCTGCAGTGCCATTTAGCGGTGAAACTGCTAGTTAGATGACATGTACCACATCCTTACTAGCAGGAGATTGTTTGAGAATGAATCCTAGTGATATTCTCGACCAGGCATTAGCTCTTTGTGAGCTAAAGTATTTTTTAATTTATCCACCTCAGCAAACTATTGTAGAGAGTGGATGGATTTTATGCTCTAAGTAATTGAATAATGTTTATTTTAATTTTAAATATCTTGGAATTTGGAATTTTTAGGTTTTTGGATTTTGTAGGAATTTGAGATTTTTGGAGATTTGGAGGAATTTGGGATTTTGGGAGGCATTTGATAGGGTTTGTGAACCCCTCCAGTTGACATTCACGTTCAACACGGCCATCATCGAGGTGTTTGGGGTCATTCACAATTGAGAATTGAACCTTGTCGACTCTGTTAATTTGCCGGCAGAGGATCGAGTTCTTCGTTGGATGTAAGTTTTGGTTAGTGAACCATCCATTTAATAGACCTTGAAGGCCTACTATGAACTATTGCAATATTCATCGCCTTTTACTGCATTCTTTATGCATTTTTCCATAGTCCTTGGCCCACGGAGTCTACCCGCCACTACTATAGGTAGATGTATTCATTCACAGACTGAAGTTGACTATAGGGTATTGCATTTACTAAAGTCTTTCTGCATCTACCTATAGGTGGGTGTTGTACATACATCTGTATTTATAAAAAGATTGTATGTACTGCAGATCTTCTCTTATTATTTGCATGAGAATCGAGCTTTATCTTGGGCAACTCGTTATCTTCATTGCATGTTAATTCCCTTAACGTACTGCTGCCATTTGTAAGAACTTGGTGCATTTAATGATTCATTTACTATTGCTTATGGATGAAACATTATGTACGTTACGGGTTCTTTAACATCGCGGGTGTTTGTGCTCGCTGCAACTTTGTCGATGTTACTTGTAGATGAAGTATTGCATAATACATCAAACATCTATACCTTCATTTCCTTAACTCTCAAGTAAGTGTTCGTATGCACGATGAATCTTTTATACTTGCTTATGAATGCTTGTATGCAGACTAGTGTGCTTGTTTGTATCTTGATGTTGATTGCGTGGATGCTACAATATTCTTGTTACAAGAGCTCATAGGTGCCTTGTATTCATTGTGATTATGCTGCCTCTATTTGAGGAAGATATGTTGTATGTGTATCTATACTTTGATATTCATTACAGGGAGTTATTGCAGTCTCCTTAGATATGTTCATAGGATAGCCACCATATCTATGACGCATTCCTCATTAGATATGTTCATAGGGTAGCCACATCATCTATGATGCATTCCATATTATAACTTCCTGATATGTTGGGAGGATTGATGTGTGTTGATTGCAATTCGAAGACATTGGTTACATGTACATTGCATCAGTCGTTATTGTTCATAGACGTTACATTGTATTCATTGCCCATCAACTTCTTTTATTTGTATAAAGTTTGATGCGTTTGCTTGAATGTTGATGTTGACTGAGTTATACTCACCAACAATTTCTTTGTGCATATTAGTTAGCAACTCCTGAACTTGTAAGAAACTATAGACTTTTACTTGCTTGACATTGCAAGATTGTGAGTGGTAGAGATGTTGTTGTAGGTTAATTGATCTTTATTGTTGCATATAATGACTCACACGTATTGCCGCTTTCGCTGTATATAATCCTTTTATATATTCATTTGCATATCACTTATGTTTGGAGGCTTTCCACCACGAGTTCTTTGCTTATATTAAATGTTGGTGTTCATTTAAGAGTTTTGAATTATAACTTAGGATTTTCATATTTTAATTGCATTGAAGTTCGATTCTCTGCTGATGTGCAAAGTTCAAGTTCCTTGTAGTTGTCCCGAGTTATAATCTCAAGTCATTGTACTTTCAGGTTCAGATCAAGTTCAAATCAAAACCTTCTGCATTCAAACTATAATTAATGTTGCTCAACTCAAACTCAATGTCCACAAGTTCCTTCTTTGAGTTCAAATTCTTGTTGAGTGTTTGATGTCAAGTCCATATCGTTTGTAATTTGCTCATGTCTAAGTCCAACTTGAGTTCATGTCAAACTCCTTGTACTTAGTTTATTTGAGTTCTTGTTTGTTCATATTGAGCTTAAGTCTTTTGTCATCTTTCATTCAAATCAAGCTCAAAGTCATTTGAGTTCAATGAATGGCTCCCTGCTGTCCACGCTCAAGTCCTTACTTGAGTTCAAATGTTCAAATCATGTACAAGTTCAGCTCAAGTTCCATGTCCCCTACTATCCAAGAGTTTTCATGTTTGGTCCCCTGCTGTTCATTATCACTTGCTTGAATTCAAATCCATTAAAGTCCCTTTCATTATTCATTTCAAAATTTTTTGTTGTTCATTTAATATTGAATTCTATTCAATCCAAGTCTTGTTCATTTAAGTTTGAGTTCAAGTCCACTATTCATTCGAGTCCAAATTAGGTCCAAGTGCAGTCTTCTGTTCACCTAAAATTTTGGCAGCCTCCCGACGTCTCCCCTATTTAGGGGAAATTACGGGAAACTGGGCCTTCCCACCACGTTAAGAAAAGCCTGTATGGTAGGTGTCCTAGGATACCGCAGCTATTTTTTCTTCGTCCCCCCACCATGCTTAAGAAAGCGTGTATGGGTCCTCAAATATACCTGAAAAAGAAGAACAGTTATTTCCCCACAGGTACAGAGCCGTGTACGGGTACTTAAGATTGTCCCCACCATGCTAAGAAAAGCATGTATAGGGCCTACCCGCCTCGCATAGGTGTCGCATCGGGTTTCCTTTCCACCATGCTTAGGGAAGCGTGTATAGGCAGTTTGTCTGCTCTATACGAATGCCAAAAATGGGATTTAGGTGATTACCCGCCTCGTTGCGAGCACCACGATGCACTTCCTCCCACCACGTCATTAAAAATGTGTATATGTGGTTATTTTATTGTGCTGCAAGCCTCGAGGTGGGCTCTCAGACTTTTAGGGCTGAAGGATTATACTTAAGCGGAGTCGGCACGTAGATCGAGGTGAGAGGAGATGTACTTGCATTTTTTTAAATTAATTAGAATTATCCAAAACTAATCATAGTTAATTATAATAATTATAATTAATAATAATTAATGATATTTAATTAAAATTAATTATAATAATTAATTATAATTAATAATAATTAATGATAGTTAATTATAATTAATTGTAATAATTAATTATAATTACTATAAATTAATTATAGTTAATTATAATTAATTGTAATTAACAATAATTAGAAATAATTATAGTAATTAATTTATAATTATGAGTAATTATAATTAAATATAAGCAATAATAATTAATCATTATTAATGGTAGTTAATTGTGATTAATTGTGATTAAACATAATTATTATATTTAATAATAATTAATTATAATTAACTATAATCAGTTATAATTAATCATAATTAGCCCTAATTAAAATGTAATTTGAGCAAGACTTCTGTTAAACTCTATCAAACAGGACTTATGCCAGATTTGTAAAGGGTTTAGACAAAATCCTGTTAACAGGATTTAGGTAATTCTCAAATCTCTTGAAGCCAAATAAATCTCTTCCTTTCTTCTGTGGCTTAGAGGATTTGCGGGATTTGGCCGAAATAGTGCACGAAAGGGGGAAAGTTACCTTCACTGCTAGTGAGCTCCTGCTGCTACTTGCGATCAAAATGGCATAACTTCCGATCTGATTAGAGGGGAACATCGGTTTGAGGGAGGAATAAGGTAGGGAGCTCTCTCTCTCTCTCTCTCTCTCTCACACACACACACTCTCTCTCTCTCTCTCTCTCTCTCTCTCTCTTGGCTTGCATGAGAAGTTGGCACAAGCGAGGATTGACGGGGCTAGGGATTCGGCCGTCTGAAGTTTTAGATAGGAAGGATGGGAGGTCGGTTACAAGACCAGGGATTTGGAAGCTTTGAGGTTTTCGATATATTAGGTAGTCGGAGTCGTCGAAGGGCTACAAGCGACAGGATCTTCGTGTGGAGGAACAGCCGAAAGGCTTCATCTCCGTCCCATTTTATCGACGAGAGCGAGAGTGGGTTCGAGTGGACTGATCGGGTAAAACGACCCCAGCGGCACCTTTGTAGGGTATGGGGTGCTGTATACATGACATATCTTGCAGGATTTGGGCGGGATCTCGGTATGGGTTGCCAGATACAAGTAATAATTTTAGCATTTTTTTTTTGTTTTGTGTCATAGAAACAGGTCAACAACGCAGTTAGGGAATATACAGGCTTTGGTTCTGATCTTAATATAATGGTGCCATTTTGCAGCACAATCACTCGATTAGAGGGCATGTTTCACATCCCTTTAGGCAAGAGACTATTTGAGCATGAATCTTAGTGATACACCCAACATAACATTCGCTCTTTGTGAGCTAAGGTTAGTTTCAAATTTATCACCCCTAACAAATAGTTGTGGAAAGTGGATGTGTTTTAGTTTTAAGTTTTTCGTTAATAGATTTTATTTTAAGAATTCTATCTTTTATTAGCTTTAAGATTTAACCCCTCCGATTGAGATTTCGCATCAACTTATCCATTATCGGGGTAATGTTAAAGTCACTTACCTTTTTCTAGGAATTTGGAAGGTGATTTATGATTCAAGTCATGTCAACTCAAGTCTTTTCGATGATGAGGATGAAACTTGAGTATTTGGCCAGCACAACATTCTTGAATCGTTAGATATAGGAATCATATAGCATATACAATGATCAGAGCACATGTAGGCTGTAGCATTTTACCCTGCATAGCATTCTTGGATGTTAGCATTTGTAGCATCAACACATTTGTCAGAGCACGTGCAGGTTGTAGCATTTGACTCTGCGCAGCATTCTCAGACGTTAGCGTTTGTAGCTTTAACACATTTGTCGAAGCACATGCAGGATTTGTATTTAGTTTAAACATATAATATTTTATTAATAAGCATTTAGCCCTACACAGTTTTCTCAGACTTTGTGTTTGTAATTTTAACACGTTTATCAGAACACATGCAGAGGTTTTATTTTTCAATTTAAGGGATCATATTTAATACATAAGGGGCATTTTAAAGTATTTAAATATGATTCATTTACGCAAGTGATTTTATTTAGAAAAATGTCTGAGATTTCATTTAAGGGCCTACGAACGCCTTCTGTCCGCTTGTACACATGTTTAGGATCCGATGGCATAAGAGCTTTTTATCTTTAGTTCTTGTATGTATAAAAGAAGTATTGTTTAGTTCATTTTAAATCCTTAAAGTGTCATTTAGCATAACTCATAGAGGGTATTTGCTCAATAGGTATTGGGAAATCGTGCCTATGTCTATAGGAGAATTATCTTTATTGTTATAAGTTCTCCTATTATCTCCGGTAGGTAAACTGATTTGCTTGATAGAAGCTCCTTGTCCTTGCTTATAGGCTAATTATTGTGGGCACTACAAAATCCCTATTCCTGCTCATAGGTGAGTCGTAGTATGCTTGTAGTGGGCACTATAAATTCTCTACTCCCATTTACAGGTGAATTATAATGTGTTGTATTTTGCCTTTGGGTTGAAGGAAATGGTTTGAAGCACCAACCAGTATAGATCTTGACAAAATTGAAACCTTTCTATCGAATGACATGCTTCATCCTTGAAATTAAAAGTCACATATATAACTGAGATAAGAGGACTATCAACTCGTAAGGGTGTTTGTTGAACTAAATATACTGTTTCTTGCATTTTCTTTTTCAGTTGTAGTTTTTCAGTAGTTTGGAGAGTTGCTCTATTAGAGAGCTATTATGTGAGCTGCCACTTGTTGGAGAGCAGTTTCAGAGTTGTCCGGTAGTTTGGAGAGTTTTTGCCGAGCTCGTGTTTGAGAGCTCAGTAGATTGTACTTAGATTGAATTATTGGAAATATTTCTTTTTTAATATTATTATTATTATTATTATTGCATTAATTAATTAAGTTAATCAATTAAAATATTGAATTTTAATTAGAATTTAATTTGCTCAACTTGATTAATCAATTAACATATTTTAATTTAAATTTTAAATTCAATTATAGTTTTAATTTCAAATGTAATAGTTAGTCAAATAGTATTGAAAACTTTTAAATTTAGAGTGATCTTCTGATTTCAATTACTTGGGTTGAGTTTAAGATTTTTAATTTATATTACAGTTAATTCAAATTTAAATTTGTTAAAGTTTTTATTTAAGTTTTAAGTTTTGCCGATTTTTAAAATTTCCATTGGTTAATTAAATTAAATTAGATTATATTTAGTTATTTATTTATCCATTTAAATTTATTGGTTAATTAATGTTGCAACTAGATTAATTAGTTGAATATTTTTCAATCTTTCAAAAAATTTGAATAAGTCCATTTTTTTTAAAGTCCAAAATTTTTTAGTAAATTTTAGCAGCCTCCCAGTGACCCCTCCTCGGAGCTGGGAGGTAAGCAGGGCCCTTGCCCTTTTAATCTGCCCTACTGGAAAAATAATCAATGGCTAAGGGCTTCGAGACATTGTCGGGTCCCATAAATGGTCTTCTGAGGCTTCATGTGACGATTATTATCTACCGACATTAGGATGTAGATCGAGTGACGATTCTTGGATGCAATTAGTTATCTATTGTCGATAATCATTTAAGGATCCCTTTCTCCTTTTTTATTTAGTTATATATATATATATATATATATATATATATATATATATATATATATATATATATATATATATATATATATATATATATATATATATATATATATATATATATATATATATATATATATATATTATCATATACATGATATAATATAATGTATAGTATTATATACATATAATAAGAGGAAGAGAGGGGGAGCCCGATCGGGTAAGGGCTGGAGGCAGAGCCACACAGGAGATAGAGCAAGAATTCAGGCACGAAGGCGGGCGCTGGAGTCAGCCAAAGGGGTCGGCGTTGGAGGTGGAGGCCGATTGGGAGATCAAAATCGATGGGATTCGGCAAATGCAGAGGAATGGAGGTCGGCTCGTGCAGGTGGTTGGCAACATGTCAGAAGTTTAGGGTCGAGTCGTTGAACAGGAGCGGTGGAGGAGGCTGGCGGCATGATCACTGGAGTCGGAGGCGCAAGAGGACGACCGAAAGACTAAAAGGTAAGATTCCCTAATTTCCTTACTTACGATTACTTGCTTGGAGTCTTCCCATTTTATATTGCAAGTGGGAGTCAGTTTGAGCGGTTGTGTCTGATCGTGGGGAGCATTAGGATGAGTCATGTGGTGGCCAGTAGTTATAGTCAATAAATGTCCCACAACAAATATAATATGTGTTCTATAGCATATCATGTTTATTGTAAACTGGTTGACCCTACGGATCTCTAAAATTAGATTTTAGATGTCAAATAGAGGATCTTTTAGATATCCCTGATTTATCTTCTCATTTTCTTAAGAACAAAATACTCCTTTTACTATAGCTTCATGCTTTGGTGGCTTGGTGAAGGAGATATGTCGGTGTCCTAAACTCTCTGAGCATTCATTAGGTCAATGGTACATAACCATCAGTACTAAGCTTTATACATAAAGGACTTTGATCATAATAATACTCTCTTAGTTCGGCCTATGGCTTTATAAGAACTACGGGATAACTTCTTTGGTCCTGAGCTTTGTGCTTTATTGGACATGATGGAGAAGAGAAGCTCCTTAGATCTTAGCTTTGTGCTTGACAGATCTAACGAAGGAATAATGGCTTTAACTTGATAACAATTTTCGTTGTGGCTTGGTGCCTTTGAGTTAGTTGATATTTGTTTTTCTGAATTTTGCCTGAATCAATTTATTAGTTGAGAAAATCTTTTGAATCTGAATTGATTTGATTTGTTAAATTTGATAAATATCAAACTTGATAGTATTTGTCATCGGGCTAACAAAATAAGTTCTTTCCAACTACAACCTCTTATCATGGCTTGTTGAGTAGGTAAAGCTATCAGTGACTCGGTCACATATTAGCTTGTTGAGATTGATATTATACTTGTTTGAGCATTGGACTTGTACTATAATAACTCATACTTATTGTATTTAATTTGTTGGGGTTGTTAGATCAAAATGTCTTCTCAATCTAAACTTTGAGGTTTTGGCGAATTTGAAGATGAATTTTTTACTTTTGTAATAATAATATATTTATTTTCTTGAGGTCACCAGCTTCTGTCTTGCATTTATGAAGTTATAGCATCATGAATGATTTTAAATATTTATTTAGGGATCGATGTTAATCCAAATAAATATTTAAAATGCCCCCTATCTTAGAGGAAAATTTCAACTATCATCAAGTCTTTGGCATTTTTTTTAAGCTGTCATACAGAAAAATTTCTAAAACATCTTACAAATATTTTTTTTCTTTGTAAGGGAATGATCTTAAACTTATTTTTTCTAAGAATGATACTTCTTCAGATATCTTCCACTAATCGGGGGCATAGGTTATTGACCTTCATATCAATGAGTTGATAGGCTCCTCCCTGGTATACCTTCTCGATAATAAAAGCGACTTCCCAATTTGATTCAAATTTATCACCAATTCCTTGATGTGGGATAATTGGTTTTCTCAGCATCAAGACCAATTCTCCTTCTTGAAATGGTTGATGGCATACCATACGGTCAAAAGATTGTATCATTCTTGCTCAATAAATTTTTAAATTTTGTTGAGCTTGGAGTCTGACTTCATCTAGTGCATCAAGCTCTTTTCTTCATAGGCGAGTATTTTGTTCTTCTGTGAGGTCGTACTGAATAGCTATTTGAAGTGATGGCAATTCAACTTTAAGAGGCAACACAGCTTCAGTGCCAAATACCAATACATAAGGAATTGCTTTCATTGGTGTCTTATATGTGGTACGATATGCCCATAATGCTTCTATCATCTTTGTATGTCATTCTCTTTTATTCTTAATGAGGATTTTCTTGAGCATCTTTATTAGGGTTTTATTGAAGGCTTCTACTTATCTATTAGCTCTTGGATTATAAATGGATGAATATCGCAAACCAATTTTATGTCGCTTAATGAATTTATAAATCTAGTACTTTTGAAAGCTGGGCTTTTGTCTGAGATTATGCAATGTGGTACACCAAATATGCGAGACAACGTAATGAGTAAAGAAGTTGATCACATGATGAGCAGCAACTTCTTTAAAAGGAACTCTTTTTCCCATTTAGAAAAATAGTCTCTTACAGCTAATATAAAACAGTGTCCAATAGATGATGGTGGATTAATCGATCCTATTACATATGTCCCCCAACATTTAAAAGGCCAAGATGCTATAGTGGGATATAACAAATTTGGCAGTTGATGTATAATATTATCATGAATTTGATATTTATGATATAAATCTACATGATTGGTGCAGTCCTTTATCATTGATGGCCAGTAATAACCCATTCTTTTAATCTTAGCGGCCATTTTAGGACCTGATTAATTTGCACCACATAATCCTTCGTGAACTTCAGAAATAACTTTATCAGCTTCATCTTTCTCTAAACATTATAGCCACATCTAATCAAATGATTTGTGATATAGCATGTTGTTGACAAATGTATATCATAATGCTCTCTTCTTGATCTACATAGCTACTGATTTATCTACAGGAAGTTTTCTTTCTCTGAAGTAGTCGATAAAAGGTTTCCTCCAGTCATCTTACTCTTCAACTTCTAGGCACTCTAGCCAGAAATATGTGGCTCTACCAAATTTTTTTCTTGTAATCATTTGGGGTTTATTTGGTTGATTTTCAAGAATAATTTTTTGGGGAGGTTGAGGAACAACCGAAGTTGTATCTTGCTGGCTAAAATTTGATGACCCCTCTATCTACGGGGAACACAAAATCACTGGCTCTAGTACTCGATGAGTATTAACTCTAATTAGCATAGGCTCATTATTCATGCTTGCCATTTCTTTAGCCAATTTACTAAAGAACCTACTTTACTCTTATGAGCTTGAGATACATAAATAAGTGTAACATTTATAATTTTTTTTCATGAGCTCAAGAACTCATCTATGATAGTAAATCAACCGAAACTCTGCTGATTTTATAGATACCCAATATTTGATTTATAATGAGTTGAGGATCACTTAAAATTTTGAGGTTTTGATCTTCTATTAAAATAGCTATTTTGAGACCTATAATTAGAGCTTCACATTCTACTTCATTATTGGTTCTGGGTTCAATTAAACTAAATGAAAACCTTATTATCCCTCTATTAGGTGCTATAAAGATAAGACCAATACCGGCTCGAGCCTTAGGGAGATTCGGAGGTTGGGCAGGTTTAATTGATGATGCACTATCAAAATATATTTCCCATATTTGTAGCTTCTCTCCTTCTTGAACAACTAAAATCTATTCATCGGGCAGATCATCATTGAGCGGTTAATCTACAGGAACTATATATGCGGCAAGAAAATCTACTAAGACTTGGCCTTTCACAGCTTTTGTGGAATATATATGATACCAAATTACAGAAGTATCACTATCCACCTAGCTAAGCGACCTGTGAACGCTGGTCTTTTCATCAAGAACATCAGTAGATCAATTTTTGATATCAGTATGATTTTATGAGATAACATGTAGTGGCAGAGTTTCTGAACTGCGAAGATCAATGCCAAATAGTACTTCTCAATTAGAGAGTAATATATTTTTTCTCCAATCAGCCTTCAACTGATGTAGTAGAGTATATATTATTTGCCTTCTTCATTATGCTGAGCTAGCAATACTCCATGGGACTCTTCCAATGCTACGGTGTATAGGATAAGAGGCTTCGTTGGAATTACTGCTATAAGAATAGGTGGGCTTAATAGATATTTCTTGGTACTATCAAAAGCTTCTTAGAATTCGTCATCATATTTAAAATAAATATCCTGATAGATTTGAGATAAACCACCGTATAAATGCAAATTATCCTTGTAAGGAATGAAGTTGATGGAGACTTTTGGAGGCGGCATTTCTATAATTACCTTGACCTTGTTAGGATCAACCTCAATCCCTCTATGTCGTACAATGTACCCATGAAACTTTCCTGAGGAAACTCCAAAAGCACATTTGAGTGGGTTAATTTTGAAATTAAATTTTCTGATCCTTTCAAATAAAATTCTCAAATATTCAAGGTGATCTTTTTTATCTATAGTTTTGACAACAAGATCATCCACATAGCATTCAACCTTCTGGTAGTTAAGCTCATCAAATATATGCATCATAGCTCTTTGGTATGTAGCCACAGTATTCTTAAAGCCAAAGGGCATGACTATATAGCAGAATATGCCGATCAGAGTCCTAAAAGATCTATGCTTTTCATCTTCAGGTGCCATTTTGATTTGATTATATCCCGATGGCTCATTCATAAATGAGAATATATCATAATTGGATACATTGTCAACCAACATTTCTGATATTGGAAGTGAAAAGTCATCTTTTGGATATGCCTTATTGAGGTCTCGAAAATCGATACATATACGGATCTGACTGTTCTTCTTCTTCACAGGGACGATGTTGGCAATCCAATTGGCATACTTTTCTTCAATAATGTAGCCTACTTTGATAAGCTTCTTGGTTTTTGCAATCACTTACTCTTTAATTTCTAGCCTCATTCTCCTTGGAGCTTGCTTAATAGGTACTGCACCTAGTTTGATAGCTAATTTATAAACAGCTATATCAGGAGATAAGCCTAGCATTTTATCATATGTCAAGGCAAAATAGTCCCTAAATTTACTTAGTAATTCTTTCATCTTTTCAACTTTATTCTTAGAAATAAGAGCATTGACAAAGGTTGGGTGGGGGTCCTCATACATTCCTAAGTTTTTTTCCTTCAGCTCATCCATGGTAGCGGCCTGTCCACCATCTTCAAGTTCTTCTGGTGCAGGTTTAGCTTTCATATCTTTCTCTTCATTTATATATATATTTTTAGTAGTCAAACATTTTTCCATTATCGCATAACATATATTTTTTTGAATATGTTCTGCTACGATAAATTTAAGGGCTTTTGTATCACAACTAGCCATCTTTGATAATTCTTGACACCACATTCTTTGAAAGAAATGTGCTTATCGCCAAGTAACCATATTATGAACTCTAGCTTTTTGTATCATTTGCTAAATTCTTTTGGGATAATATCTGGGCATTTTTATAGGAATTATCTCTACATTTTCATTGAACAAGCCCATCATTATTCTCTTCTTGATGCTCTCCAAATTTATAAAATAAGCTTCCTGGCCCCCTATTCCATGTAAGGGAGGTACATAAAATGTTTTAAGCTCTTTAATATTATGAATCTCATGGGATATGAATTCTCTAAAATGTTGTGGAGGGATCAAGGTAATTATAAAAGTATTTTTCTTTGGCTTTTCATTAATCAAAGGCTTATAGATTTCAAAGACATCATCATCTTCCTCTGTGTCACTATCAAAATGAAGTACAACTTTATTTAGTTTAAGCAATGCCCTTTTAGGAAAATTTGGTGACACACACTTTCTTCCTATCACATTTTTTCAACTCCTTCAGGTTGTTTTGTACTCCTTAAGGTTGATGTTTCAATTGCAGAAGATTTTATTGACTTTATAACATTTGAAATGAAGTATTTTGCATCCTCATAAATTTTTACTTCATGGACTGTGAAGGGTTGTATATCTCCAAAGATCCAAAACCCTTTTCCATTATTTAGATATTTCATGCATTGGAGCATAATTGATGGAATAAGACCATTTTCATAGAGCTAATGTCTACCCAAGAGTGCTTTGAATGAAGTATCAGCATCAATAATATAAAATTTGGCTTCTATGTATAGTTCTCCAAACTTTAGCGGAAGAACAAATGACCCTATAATTTTTTTCCCTTTCTTGTTAAATCCATTCATCATAAGTTTATCTGGCCTAAGATGTTGAATATTAAGGGAAAATGACCTTAGTCTGCGAAAGCTCATAAGGTGTCAATCAGGATTCACTTTATTATAATGCCATTACTTTCTGCTGAGATATATAGAGGATGATTATGCTCCGTAGTCCCTAACATGAGATCTTCTTTAGAGAATGTAAAAACAGGTACATTTCTAGTATAAAGAACTTTGCTCAAATATCTTTCTGTAAAATATGCTTTATATCTTTCTGGATTCTTAAGAGCCTATATCAAGGTTTGTCGAAGATCTTTTGACATTGGAAGAGCTTTATAGATGTTGAGTTGTGGTGAGATTTTTTTTAAATGGGAAATGATATTATATTCTATATCTTTATTTGTATCATACTTCTTATTATGGTCTTTAGGGATGATTTCTTCGTTAATGATTACATCTTTTCCCTTGTCTTTGCTTGATAATCCCTTTTTTTGTGGCGGTGGCAATACTTTATCACTTCTTAACTATGCTTGAACTACTTCATTCGACTCAGCCTCATCTGATGAAGTGTTTTCTTTAGGGTCAAGCTTCTTCATTTTAGAAGATTTTGTTGTATATTCAGAGATTTCATTCATCTTTACACGTTCTATCTATAAAGCTATTTGTTGATCTGACTCATTATCATTTAGAAAATATAGCTCTTCTTCTGAGTCATAATTTATCTGTAGCACCATCAGACATGACTCAAATGTCATTTTTTAGGATACATTACTATCTGACCCATGTCGTGATCTTTAACATGATCTCTTTGGCTTGCATTCCATGCTGCTGAGACGACTTAGCATATTTCTACATGGAGTGATTCTTCATCTTCTTGTACATCATTTTCTACTTCTAATTGGTCTATTTGAAGTTCAAATATAAAATCTACAAGTGTTATAGGCCGCCTTAATAGTTGATGATAATCCTCCAAATTATTGATGATCTTCTGAAGTACAATTCTCTTTTTTTCGTGTTTGCTATGCTTATTTGTGTTACTGGACTTCTTGAAAAATGCCTTATAGAACCACTTCATATTAGAATGCATCCAAGTTGATGTACAGGAAGTGGATGCACCTAAATTTTGATTTTCTTTTAATTCAAGTATTGGTTCGTAGAGAATTTCTATTTTATACTGGGGACTCCTTCAAGTTGTTTGATCATCTTCATTATTTTCTTGGAGATTGCAATTTGTCATTCTTCTTTTCTGGCATTATTTTTTCCTTCACTTTATCTTCTTTCTTAGTTGATGGTATAGGAGAACACATGATCATCTTTACAAATTCCTTTTTTGGGTGAACTAAAATACTATTTGATACCGTGAATTCACAATCTCTATATTTTTTTTCAAGCAGTCTTTGAAGACATAACAATTATCAATAGGGTGGCTGATAACATAGTGATACAGGTAATAATTTAGATTATCTTTTTAATTAGCTTTTTCAGGTCTTTTACACTCCGGTAATTCAAGACAAATATTAAGTGCTTGCTTGAATAGCTTTTCCAAACTTTCCCTTTTTAAAGAATTTTTTTCTATTTATTTTCTCTTTAAGGGATGTGATTTGATCACCGGTTCTTAGCTTTGAACATTCTCCTCCATCTTAAAAAGTCTAATACTTGTCATTTTCTGCCAATACTAATTTTGGCTAGGGCTTGGTATACTATTTTCCTTTATTATCTTTTAGAGTAGATTATTTTTTTTAATTAATTCTTAAAGATGAAGCAGAATATACTTCATCCCTTCTATTGTCAATAGCCTTATTTTTTCATGGTCTATCTGAATGATATTCAGACTTCAACAAATTTAGCTTTTTAAACTAAGCTATTCTATCTAGCAGCTCCTAATAGGTGTTAATTGAGGCCATGCATAAAAATGATAACATCTTATCATTGATGTTTCTCATTAATAGTTGAACAGCGTGCTCCTCTTTTAACTATTATTCGTATTTCATACTCATATTATGCCAGTGAGTTATGTACTTTGTTTCTGACTCGCCTTTTCTCATTTCTCTAAGATAAGGTGAGCAATAGTAGTCTTCTCAGTGGCACTAGCAAATCTTTTCATGAACATATTCTCCAATTTTGTAAATATCTTAACAGAATCATTAAGAAGTTTTGTATACCATTCAAAAATAGTTGCAGTCAAACTACTAATGAATTGGCGAAAGAGTAGAGCATCAATACCTCTAGTATTTTTACAAGTTTCTCTAAACTGAGCCAAGTACTATTTAGGATTGTCGGTGCCATTAAAACTGTTGAACTTAGGCATTGAATATTCTTTAGGATATAGAACTTGACCGTACTCGACCAGATATGGATAACACTTGCTCACAAATTTCTCTACGTGCTCTGAAGTAATGACAACTTTAATCTTTTCATTGATGATTGATTCTAACTGTGGAGTCATCACTGATATACTTGCAACATTTTGGTGAGCTTATAGATGAGTAAGTCAATTAGCCTCATTTTCATTATATGTGGCTCGTATTTTGAATACTTAAGGTATTAGGTTAGTTGGTAGATTAATAGGAATACTATTGGATAACTACTGATTTATGGGTTGACCCAATATATGATGATCAGTTGGCTGAGCAAGTACAGGATTAGTAATGATGTTTTTTTGCATTAACTACATCATCACAGCCATTTGTATCATTATTTCTATCATCTTTCTATTTAGTTCTGATATCTTTTTATCTTTCTCTTTCATCTAAAGTTTCAAACACATTTGTGCTTGTGCTAATGTCTCAGCAAGCACTTCTTTGTGATCATCATTTTGTTCATCGCCTGAGGGGACTTCTTCTTCTTCTTCTTCTTCTTCTAACTACTCATATTAAGCTTGATCTTCTTGAAAGGTTGTTGTTTAGGAAGAAGTGGGCCCCACTTCGTTACATCATTAGAAGCCATGTGTTTGATGTGGTTCATCACAATGCCCCACCATGTAGACTACTTTAACCTCCATAGTGTCTTCATCTTCAACATTTTTTTGTACTCAAATCTCAGAGCGATACTTCCAATAGATCTCTAGCTCTGCATGTGGTGCAGGAACTTCTTCGATTGGAGGAGTACTGTCAAATTTGACCTTCTTTAGAGAGGCTGAAGTTGGTTGGCAATAGGATTTCTTGGAAGATTCTCCAAGGTGTCGACTATTATAAATACCAGTAATAGGAACATTTTTTCTAGGTACCCATTGTTGGCAATTTTTATGAAAGGTAGATCTATAGGATGCTACACCAGATGTCAGTCCTATACTGACTTTCTTCTTTAGTAATCTTCTTTCTAGAGGTCTCGGCCTCCAAATTTATTTTCCCTTCCATCGGGATCTTTTGTCAGTGAATTCCTGAATGTGAGGTTCAGGTTTTACACTCCAATGTTTACCATGTGGAGCTGATCTTGATTTCTCTTGAGTTACCATAGCATATGGTAAGTTTATTGGTGGGATTCTCGTAGACTTATTTGCCAATGACCTTTGATATTGCTTCTTTTTTATTAGGCCATTTTCTCTTATAACCTTTAAAACTTTGTGCACCCTAAAGGACAGAGTTTCATGATTCTTCTTATGAGGAGCTAGGGTTTAGTGTTGCTGATCCCAAAATAACTATTTTACCTCGCGAATAGAACTATTCTTTTTACCCATTTTAGATTTGCAAACTTATTATAGGTGGGAACATTAGCTTCTGGCTCTAGGGCTGGTAGCATAGAAGGATACACTGGTAGTAGTTATTGGGCTCGTAGCTTTGCATTTAACTTTCTCCTTTTCCTTCTTGTGAGCCTTCCTTTAGATGAGGAGGCTTCAACATCATCCTTCCCGGGTGTAGATAACTTGGTTGGTAGAGTGGTGGCCCTGGTAGGTACCACAAATATTCTTCCTCCAGCTATGACCCTCTTGGTGACTAGGGCCTTAGGCTATAATAGCCTCTCAAAAACTGATGTCCTATTTTGTTGAACTACTTTAGCAGTAGTAGTTCTTGTAGCTCATGGTTATTGCATGGAATAGGTGAGTCGTGCATAAGTTTCAGCAGAATCAAGCCTCACAGAATAGCCTTGAACAGTTATGTCATGAATAGGTACGACGACAGCCATTGTAGTAGATGTAGAGAACTCTAAATTATCAAATTGGATGGTGGCTTTACAGTCTCCAGTGTTGATGATGGCATTGGCTAGCTGAATACTAGTGTCACGTCCTAGTTGGACTGTAAATGGAGTATTCTTTAGTTCCATTCTGCACAAATGAAAGGAAAGGATTAGTATTCAGAAGATGATATATCATCCCACACTTTCAAAGTGCAGAGACTAGATAGAATATACACAGGAAATTATATATAATTTTAAATTTTTAAACAATAATTATAATTAATTTATTAGAATTTTAATAATTTTATTTTCATTATAGTTTATGTATAACTAGCCAAAGATGAAAAGAGAAACCAATCCCAACAGAGTCAAAAATTTGTTGGCTCTGAAAATTCCACGATGCGCTCCTGGCCTCTCCATGCCATCGGTCTCTTTTTCTTGTTTGATGACTGCGAAAAGTTTTAACGAGTTTAGGTTGCATGTGAATTTTTAGAAGGTAGATTGGGTTTTAGATAAGACACTACAAATACCCTTCTTGATAATGAGAGAGAACTTTTGATTGAGCTAGTCATTGAAGAGGTTACATATGTTGTAAATCAAGCATATAATAACAATAATTTTAGGGTTTGAATTTTAATTTTATGATTTGGGATTCATTACCACAAACTTAAAATTGGTGGTGGGGGCAATGAAGATGAGCCCCATCCAGATCCCATTGTCATCCCAGGCTGTCATATTCCCTGGTCTACTTAGTCAAAGGAGGTGGTCGACCCAACCTAACAGAAGGTACCTTATCAGCAGCCATGAATTATTTCATCCAAGAATACCCTGTAGACCTGGGTTGGTGTTTATCTAAGGAGATATATTTGAATCCACCTTAGCTGATAGACGGCTTTGTGCCTATCAAATATACTCTATAATTCATAACTCAAGGGTTTGATGTCATTAGGAAACATATAGGATTTGGTCGTCATCGTAATATAATGGTGCCATTTTACGGTAAAATCACCCGACCAAAGGGCACGTGCCACGTCCCTGGTGGCAAGAGACTATTTGAGGATGAATCTTAGTGATACACCCAACATAACATTCGCTCTTTATGAGTTGAGATTAATTTCAAATTTATTGCCCCCGACAAATGATTGCAGAAGGTGGATGTGTTTTAGTTTTTAGTTTTTAGTTGATAAATTTTATTTTAAGAACTCTGTCTTTTATTAGCTTTGAGATTTGACCTATCTGATTGAGATTTCTCATCAACACGGCCATCATCGGGGTAATGTTATAGTCACTTATATTTTTATAGAATTTGGAAGGTATTTTATGATTTAAGTCTTGTCGACTTTACTCCTTTTGAGGAGGAGATTGAAACTTGAGTACTTGGCCCGCATAACAATCTTGAATCATTAGATTTAGGAATCATATACAATAATCAGAGTACATGTAGGCTGTAACATTTAATCCTACATAGTATTCTCAAACGTTAGCATTTGTAGCTTTAACACATTTGTCAGAGCACATGCAGGCTATTGCATTTGACCCTGCGTAGCATTCTCAGACGTTAAGCATTTGTAGCTTTAACATATTTTTTGGAGCACATATAGGATTTATATTTATTTTAAATATAGAATATTATATTAATGAGTATTTGGCCCTGCACAGTATTCTCAGACTTTGTATTTATAATTTTAACATGTTTATCAGAACACATGTAGGGGTTTTACTATTCAATTTAAGGGATCATATTTAATACATAAGGGGAATTTTAAAGTATTTAAATATGATCCATTTATGCAAGTGATTTTATTTACAAAAATGTCCAAGATTTCATTTAAGGGCCTACGAACGCCTTTTGTCTGCTTGTACACATGTTGTGGATCCGATGGCATAAAACTTTTTATCTTCAGTTCTTGCATGTATAAAAGAAGTTTTTTTAGTTCATTTTAACCCTTTAAATTGTCATTTAACATAGCTCGTAGAGGGTATTTGCTCAATAGGTATTAGGAGATCATGATCGTTTCTATAGGAGAATTATTTTTCTTGCTATGTGTTCCCCTATTATCTCTGGTAGGTAAGCTGATTTGTTTGATACAAGCTCCTTGTCCTTGCTTGTAGGCTAGTTATTGTGGGCACTACGAATTCCTTATTCTTACTCATAGGTGAGTCATAGTATGCTTGTAGTAGGCACTATAAATTCTCTACTCCCATTTACAGGTGAATTATAGTTTGTTGTATTTTACCTTTGGGTTGAAGGAAATGGTTTGAAGCACCAACCACTATAGATCTTAACAAATTGAACCCTTTCGGTCGAATGACATGCTTCATCCTTGAAATTGAAAGTCACATATATAACTGATTTAAGAGGACTATCAACTCATAAGGGTGTTTGTCGAACTAAATATGTTGTTTCTTGCATTCTTTTTAGTTATAGTTGTTCAGTAGTTTGTAGATTTGCTCTGTTAGAGAGCTATTGTGTGAGCTACCACATGTTGGAGAGCAGTTTCAGAGTTGTCCGGTAGTTTGGAGAGTTTTTGGCGAGCTCGTGTTTGAGAGCTGCTCAGTCAATTGTACTTGGATTGAATTATTGGAAACATTTTATCTTTATTTTGTTAATATTTTTTTTATTCTGATTACATTAATTTATTAAGTTGATCAATTAAAATGTAGAATTTTAATTAAAATTTAATTTGTTCAATTTGATTAACTAATTAACATATTTTAATTTAGATTTTAAATTCAATTAAAGTTTTAATTTCAGTTGTATTAGTTAGTCAAATAGTTTTGAAAGCTTTTAAATTTATAGTGATCTTATGATTTCAATTAAGTAGGTTGAGTTTAAGATTTTAAATTTAGATTACAATTAATTCAAATTTAAATTTGTTAAAGTTTTTATTTAAGTTTTAAGTTTTGTCAGTTTATAAAATTTCTATTAGTTAATTAAATCAAATTATATTATTTATTTATCCATATAAATTTATTGGTTCATTAATGTTGTAATTATATTAATTAGTTGAATATTTTTCAATCTTTCCAAAAATCTAAATAAGTCCAAAAAAAAAATTTATAAGTCCAAAACTTTTGAGTAAATTTTGACAGCCTCCCAACGTCCCGTCCCTGGTGCCATGAGGTAAGGATGGTACTTGCCTTCTAATCTGCCCTGATGGAAAGATAATCGATGGTAGAGGCTTCAGGACTTTGTCAGGTCTCAAAAATGGTCTTTTGAGGCTTCATGTGATGATTATTGTATGCCGATTATGAAGATTGGATGCAAAATCAAGTGGTTACCGACGTTTGGATGAAGATCAAGTGCCATTGCTTGGATGCAGATTGGTTGTCATAGATTTGTTGCCCATTGCCAATGATTGTTTAAAGATCCCTTTCTCTTTTTTTATTTAATTATATATATATATATATATATATATATATATATATATATATATATATATATATATATATATATATATATATATACATAATATAATATATTATATAGTATTATATACATATAACAAGAGGAAGAGAGGGGGAGCCCAATCAGGCTAGGGTCGGAGGTGGAGCCACGCATAGGATCGGGCACCGAGGAGGGGGCTGGAGTCAACCGGAGGGGTCGGCGTCGGAGGCGAAGGCTGGCTGGGAGATCAGAATCAGTGGGTTCGGCGAGTGCAGAGGGATGGAGGTTGGAGTGTGTAGGTGGTTGGCGGCGGGTCAGAAGTTTGGAGTCAAGTCGCTGAACAGGAGTGGCATAAGAGGCTGACTGTATGATCGCTGGAATTGATGGCACAAGAGGATGACTGAGAGATTGAAACGTAAGTTTCCCTAATTTCCTTGCTTGCATTTTCAAGCTTGGGGTCTTCTGATTCTGAGAGCGTGTCCCCCGAATGAGAGAGGGTCTTCAGTTTTGTGTTGTGAGTGGGAGTCGGTTTGAGTGGTTGTGTCCAATCGTGGGGAACATTAGGCTGAGTCGTGGGGTGGTCGATAGTTACGGTCAACTATCCCCTCTTTAGCTATGCTAGAATTTGAGAAATTCAGGACATTACAGAAAAATCACCTATTACTGGCAGAATTTTAAGCAAAAATCGAGACTTTTTCGATGAATTCCTCCTTTTTCGGTGGTATCTGGCAAAAAAATTTTAGCCAGTATAAACCACGTAGGAAATAGAATTCGACCGTAGTTTTTCTGCTAGAATAATTTTCCGACAAATTTCTGGCCTCTTACCGAAAAATTTGTTTTAAGGTGTGACTGACGGGAGAAGAGACCAGCGCAGACAAATTGCTGCTAGATCCATCGGCTTTCCTCAGTATAAAGGATTTTTTAACCGTTTAAATTGTATAAAAAAGAAAGGGAGTGAAGAGGGTGAGTTTTACCTCAAACATTTTGAAGAAACTGAGAGAAACTAGCCAAAAATGACTTGAATCGGCGGTTGGGGGTGGAGCAGCCATCGGCTTCGAGTTTGGCCAAAAATGCATGAAATGAGGAAGAGGGTCGAGTTAAGGCGAAATATGGCTTCTTCCGGTAGATTTTTTGGCAGAAAATTCAGTCGAAAAACTTCACATTAAACCGTTAGCTAATTCGACATAAGTGATAACGGGCCCAGAAATTACCGGCAGATTAACTGTTGGAAAAAACTGACAATTAATATACCGATAAAATCACTAGAATTTCAGCTGTCTTGTATTGCCGGCATCCGGTGATTTTCTTGTAGTGGGATGGTGCTGATAAAGATGCACATTTGGATCATGGAAAGCAGTTGGCTAAGATATTATTGAGAATGAGAGTCAAAAAAACATTCTCTTGAGAAATACTGCAAAAATACTACAGTATTACTCAAATTTTAAAAGATATTATTTATTTATTTATTTATTTTTGAAATTATTTTTTATTAGTTTATTTAGGATCAATGCAAAGGATAAAGGATTATATCTAAAGAAAACTAATCTTGATAGTCCGTCCTAGAGAGAGAATCCACTTTCTAATTTTCAAATTTCTTCAGCCGCTTCTGTTGGCGGATCTTTCACGGATGGCGGGAGATCCTTCGGCTGCAATCTCTGGTCACCGGAGTACTGATGCTTGGAATCCTTTTGTCATGCGTAATATTGAGGCTCAATCCCTTCAGAATTTTGTCAAAGAGGGGCCTTTGGTGATCAGGGAACCAAAGATTGGCTGTTTTAAGGTTGTTTCTCTAATATCAGGCAAAGGGAAACTTGTTGAAGATGGTGTTACATTCAAGTCCCCACGTTCTAACAGCAGTATTTTGTTATTGAGAAGACCAAACGACTTTGAAGCGTCATCTTCCACTGACATGAATCTCCTTGTGAAAAGATTTGGGGTTTCGAACAACACGTTGAATTATGAACATCTGAAGGTAGTGAAGGAAGCTTCAGCTGTTTGTGGTAATGTTCAAGAAGAAAATCTAGATGTGAATATTAGAAAAACTAAAATACCTACTGGTAATCCCTCGAGCAGACATCCTAATATCAAGATAAGTTTTTCTTCTAACAATTCTATAATGACGGATGATGGTTTGGCGGTGAAATTGTTTGAACCAAATGTCAAAAGTAATTCTGAGAAGCTTCAGTTTTCTTTAGAGGTGAAGGTATTTGGCCAAAATGTCCCTATCCAGATGATTGCAAATGAATTACGGAGGCAGTGGATGCAGTTCAAAAAGTTTCACCTGACAATTCTTGGGTTAGGGTGGGTATTATATTCTTTTTTCACTTATGAAGTAATGGAGAATGTTTTATCATGCGGTCCACGATATGTTAGCGGACACATTGTGGGAATAGACAAATGAACTCTAGAATTCTCTACCACTTCGTTGAGAGGATTGACATCTCCAATTTGGGTGAGGATGTCGTATTTGCCTCATCAGTGCTGGGATGAGGTAAATATATCTAGAATAGCTTTTTTGGTGGGTGTACCTATTGTTCTTGATGGAAATATGTTCCAGTGGGGTAGAAGAGAGTACGCCAGGGTTTGTGTACGTGTAGAGATAGACAAGAAGCTCCCTATGGGTGTCTGGGTGGGGGGTAGAGAAGGCCGATTGTTGTGATTAAAAAAGAGTAGTTTTGAAAATGTTAATTATCTTTGGGAATAATTTAAAATTGACATTTAAATTATAATTCTGAAATTGAACATCCATTAGTGATGATATACTACCTCTAAAGGTTGAAATAAAATCTCCTAATGGGTTCAAATCAAGAATCACAAATCTAATCCTGAATATCGTAGCTGGATTCAAGAGGGAACCACATGTGATCCCAAAGGATCAAAATAAAGTTCAATCAAATATCTGGCTATGATAATCTGGATAAATTATCATTGATTTCATATTCAAAATTATATCAATAAATAATATATCATCCCAAAGGAAGAAAATATCATTTATTGTTAATTACTCGAATTTAACGATAACGATCGTCATTTTTTGTTTGATTTTCCAAAGGTAATTAATTATGATTTTGAAAAGCTTGATTTTGAAAATCAGGTCTGATTTTCTAAATCTCCTACGAGTGCAAGCCCTTGTAGTTAATTACATTATAGTAAACCAAAAATTTCCTACGAAAACTCTCGATTAAAATAGTGATACAAATTTCATTAAAGATTTCAAAGCTTGATATTAAGGAAGGTAGGGACTAGAATTTCAACAGGGATTAGTTCAAGATTGAACACTTATTCTGGAGTCAAAGAAAGAGGGGTACGAGGTGCTTTGAGATTCTAAATTACTTCAGAAACACCTCAGACTATCTTAAGTGTTGGGCTTGAATTTTATTGAAAGAGATATTTAGTTTACATGATCAATTTTATTAGAAAGTGGGAATTAGATTCCTGAAGGTTGAGGTCTTAGGATTGAAAATATGCCTCAGATCCTAAGTTTAAAATGGTACTGAAAATCAGTGACCCGGATCCTAGCTAATGCAATGCAATCTGGACTTACCCTTGCCTGGATTGGGGAGCCAACTAAACCACCTAAGCACTTCAAAACCATGAGTCAGGTCAATTATGCAAGAGTGGTAGGAACATTGATTAAGATTGATTTAAAGAATTGGGGTCGACATCAAGAGCATATCCTAATTGACCCCTTAACATATGTTGGCTATAATACTTAAGCTAGAAATGCAATTAAAGATTTAACTCAATTTTTAATTTGTATCTAATACAATGCATGTAAATTGACTCGATTAAATGCTTAAATCAGAATGAAGAAGTTTTAAAATTAGGCTTAAAATATAGATTTTTTCCTAGAAGATTGCACAGATCCCCTTGGACAGCACTGCACCGTCATAGACCAGGTGGTCTGCCAGAACCCGCAGGCAGGGAGGTGCCTAGCAAAGGAAAAGAAAGTGCAACAAAATGCATATGAAAAACTCCCGGCGGTCCCGAGCTTACTTCTTAAATCGTTAGAATTTCTATGTTAGCTTAAATCTTTTAATTTTGTTTAAGTAGAAAAAGTTTTAACGATCCTTCACGAGCCTCCGATCAGGTTCCAGGATAAATCAAAATCGGCATGCAATATCACCAAAAAAACTAATAAAAGTTGGCAAATCCTAATAGCAATCAACATCAATTGAATCAATCAAATAATTAAATTAATTAAATAAATGCTCAAACTGAAAGTCCATATGGCAAGTGCCACTTAATTGTACAACCCAGGGTCTGCAAGAAAAGTAAAGTGGCCGGGTAACACTGACTACAACCCGAATTCTACTCCTAAGACTCAAGTGACTTTGAGAATTGAGATTCTTCTCTTTCTTCACTTCTTCGTCTTCTTGAAACTCCTTGGATCGTCAGGTTCGGATATCCAAGTGAAAAGAAACTCTCCCTCGAAAGGGATGCTATCTTTTCTTCTTGGATATTTAAAAGTCATCCTAATTTGGATCTCCAAATGGAAAGGAACTCTCTCCTAAGGGATGTCCTTTCCTCTTTGGATTCCAAATTGATGTTTAAACATCCCATTCTCAAATCACTTTAAATAATTACAACTCAATTACAACTCAAATTACATATGAATAAAATTTAAAATCTAGACTCAACAATCTGTAGGGTTATCCTAATAATCAGCAGTTATAGAAACATCCCAAGCAGTTAATATTTTTGAAATTTAAAATACTCAAACCAGCCATACTTGGCCATGCTTTTTTAATTATTAAAAGGGGACTTAAGCAAATTTCTGGAGCATTTGTGTAATTTAATATTTATGATTTCACCCCCTTTAATTTAATTTCCCTGTACTAGTTTGGCCACCTGCATAAGATTGAATTAGTACAAATCGTTCCTAACATAGCGGTAGATTTAACGTATAATCAATCACATCACAGAGTGTAGTAAATAAATAAACAATCATAATAATTATATTACTAGCAAACAGCATACAGTGAAAGCTCGAAAACCCGGCACATAATAGAAAAGTAAACACCGGCCTAGCCTAAGACTAGAGTTGGTTGTCCTAGCAAACAATCTAAAGTGTGTGAGATAGTCTGTGTGGCTTTGATATGTCCTAAATAGGATAATTAATTGAAGTTATTTGATGTTTTGGTTGGTTGAGAGGCTTAAAGGATTTAAATTTGAGTTTAAGTATTAATGGCTTAAAATTAATTTTAAAGTGTATTTAAAAGATTATTGATTACCACCTTTGTTTCACACCAAGGCCGTGAAGTTTATTTCATCTTCTTTGGGCTAATTTAATAGCCTCGTAGGCTTGGGTTACCTAGTAATAATCGTATAGTTAAGTGGTTTAATTAATTAAGGATTTAAAAGTTAATTAATTTTTTAATTAACTTTGATTGGTTGCTGGTTTCAATGTTAATTTAAGATTTTCTGGAATTTTGAATGATTTATCGAATTTTGGAATTTTTTGGATTATTTTAATCAATTAATTAAGTGGTTAAACGTTAAATTTTTGATTTAAAGTGTTTTCTAAAAAGTTAATATTTTATTAAAATACTAGACCTTAATACTATCGGTCAGACAGTAAGTACACTAAAATTGGATTTTTCTAGATTTTATTATGAAGGTTTAAAGTTTTGACTTGATTTTGAACTAGGTTTGACTAATAGTTGACTTTTTCAAATTTATTTGATTTCAGGAACTTAACATTTTTTATAAATATTAGAACTTAAGATGAGTTGTATGCCTTTGAGTTTGCTCAATTTGGAGTTCATTTGAATTAGTTATGAATTTTTGAAGTTTTGACAACTATTTGAATTATTTAATTTGTTTAATTAGAGGCCTTTTGATGATTTGAATCCAAATACCTTCAAACTCCTTGGAATCAACTCCAAAGATCAAGAATGACCAAAGGAGTGATCTCCAAGTATTTGAAAAATTTCTGGAATTTTTAATTATTTCTAATTAATTAAATTAATTAAATATTGAATTTCAATTAAAATTAAATTAAGCTTGATTTTGAAGTTCAGTCAAGGGGCTTTTATTGATTAAGGGTTGAATTATGGTCAGCTTAAGGTACAATGCATAATTTTTGGGTTTAAATTTGATTTATTACAATTTTTGGAAGGTTTTAAGGCTTAATTAAGGTTCAATTTTGATTAAATTAATTAAGGGGCTTAATCACTTCAAAATTCAGTGGGAAATTTTTCTAGGGCTGAGAATGTCTCTAAGTTAAATTGTTCAATGTTTCAAGTCAATTGGAATTGTATCCTAATTATTGGAATATTCTAAGTTCTCTAAATGAGTCCTTAATTATTGTCCTTAATGATGTCACTAAGTTTGATGGGTTTGAATCAAAATTTTGCTAACCCTTGACATACCTATACATGCATACACACAATCATAATCAATTCCTAGATCTAGGAGAATCTTAAGTGTGTGTGTGCACCTACACATGCAAAAGTTATGGATAGTATCATAAGCAATAACTTGATTAATGAATAATTAGATATTAATTATTTATTAATCCTCCCCCAAAATTTCCATTCACATATTTAATCTATGTTTAAAGTTCCAAATGGATCTCTCAAATATTAAGAATTTAAATATATACATAATCTCAAAATAAATTTTTAAATGTAAATATATATATAAACATATATATATATATATATATATATATATATATATATATATATATAAATGTAAATTTAAAATTTAAAATACTTAAAATATTATTAAAATAAATTTAATATTTAAATGAGGGATCCTTTGGTTTTCCAAAATTTATATGAAAATAATTTTTTTTAAGTCGTAAAATATTTAGTATAATATTTAATTAAATATTAATTAAATATTAAAATATTCAAGCAATTCAAATTAATTAAAATAAATTAAGTTTTAAGTCTCAAATTCAATTTTAAATTAAAATATTGAAATTTTAAAATTTTAAAGTATTATTTATATTTTTTTGATTTAAATTGAATTTTTTATTAATTTTTAAAGTTTAAGATTAATTAAATGAATTTAAATTAATTTAAAATCAATTAATATTAAAAACTTTTATTAATTAAATTAAATTAAATTAACTCTTAAATATTTTTGAATGTTTTTTTAAATTATTTAAAATAATTTCATTAAATAAATTTAAAGTTATTTAAATTTGAGTTTAATTAAATATTAACTAAATGCTTAAATACTTGAATTTTATTTAAATATAAAATAAATCTTAAATTGATTTTTTTTAAATTAAATTAATTTTAAATAATATTTAAATTATTTGAAGTATTTTAAAATAAGTTTAGAGATTTTTTTAATTAATTTGATAGTTAATTAAATATCATTTAGGTATTAATAAATTAACAAGGATTTAAAATGATTAATTAAATATTTTAAACTAAATTTAAAGTTAAATTAAATTAGACATTAAAGTAAAATATCTGAAATATTTATCTAATATTTTTAAAATATATTTTAAAAAAATTTGAATTTTATAGAATATTTAATCATTTACATTTAATTATTTAATAAAAAAACTTAATAATTAAGATAATTTAAAATGTAATTAATAATTTAAATTAATATTAATTTAAAATGTAAATATTTAATTTTCTGGAAATATTAATATAAAATAAATATATATTTTTTTAATTTTAAAATAATTTTTTTAAAATAAATTAGAATTAAAAAATTATTTTAAATTAATTTTAAGAAAAAATTCCTCCGGCGGTCGGATGGCCACGTGGTGCCATCTGATTCGCTGGACAGAACCGCGCCAATCATTGCCGGCGGCGGCCAATGATTGTGCCACCGGCAATCATTAGCGTTTAATGGGTGGGGTCCATGCGATTTACTTAAACGAATCAACATAGGCATGGGACCGTCCGATCGGCCGTGGTCCTGAACTGACGATTCTGATCGCGTCAGACGGAAGATCCCTGCACTGCCTGATCCCACAATTTCGAATAGACGGCTCAGATTGAGCCAAACTAGAAAATTGACCACGGGATCTAACCTAGGGGATTTAACCAAGACGCAGAATGGGAGAATCTCGACCGTTGATCATGAGATCAACAGTCCAGATTTCCCCCAATGAGCAGAAAGTGTAAACCGAGCCCTAGAACTCATTTTCTGGCTCGTTTTCTCGATCCGGTTGACCAAACTTAATGAAATTTTAAATATAGCTTCCTTACATGAATAGAAATAGTGGGGAAGCATTTGTTTGGCTTAAAAAAAATAATCCAAAGAGATAATTAATGCTAAGTGTTCAAACTAGGGTTAAGGATTTTGAGAGATCTAACCGCTCGTTTTAAAAGATTTTGGATTCTCTGAGCTTATAGACTATCCACGATTCTTTTCCCTCTTGAAGTCGCAGTATGATAAGCTACGGATTGACTGGAAGAAACCTTGGACAGATTTTGCCTTAGGCTCCCCGGGAAGCTCGCCGGCGGCAGCTTTGACCGGCTGATCTTGATTGGAAAATGTTTTTGAGGATGTCTTGATTCAAAATGAAACAAGATTTGGCTATGGGAAGCTCTTGGTAAAGAGAGAGAGAGAGAGAGAGAGAGAGAGAGAGAGAGAGAGAGTTAGATGGAGATAGCTCTCTATTTTGAACATATTGCCCTATTCAATTGTCCTTGGGCTCAAGGGATGGCTGGGATTGGTTTGTATGGGCTTCCTGATGCTTGCCACTTGTCCTCAAACGGTTAGAATGGCAGGAGGAAGGATAATAGGGTACAATGAGGTGTAAAGCCCATTTTGTCCCCCCATAGGCATGTGGGAGTGATCCAAACCATTGGATCCCCATCCAAGGGTTAGAATACACCCTAAGAAGGTTCTAGAGCTTATTAAAATAGCTGGATGGGTTTAGAATTATAAAAAAGATGGATTAAAATAGGTTTTGACCATCTTTAACTACTCCTTAACCCTTTGTTGACTTGATTTGACCAGTCAATAGTCAAGGGGTGGTGAGGTGATAGCCGAGGGGACCTAAGGAACTGTTGGGATGATTCCAAGGGAGTTTGATAGCTTAAAGGGGATTCAAAGCTTAAGGGTCTTGAGTTTGAATGAGTGGGAGAGGTTTTAAGGGGTTTGACCATGTGTTGACTGGTCAAATGATAATATTGATTGCTGAGGTGGCAGCCAAGGAAAGCTAAGGAATGGTCTTAAACTATTTGAGTGGGTTTGAGATGGTTTGATGGCTAGAGATTTAATTTTGAATGCTTAGAAGGAGGTTTAAATTGATTTGACCAAACTTTGAAGAATTGGCTTGGTCAACTTGGGTTCGGTTTAATTGGCCAAAGATTGAAGTATAATTAGGCCATATTTTGAAAGGCATTGAAGGCTTGAGGATATTAACTTAATGATGTTATTTGATTTGATCCAAATGGGTCAAATTAGGCTAGACTTGGGTCTTATTTGACTTGGTCAATTGTTAACCTAGTCAAAGGTCCAGTCAAGTCCAAAATCACTAGGGGAAGTGATCATAAGGATTTGATGAGGTTTTGAATGCATATGAGCCTTGATTCAAAATAGAGAAGCTTAAGGGTTTGACTGGTCAACCTGGTTGACTTGGTCAACCTGGTTGACTTGGTCAACCTGGTTGACTAGGTCAACCTGGTTGACTAGGTCAACCTGGTTGACTTGGTCAACCATGTTGACCCAGGACCAAGATTAAGGCTTGACAGGTTTGATTGGGTATCTGGAGTTTGGTAGAAGTTGTTTCAGAGTTTGGGATGGTTAATTTGGTCAAAATGTCTATTTTGACCCTTAAAGGCATGTTTGGTCAACCTAGGTTGATTTGGTCAACCAGGTTAACCTAGGGGCTGGAAGTGGGTCCAACAGGTTTAGTTTGATGTTTGAAAATTGTTGGAAGTGGTTCCAAGCAATTTGGAGGTCATTTGGTTTGAAAAGTGTATTTGGACCCCAAAGGGGTATTTTGGTCATTTTGACCCCTGATCAACTGGGGGTTAAAGTGAGTCCAATAAAATGTAATTTAATGTTCAATAAGTCAGGATTAAAGGTCTGGAAGTGATTGGAAGCTTTGAAGAAAGCTCCAAGGTAAAAATCCACTGGGTGACAGGTCCAGTGGCATAGGCCGTAAATATTTGAAGGTTTTATAGCCTTTGAATTTCAATTTAGTTTCTGAGGTTAGAGACCTTAGAATGAGCTTAAATTTAGAGGATTGCCTCTAGAGACATGTCACATCACTTTGGAACTGACAGACCCTGAATCAGAGGTCATTTGATAGGGTTTTGAAATATTCAAAGATTTACTGAAAAAGACTTTCAGGACTTAGACCTTCGGCCTTGGAATTTGATCTGGATTTCTGGTTTTGAGCTAGATTTTGAGTTTGAATGATAGGGTTTGAACTAACTAAATCATTTACATTTATTTATGTGATTGTAGATGATTAGATAGGATTAAGGTCAGGTCAGAGGCTGGAGAAACATGATGTGAGTTGTTTAAGGGTCAGGATTGGTCAGGGATTTGAATTGACTTGAGCTTTGGATTGATTTGAGTCTTGAATAGATTGATTTAAAATTTGGGTTGGTCTGGACTAAAAATAGATTTGAGGTCTGGATATATCTAATGAAAGTTCGATAGGGATATTAAGCCCTGATGAACTAGTCCTGAGGCTAACCAAGATGTGGGGTGAATTGGTTATTTAAAAAATTTGAGAGCAACAGCAAAAATCTTTTCTATGATATGCAGCGGAAATGAGTAAGTACTCAAACGAAAAGATTAAACATAAATTTCACCCAAGAAGATAATAACAGAAAACTAAAGTATAGAAAGTAATCAGAAAGAATACACTAGATTTTTATAGTGGTTCGGTCAACTTGACCTACGTCCACTCTCCGGAGCCTCCCCTCCGTGTATTGCACTAACTCAAAGTGTCTCACATTTTACTCCCATAGCAAGGCGGAGAAGCCTATACAAAAACCTCCTTTCCACCGACACGGTGAGGCAGAGAACCCAACCTCCTTTTGCTTCCTCCTGAAGCAGGCAGAGAACCTCGGACTCCTTTCGCTTCCTCCTGAAGCGGGCAGAGAACCCCGGATCTTCTTGCGAACGATCCTCTCCCAAAGAACACCAACATGATAAAAGACAAAAAGCGGAGAAGACGACTCTGATCCTTGCTTGGAGCAACCTTCGTGAACCCCTCATGAACTCCCCCTCACAAGATCCTCTCTCTCTCTCTCTCTAGGGTTTCTCTGGAAAAGAAAGTGGCAAAAGATTTTTCTTGTTGAAAGAAAAAGATCTTTTATAGGAGGGCTCAAAATTTGCCCTAAATCTCAACTGGTCGGCCTAGATCGTCCAGGATGATCGATAGATCGTCTTGTACGATCAGTTCAAAATCAGTTGTTTCAGCCTGGACGATCTGGCTCTTCTGGACGATCAGTGGAAAAAGTTGTTCATATCGTCCCGTATGATTTTCCAATCGTCCGGGACGATTAGTGTAAATTCAGGAATTTCGTCCAGAAGACCGCTCTGGTCATCCAGAGAAACTTGTGCTGGACGACCCAAAAATGACTTGATCGTCCAGGACGATAAGGATATCGTCCTATACTATTAGTTCAAAAAGTGCCCAAATCGTTATGAGTACCTCTTTGGACGTACAACTGAAACACACTAGATGATCATGATCGTCAAGGCCGATCCTGCGATCGTCTAGGACGATATGATCGTATCAATCAATTATTAATTGCTTTCCTTAATTACCAGACTAATTTAGGCATGATTGTATTGGATCATCTAGGATGATACACATATCGTCCGGGTCGATCAGACCAAATATCTAAAAATAAAAACTTGCCTAACTTGATCTAGCAGCTGAAAATTTCTAATTTGAACATATCATCCCGTATGATGTCTGGATCGTCCAAGATGATCTGCTTAATCAGATAGACTTAACTTGGTCGCCCTAATTAGGGTTTCTATTTTACTTGATCGTCCAAGATGATGTGAATATCGTCCAGGACGATCTGAACAAAAATTGAACAGAAACTCTAATTCACTTAAGCTCTCCCCCTGCGTGTGTGTGTGCAAGGTTACTTAACTAGGGGATCAGTTACATTATAATTGACTCAAGAAAAGGAAAACATCACATTTAGACACACTTGGACCCAATCTTGAGTTGGCTTGAGTTGCTCTTGATCTTTTATGCCTGAAATGGGTTAGTCAAGCAAAACACAATAGAAATATGTTTGTTATCATCAAAACCAGATTTTTAATAATCTCCCCCTTTTTGATGATGGAAAACATATGTGCAGTAGTTTGAAAAAATAAAATAATTAGGAGATCAAAAAACAAATTTCTTTTTTCAAATTTCATTGAACAACCAAAATAGTATAGGAAATATAACTACAAAACATAACAAGAATAAAAACTACTACAACTGAAATCAAGAACAAAAGCTACTGCAACTGACTCCCCCTTTTGACATTACAAAAAGGAGGAGGGCAAACAGAAATATAGAAACAACAGTACAAACAGAAGAAAAAAAAATAGCTACAAAACATAACACTAAAACGGTGGTGGATCCTGATCAAAAGGAGGAGGTAGCTGTGGTGGTGTGAAGTAACTGTGGATGGCGACGAAGTGTGCTCCAATCCAGGCAATATCCTTGTCGTGCTGCTGTTGCTACTGAGCAGCATAGTCAGTAAAGTGCTGCAGGTCCTCAGCATGCCGCTGCTCCTAGGCAGCAATATAGGAGTCGAATCTGGCCTCCCACTGATCAAAGTGCTGCACCAGATGGTCAAAAGGAGAAGCAATGCGAAGGGGAGCAGGTGCTTCTGGTGCAGCAAAAATGGTAATAGCTTCTCCCTCTTCCTCCTCAACATCCGGGGAAGGCTCCGGATGTAGTCGGGTGCTGTGTAGGACATGGAATGAATTATTTGTGAAGAAGGAAGGAGGGACATTGGGAGGGATTGGATACTACAGGTCATATTTGGTTTCTAAGGCATATACAATGATATGTCCTAAAGCTAGATTGGGATGATGTCTATGACCTGGATCCCTAATAGTGGTGAGGTGCTCGATGTATCTGATAAGAAGGTCAGTGGCATTAAAGTCCCGATGGGCCAAGATGTAATATGTGGTCAGAGACAATAAGGGGGTGATGTGAATCCGATCCCCAGCCTTTGGGATGATAGACGAATGAAGGACGTGCTGAATGGTCTGTGTATCCTTAAGGAGGGAAGTGTAAGCATTGTCGTGGTAGGGTGCATTCATATTTCGAAGAAAGTGGTTGGCGACACTCCAATCATAGTCAGGGTCAGTAATAAGAGTGTAAATTTTTTCACCAGTCACAGAGAGTTGAAGAATGTTATGAAAGTCCTAGGTTGTGAGTTCCATAGGACGTTGATTCACATAGGAGCAGAGGGTGGAATAGTCAGCAAAAATGCGTAGATTGGAGAAGAAAACTTGAAGAAGTTCAAGGCAAAATAGAAAGGCGAGGGTAAGGATGAAAGTGAGGGAGGTGTGAGAAAAATGATTAAGAACATGATAGGTAAGGGTGCGGGGGTTTACTATTTTTGACTGGGTGATCCTCACCTCATGATAGCGCTCGAAGGCAGCTTGATCGGCTGCATTGGGAAAGCGGGGATCAACATTCCCCTGCGAGGAACTCACACCCTTTTTCCTAGAACGTTTCCCGCCAGCCATTAGAAAGCACAAGTGAGGGAGAGTGGAAGGAGAAGTGTCAAAAAATTGAAGAAATTGGCTGTTTAAATAGAAGTCGCCTGATCGTCATGTATGATCGCGAGATTGTCCAGGACAATATGAGCATTTATGACGGCCAGGACAATTGGTCAAAAAGGCGATCGGATCGTCCAGGACGATTAGAGATCGTCCAAGATGATTAGACACAGGCGATCGTCCCGAGGAGTCAAGCCGGATGACCGTTGACGAAAAGTATCATCCCGGATGATTAGGTGGATCGTCCAAGACGATGTGCAATAAGTGTATCAAACGGGCTGAATTCGAATGGTCCGGTTGCTGACACGTGGATCATCCGGAATGATGTGGTGAATCATCCAGGATGATTACCAATAATTGGCGTATGCTTAGCCGTCCGATCAGATTAGTAAGATATGGATCATATTGTCCAGGACGATGTAAGGATCATTCAGGACGATCACCAATAATTGGTGTTTCTCAGCCGTATGATCAGAGTGGGGATGATTTTGAATTGATCATCCAGGACGATGTTTGGATCGTCTAGGATGAAGAAGATCATCCAGGACGATTTGTAGATCGTTCAGGACGATGTGAAGAAAATAGGTAAAAGATGGAGGATGGAGATGAACAATCAGGATTCCAAAAACACAACCAGTAAAAAGAAAAAGAAAACCTAAGTAAATAAAACTTGAAATGAGAACACAAAAATAATGATTTTTTTTTGGATCAAGCTGCTCCAGAAAATTAGAATTTTTCCTTGATTTTAAATCCAAAAACCAATAAGAAGATGATTGATAGCGCTGAAATCCAGAAAAAGTTGGAAAATTGACTTTCGTAACTCCCACCTCGGACACCTTATAGATGCAAATCCCTTTCAAGACAAAAATTCAATTCAGAAGAAAAGACATTAGATTCGAAAAGAGATCCTTTCAAGCCTCGTTCCAAAAAAATATCTGATATAATAGTGTTGCAAAGTAATAAATCAGAAATCAGGATTTTCAAAACTCAAGCTTTTGGAAATATGAAGTGGCGCACGGATTTTTCTAAGACATTTAGCGATCTGAAAGGGAAGAAAGCTTAATTTAGGCTCATTTGTGCCTCTTTTTCAATTTGTTTGGTGCTTTGTGCATCTTTTGATTTTTAATACACTTTATGTATCTTTTAGTTTGGCGATATTTCGCATCTTTCAGCTTTGGGCTCATTTTGTGCCTCTTTTTCAATTTATTTGGCACACTGCCAGACATAGGAGACGCTCTCCATAATAAGGAAGAGTAATTCACAAAATAAAAACCATATGTCATATGATAAGTGCAATCACTTGGTTTAAAAAATCATAATAATAACTCAAGACTTTGAAAACACTATTCATATGAGGTAGATTACTGTAGAAAGATAAAATAAATCTCTATTTCAAAAACTAATATTTTAATTTTGAAGAAGATTTTTATCCAAAAGAAATAATACACCAGTAAAGGAGTTAGAGGAAGAGAAATAATCATCAATATTTCTTCCCTTTAACAGATCCAGTGGAATCAATCACTGCTTTCCAGCTTCAAACTAAAAACAAGGTAAGACTCTCAGTCAGAAATCCAGTTTATCAGAAGTAGTGACCAGTGATCGGATTTTCAAAAGCATAAAACAGTAAATAAAAGAGATGAACTAGTAAATAAAAACAGGTAGAAAATCACATCATAATAAATTCTCAAACTAAACTAACACCAAGGCTAAAATAGAAATCAACAAAAAAAAATAAAAAATAATAGAAAGCAAATAATCAAATCAAACTGCTAACTAATAGAAGCAGAATAAAAATCAAAAAAATCAGAAATCAGCAGTCATCAGAATCAAGCATTTATATCAATCACTCTTAATCTGGTCCTCAAAATGCTGAATGAGACAAAGGCCAATGGTTTAGTAAATATGTCAGCCAGCTAATTTTTAGTTGCTACATGATGTAGCTCAATGTCCCCTTTTGTAACATGGTCCCTAATAAAATGATGCCTCATATCAATGTGTTTGGTTCTAGAATATTGGATTGGATTCTTAGAGATGCAGATGGCACTAGTATTATCACACAGAATAGAAATTGTGCCCACAGGTAATCTTAAATCCAAGACTTATTGCTTCAACCAAAGAACTTGGGCCACATAACTCCCCGCAATGTACTCAGCTTCAGTAGTGGAAAGTGTAACTGAGTTCTATTTTCTACTGGACCAGGAGACTAATGACTGTCCTATGAATTGACAAGTTTTAAAAGTGCTTTCTCTATCCACCCTACACCCTACAAAGTCAGAACCAGAATATCCAATAATCTCAAAGGAGGTGTTGTGCCTAGGGTACCAGATTCCTTGGTTTGGGGTCCCTAAAAGATATCTAAGAATTCTCTTAACAGCAGTCAGGTGGGACTCTTTGGGATCAGCCTGAAACCTAGCACAAAGACAGACACTAAACATGATATCAGGTCGGCTAGCAGTTAGATAAAGCAGTGATCCAATTATTTCTCAATACTTCTTTTGATCAATAGATTTTCCACTTAAATCCTTATCTAACTGAACAGAGGAGCTCATGGGATATTTAATTGGCTTGGCTTTGTCCATTTCATATTTCTTCAAAATGTCCTTAGTGTATTTAGATTGATTGAGAAAGGTTCTATCATCCATTTGCCTTATGCTAAACCCCAAAAAGTAGGATAATTCTCCCATCATACTCATCTCAAACTCCTTACTCATTATTTTAAAAAACTTATCACATAAATATTTATCAGAAGATCCAAAAATTATATCATCAACATAGATCTGGACAATGAGTAAGTCATCCCCTATTCTCCTCAGAAAATTGGTGGTGTCTATGCTCCCCTTAACAAACTCTCTTTCTAACAGGAATGTGCTAAGCCTCTCATACTAAGCTCTAGGTACCTGTTTCAATCCATATAAGGCCTTTTTTAATTTGAAAACATGATTTGGATATTGGGAACTCTCAAAACCTGGGGGTTGTTCTACAAAAATATCCTCTTTTATTACCCCGTTTAAAAAGGCACTCTTGACATCCATTTGAAACAGCTTAAATCCCTTATAACAGGCAAAGGCTAGTAGCACTCTAATGGCTTCCAATCTAGCTACAAGGGAAAAAGTCTCCTCAAAATCAATCCCTTCAATCTGATTATACCCCTTAGCCACCAATCTTATCTTATTCCTAACCACCACACCAGAATCATTCATCTTATTCTTAAAGACCCACTTGGTTTCCACTATACTTTGATTTCTAGGTTTTTCTACTAACTCCCAAACATCATTCCTTACAATGATTCAATTCTTCTTGCATAGCTAAGATCCAAAACTCATCCGAAAGGGCTTGATTGATGTTGGTGGGTTCAGTCATTGAGATAAAGGCAGAGTTGTTTACTTCCTTCCTAAGTCCATGCCTATTCCTAACACCTTCAGAAGCGTCTCCTAAGATCAGTTCTTTAGGATAACTCAAAGAATATCTCCAATCTCTAGGCAGTGTGGTTTAAGATTCTACCCTCTTCTCCAGATTTGCATTTCCAACCCCTTGGGTAATCTCCTCTACCTCTTCTTCTTCCTCAACTCTAGTCACCTTAGGATCAGATTCATCAAACACCACATGAGTTGTCTCTTCCACCACCAAAGTCTTCTTATTGAACACCCTAAAGGATTTTCCCACACTAGAATAGCCTAAGAACACTCCTTCATCAGATTTAGGGTCAAATTTTCCTAAGGCTGATTTCCCGTTGTTTAGAATGAAAACCTTACAGCTAAAGATATGGAGGTGGGACAGGTTTGGAGTTCTACCCTTAATGATCTCATAAGGTGTCTTATTCAGATTTGATCTCACATTCACCCTATTCAGCACATAACAGGCAGTGTTCACCGCTTCAACCTGAAAGTATTTTGGAAGTGAATACTCAGTAAGCATGGCTCTAGCGGCTTCTACTAAGGTCCTGTTCTTCCTTTCAACTACCCCATTCTGCTGAGGGGTCCTAGTAGCTAAAAAATTGTGACTAATCCCTTGCTCCTCACAGAAACTTCCAAACTTCACATTTTCAAACTCTCCACCATGATCACTATGAATAGTCAAGATCTCACAACCTAACTTCCTCTGAATCCAAGTGGAGAAAGACTTAAACTCATCAAATGACTCAGATTTGTGTGACAGAAATTTAATCCAAGTGAACCTTGAGTAGTCATCTACAATCACAAACCCATAGACTTTCCCCCCTAAGCTGGCAGTGATAATGGGTCCAAAGAGATCCATGTGAAGGACTTCTAAAGGTCTAGAGGTGCTAATGTCCTTAACAGAGTGAAAAGACGACTAGACTTGCTTCCCTAACTGACAGACATCACACAGGTGGTCCTTAGTGAACTTAAGCTTGGGCACACCTCTAACTAAGTCCTTTTGGGTGACTCTCCTAAGGGTTTTCATACTGGCATGACACAATCTCCTATGCCACAACCAAGATTCATCAGCAGCAATTTTTAAGCAAATTGAATTTCCAGCCTTAATGCAACTTACATCTAGCTTGTAGACATTGTTGATCCTTTGTTCCTACAAAATAATTTTATCATTTAAGCTTAAAATGTAGCAAGTGGGCAGGAATTTGATGCTGTATCCTTTGTCACAAAGTTGACTGATGCTCAGCAAGTTATGTTTCAGTCCATCTACAAGCAAAATATTGTCAATCATAAAATTCTTTGAATCACCAATTATACCTGAACCTACCACCCTCCTGGTGGTGTTATCTCCAAGTGTAACCTTGCCTCCATCCTTGGCCTCCAGTGAAATGAACTAATTTGCATCTTCAGTCATGTGTGTAGAACATCCACTATCCAGGTACCACATGCTCTCACGAGGTCTTCTGTGAGTGCACACCTACAAAATCACCAAACATCAGTTTTAGGAACCCAAACAAGTTTGGGTTCCTTCTTATGAAAAGAAGAATGCAATACATGTGTGCTATACTATAAAACAGGCAATTTGGACCTCCATACCCAATATGTACTACGGTGAACAGTGCAGGTGTGGGAAATATGTCCTAACATGCCACAGGAAAAACATCTAACTCTAAGAAAAGGGTTAAATAATCTACGTGGGTGATAGTGCCTCTTCTTAGGTCTGTATGAAATGTGCTTTGATGATTTTAAAATAGATTCTACAAAAAGTGGAGGTGCATAAAACTGTGCAAACGTAGGAGGTGTTTCATGTTTCTAAAAAGCACTAATTTTAACTTTCAAAAATTCATTTTCTTTCTTTAAACTTGTAATTTTAAATTTTAAAGCACCATTGCTACTCTCCACTTCACATGCCATGTTGTCCAATTCTTTAAAAGCTCTTTCTAAGTCAAGATGCATGGTTTTCAATGAATCATGCTCAATAATTAAATCAAAATGTTTTTTATTCAGTTCATCTAATTCATCAAGTAAAGACATGTGATTGCAATAAATAGTGGAATGATCATTAATCAAAACATCATTCTCTTTTTGCAAAGTCAAATAATCCAATTTCAAGCTAGCATGGGTTTTCTTAAGCTTCCTATACGATGCATGAATTTTTTTAGATATTTCAAGTAATTGATCGTAAGTAAGCTCACATACCTCTTTCTGGTCAGACTTACCAGGATGATCATCAGCCATCAGACACATATTTATTTCCTCCTCTTCAGCTTCAGTCTCAGAAGAGTCTGATGCAGAATCTTCCCAGAATGCCTTCTGAATCCGCTTCTTGACCTTCCTGAACTTGTGTTTCTCCTCACCCTTCTCCTTGCTTGGGTGAGTTTTAAGTGTAGGACAATCAGCCTTAATGTGTCCAAGCTTCCTGCATTCAAAACAGACAGTGTCAGATGAACCCTTAAAATTTTTGTTGGACTTACCCTTGTTCTACTTCTGAAAGTTCTTGTGTTTCTTCCTTAGAAAGCTTTTGAATTGCCTAGTGATCAAGGCAACGTCATCGCTATCAAAGCTGAAAGGACTAGTATCACTCTCTTTGGCCTTCAGTGCCACTATTTTCTCTTTCTTCTTCTCTCCTGCATCAAGCTATCTTTGGTTCACCCCTTGCTCGTAAGCAATGAGTGATCCAAGTAAGCTATCAATAGAGTAAGTATTCAAATCTTTAGATTCAGTGATTACAGTTATCTTAGCATCATATGAAGAAGGCAGACACCTAAGAATTTTGTTCACTCTTTCGTAGTTTGTAAGTTCTCTACCTAAGGCATGCAAAGAAGTGATGATTTGAGTAAATCTCGTATACATTTTAGAATTGGTTTCAGTAGGTTTCATCTGAAAAAGTTCGTAGTCATGAAGCAAAATATTTAACCTAGACTATTTAACTTATGTTGTACCTTCATATGTGATGCACAATCTATCTCAGATTTCCTTACCAGTTGTACACGTAGAGACACGCATGTAATCCACAGATTTTAAAGCACAGAAAAAATAATTCAAACATTTGGCATTCAATTATGCTAAGTCACGATCATCAAAAGTCCAATCAGTAAAGGACAGTTCAGTTTTAACATTATTAATCATCATAAAAGGTGGTTCGTATCCATCCTTAATTAGCATCCACATGCGATAATCAATTTATTGAAGAAAAGTGGACATGCGAGTTTTCCTAAAATCAAAAGGTATGTTATCAAACAATGACGGTCGTGTAATTGAATAACCTTCAGCAGTATTACGATTACCAAAGTTAGCCATGGATCAAATTCAAAAGTTTTTAAACTTAAATTTTGAATCCGGCTCTAATACCACTTGAAAGTTTAATAGGGATGTTAAGCCCTGACGAACTAGTCCTGAGGTTAACCAAGAGGGGAGGTGAATTGGTTATTTTAAAATTTTGAGAGCAACAACGAAAATCTTTTCTATGATATGCAGCGGAAACAAGTAAGTACTCAAATGAAAAGATTAAAAATAAATTTCACCCAAGGAGATAATAACAGAAAACTAAATTGCAGAAAGTAATCAGAAAGAACAAACCAAATTTTTATAGTGGTTCGGTCAACTTGACCTATGTCCACTCCCTGGAGCCTCCCCTCCGGGTATTGCACTAACTCAAAGTGTCTCTCCTTTCGCTCCCACAGCAAGGCAGAGAAGCCTGTACAAAAACCTCCTTTCCACCGACACGATGAGGCAGAGAACCCAACCTCCTTTTGCTTCCTCCTGAAGCAGGTAGAGAACCTCAGACTCCTTTCGCTTCCTCCTGAAGCGGGTAGAGAACCCCGAATCTTCTTGCGAACGATCCTCTCCCAAAGAACACCAACACGACGAAAGACGACAAGCGGAGAAGATGACTCTGATCCTTGCTTGGAGCAACCTTCGTGAACCCCTCACAAACTCCCCCTCACAAGATCCTCTCTCTCTCCCCCAAACTCTCTCTCTCTCTATAGGGTTTCTCTGGAAAGGAAACTGGCAAAAGATTTTTCTTGTTGAAAGAAAAAGATCTTTTATAGGAGGGCTCAAAATTTGCCCTAAATTTCAACTGGTCGGCCTAGATCATCGAGGACGATTGATAGATCATCCTGTACGATCAGTTCAAAATCAACTATTTCAGCCTGGACGATCTAGCTCTTCTGGACGATCAGTGGAAAAAGTTGTTCATATCGTCCCGTACGATTTTGCGATCGTCCGAGACGATTAGTGTAAATTCAAGAAAATTTCACCCAGAAGATCGCTCTGGTCGTCCAGAGAAACTTGTGCTGGACGACCCAAAAATGACTTGATCGTCCAGGATGATAAGGATATCATCCTGTACGATTAGTTCAAAAAGTGCCCAAATCATCCAAAGCACCGCTCTAGACGTACAGCTGAAACACACTAGACGATCATGATCATCCAGGCCGATCCTGCGATCGTCCAGGATGATATGATCGTATCAATCAATTATTAATTACTTTCCTTAATTACCAGACTAATTTAGGTATGATTATACTGGATCATCCAGGACGATACACGTATCGTCCGGGACGATCAGACCAAATATCTAAAAATAAAAACTTGCCTAACTTGATCTGGTGGCTGAGAATTTTTGATTTGAGCATATAGTCTCGTACGATGTCTGGATCATCCAGGGCGATCTATTTAATCAGACAGACTTAACTTGGTCACCCTATTTAGGGTTTCTATTTTTACTTGATCGTCCAGGGCGATGTGAGTATCGTCCAGGATGATCTGAACAAAAATTGAACAGAAACTCTAATTCACTCAAGCTCTCCCCCCTGAGTGTGTATGTGCAAGGTTACTTAGCTAGGGTATCAGTTACATTACAATTGACTCAAGAAAAGGAAAACAGTACATTTAGACACACTTGGACCCGATCTTGAGTTGGCTTGAGTTTCTCTTGATCTTTTGTGCCTGAAATGGGTTAGCCAAGCAAAACACAATAGAAACATATTTGTCATCATCAAATCCAGATTTGCAATATCTAAGGTCTAAGAGGATCCTAGGATCTAGATTGATCTAGAGTCTAGGTAAATCTAGGACATGGGTAGATCCGAAGACCTGAAGTCTGGAAGAATCCTAAGGTCTAGGATCTAGGAGGTCTATGATGAATCCTAGGGTCTAGAATATATCATAGGATCTGGAGTCTGGGAAAATCCTAGGGTCTAGAGTAGATCCTAAGGTCTGGAATCTAGGAGAATCCTAGAGTTTAGATTAACCTGGAGTTTAATTGACTGGTGTTTAGAATTGATTTGAATCTGGATTAATATTCAAAGTGTGGATTGATCTAAGATCAGATTGATCCTAGGGTCAAGATTAATCCTAAGGATTGGAAAGACCCTAATGTCTAGATTGGTCCCACTGACCTCATACAAAAATGAGGTCAACATCGGTTTTTTCAAAAGCTTGAGTATGAGAAGTTTTCCACATTCTATTTTAAATGTGGTAAAATTGGGCATTTGAATAATGAATGTAAGGTGGTGGAAGATTCGAGTACTGCTGTTCTTGAGAAAACTTCTAATATTGTTGTGAGCGGTGGGGACAAGGCCGAACACTTAGTGGAGGATAAGGGATCTTCCTATGATCCTTGGATACATGTGAATTATGGGAGAAGGAGAAATTTTGATAAGAATCAACATGGTGTTCAGAGGAAAGGCAATAACAATGTAGAAGCCAATGTTTATGTCAAGAAACAACTTCAGAAGGAGGTTGATACGAATGAATGTGAGAGCAATTTAGCTGGTGAGAAACAAGATAATGTTGTGCTGAATGTGTTTGATAAAGATCATGAAGTGGCAAAACTAGGGAAGGGGGATGAAATAGATGCTATGGGAGGATGCAATACAAGCAAACAACAGAAGAATTCTTGTAACATAGAAGATGGTGGTAAGGAAGCTTTACTAGTGGAAGTTAATATGTTTCAACTGTTGGAAGCAGAGATCATCAAAGATAAATTGAGCCATTTGGAGAACCATGGTGACTCTTTTGGTCATGATCGTGAGAAGGGTGAATTGTTTGACAAAGGAGGAGGCAATTTGATATCTCCTAAGAAAATTGCAGGTAACTATTCGGGTGGGAATAAGTTCAAGCTGCAGAAAGAGCTTAAATCTCTCGGTAGTTGCAACATTGTTTCTAAAAACAGAAAAGCTGAATTGGCGAAGAAGAAGGGTGGTGGGGGTAATCCCACGACCAACATAAAATTACATCCATAATTTTTTGGAACTGTAGAGGGGCTAGAAAAAAAGAAGCCTCTCGGTATTTGAAGGAAATTGTTAATGAGTATGATTATTTTTTTGTGGGCATGGTGGAAACCAAGATCTCATCTTTGGATTGTGTTGAATTCAAGAAGGTTTTTGGGGATAAGTGGGAGTTTTTTCTCCTACCTTCAGAAGGCTTATCTGGTGAATAATGGCTTGCTGGAGATCAGATGTGGCTTCTTTTTCAGTTATAGAAGCATCTTCTCAAGTTGCTGTGGGTGAATTAAACATAGCTAAAAAAGGTGTGTGGGTGGTAGCTACTGTTTATGGTAGTAGGGATTGTTACAAAAGAAGAAGTTTGTGGAATAGTTTAGAGACTACACTGGTGAGGAACATCCCTTCGATTGTGGGTGGTGACTTCAACTGTATTCTTTCCCAAGAAGACAAGAGACGAGGTAAGAAGTTCACTCTTTCACAAGGATCGCAAGATATGCTTTCGTTTATGAGATAATGTGGCTTTCATGAGGTGTCTTCAGTCGGTCCAAAATACACCTGGTGTAACAACAAATGTGGTGGAGATAGAATCTTAGAAAGTTTGGACCGGTGTATTATTAACTCGGTGGCGCTAGAGTATTTGAACTTGGCAGTTGTGAAGCATTTGGCAAGAGTGGCGTCAGACCATTGTCCTATCTCGATGAAGATTTTTTAGTCTACTTTTCTGAGGGACAGATCCTTAAGATATGAAGATGTTTGGTCCTCTTACCCAGCTTCTTATGCTATTATTGCTAAATCTTGGATGAAATCAGTAAATGGCAATGAGGTGGAGGTATTGAACAAAAAATTCAATAGATCTTTAAAATCTCTATTCTTCTGGAGTAAGGCCAAGCCCAAAAACGTATTTGTTTTAAAGAATAAGCTTAAAGAAGAAATTCTATTGCTACAGGAAGAGGAAGCTAAAAGTGGGCTCTCGGATCACAGTTTAGCTTTATTGAGGGCTAAAATTAATGAACTCAACTCTACTCTTGGTAGGCTGTGTATGTGGTGGAAGCAGAGATCTAAGGTCCAGTGGTTGAAGGCAGGCGATTCTAATTCAAAATTCTTTCATTCAATTGCTTCGGCTAGGAGATATGGTAAGTGGATAAATCAAGTAAAGTATATCAATGGGAATTTGATCGAATATTATTCGAAGATGGAAGAAGTTTTCTATGACTTCTTCAAAGATAAGTGGAGGGAACATCAATATTGTCTAGATGGATGGCCTGCTACTTCTCTGAAAATTAGTGTTGCTGATGGCCTGCTGCTCAAAAAGGACTTCTCTAAGGTAGAGCTAGAGGAGGTTGTTAAACATTTGGAGCCAAACAAGTCACCAGGTAATGATGGTATTACTAACTCATTTATTAAAAACTATTGGCCTTTTATCAATAAAGATGTGTGGATGGCTATCAATTCGTTCTTCATTCATGGAAATTTATGTCCTGCTTGGAAAGAAACAAGTGTAGTCTTAATTCTGAAGGTTAAAAATCCTATAATGCCATCTAATTACCATCCCATTAGCCTGTGTAATACTATTTACAAAATTGTGGCAAAGATTTTTTTGAATTAGATGATTTGTTTGCTCCAAAAAATCATTTCTGATGTTCAGTTCGCCTTTATTAAGGGCCGGTCAATTTCAGACTATATTTTACTTGCTCAAGAGATTTTTAATAAATTCAGATATTCTAAATCGAAGAAGGGATTAATGGCAATCAAAATAGATATGGAGCAAGCTTATCATAGCATGGGTTGGCCTACGCCTAATCGTGTTCTTGACAATTTTGGATTTCCAAAAAAGTTCTCAAATCTTATTATTGAATGTGTAGTTAAACCAAAGTTCTCTATTAAGGTCAATGGTGTTAATTCTGGTTGGATTGAGGCAGAGAGTGGATTTAGGCAAAGGTGTCCACAATCACCTTATCTTTTTATTATGTGTTCTCAATTGTTAACGGACTCGTTTACTCAAAGAGGGAGGAGTATTGGCATTAAGGTGGCTCCTAATGCTCCCTTGATCTCCCACTTGATGTATGCGGACGACATTGTTATTTTTTCTGCTGCTAATTGCAAAAGTTTGAAGAAGGTGAAGAAAATTCTCAATGATTACAGTAAATGAACTGGACAAAGGATTAATCTTCTTAAATCTTCTATCATGTTTGGGAAATCGGTGAAGAGAAGAAGGTGTAGGAAGCTTTCTAAGATGTTGGGCTTCAAAATGGTGAGTGAAATGGAGTATTTGGGTTTGAAGAGGGTGTTGAGAAGACATGTTTATTCAGATTTTCAAAACCTGATTGAAAAAGCTTCTAGTAGACTGAACAATTTGGTGAATAAATACATCTCTCTAGTTGGAAAATTGACTCTCATTAACTCTGCATTTTTGTCTCTTCCTAATTTTCTATCAACTCATTCATTAGTCCCTAGGGGGGTTTTGAGTGAGTTTGAGAAGATGTGTAGAAGTTATTTATGGCATAAGAACGATGGTAAATTTGGCATCCATTATGTTTCTTGGGACAATCTGTGTAAGCCCAAGACAAAAGGTGACTGGGGGCTGCACTTGGATGTGGAGAAAATTGGCCCTTTAAGGGCTAAATTTGAGTGGAATTTCATTGCCAATCCTGATTCTATTCTCAACAGAACCTTAATTGTTAAATACGGTGCAAATTTGTGGAGTGCGGAAAGGAGAACCTGCTTATCTGCCACTTGGAAGATTCTTTTACATGGAGCACAATTTATTTTTCCCATTGTAAGATGGAGTATAGCTTCAGGTGTGAGGATTAATACAATCAAAGATACTTGGATCTTGGATATATGCATTGAAAAATGGCCTACTTTTGTATCAAATGTTACACATGATGAGGAGCATCTATCAGCTTTTATCACACATGGAAATTGGGATGAGGAAAACCTAAAGCATGTTTTCGGTTTGCAGGTGGTAGAGATTATTCTCTTAGTTCCTATTCATGCTAGTTTGTTAACTGACCAGCTGGAACTGTGTTGCAAATGTTCTGGTAAATCCATTGCAGAATTAGCGACAGATAAATTATATTCTGACTTGATGGAAGACAATATTTGGTCATGGATGAAAAAACTGAAGTTGAGGCCACGTATTGAGTTCTTTTGGTGGCCTTTGAATAAAGATGCTATTCCCTCAAATGGTTTTCTTTGTTACAAGAGGTTGACTAATTTTGGAGGTTTTCCGAGGGGTTGTTCTGATATAAAAGACGTTCGACATATAGCAGTCCTTTGTAAGATGTTGCATCAAGTTCTAGTTTGTCTTGCTAAGTTGGGATTTCATATTCCTGGGTTCGCTTCGTTGGAAGGGTGTATTAGCTATCTACAACATTCCGTGAAGGGTAATCCTTTCTATGGTAATTTGTATTGCTCTCTTGTATTTTTTTGTTGGAAGAGCAGGAATAAAGTGGTGCGTGGAAGTTCGGATGAGAGTGATACTTATATTGCTGCAAATGCTATGAGTAGTGCTACTGCTTCCTTTTATTCTGATCGCATTTGGGAGAACTGGGATGCCAATCAACTTGGTAAGCTGTTCCTACCATCTTGGCCTCCTCCTCCTCCTGGATGGATCAAGGTCAATGTGGATGCATCATTGACTACTAATAACAGAGTTGGAGTAGGTGGGGTTTTCAGAGATTGTAAAGGAAGATTTTTATGTGCTTTTGGGTTCAGTCTACTACATTGGGATTGCTCTCAAGTTGATATTCTATCTATTATTTCCCTTCGCAGATTTATCCAAGTTTGGATGATTGATGTTGAAGGAATTATTGTTGAAGGTGATAATTATAACGTCATCAAATTTGTTCAGAGGATTATGAATAAGGAGGAAGTTAATGTGGAGAGTATTAATTTAGAAGATCTAGATTTTCTCTCTGACTTTAGGCAAGTTCTTTTTCTTTTTGCTAGGAGAGATTGTAATAAGCTTGCCGACTTGTGTGCAAGTTTAGCTCTTTTTTCTGATTTCTTTTGGGAAGATCTTAATTCTAATAAGATTCCTCCTTTTTTATCTTTGTGAAAGGAGAAATTTAGTTGTAAGTAGTTTGCTTTTAATAAATTGCTTCTTGCATTCTATCAAAAAAAAAAAAAAGGATCACTGCATGACATAAACTATGTCATGGTGAGGGTTGTTTATGTGAGAGCGTCTTGGAGTAAAAGCTTTCCCTCCTGATGCAGGGAAAATTCGAATTGCTGAAATTCAGACTGCTACTGAAATTCGGGTTATGGTTGAAAACTACTAGGCTGTTGTTCAACTTGCTAATTCTTCCAAGAAAAGTCTAGGTGATTTATCCACCTCTGATTATAGGTGTTGGTATGCGGATTGTTCTGCTATTGATTCTATATGAAATTAGCTTTCTCTAGGCAAGGCTATGTACATAAATAGGTTATTTGCCTAATAATTATTGCTTTGATGACCACCTTCATAAAAATCGCAATAAACAAGCGGTTTGTGGACATATCGACAACAAAGGTACGTATTTGCTTCATCAACGAAGCAACATGAGCAATATGTTCCACAGTTAAATCGAAATCCTAAATAACAGAATTGATCTACTTTGAAACGCTTCGATCACTTGGCTATTAATAGTTATTCATGCCCATTTTTGTCAAGCAAATCATATCATAGGTAAAACACTTATTTCAATGGCAAATTCCTTATAAAAATTTATTATTGTTTGTCAAAAATAAAAATTTCGATCAATTTCTTCTGGAAAATGAACTATTAGTAACAGCCCCATAAGAAACATTTACTTAAGTAAAATATTTTTAGTAGATTATCAATGGATTTTCTACTAAAAATATCAACTAAATGAAATTCACTGCAAACATAGAATGTTCAATGACTTACTAGCAACCAGATGCTGCTAGGCATCACTGGTGGAATTTTGTGCTAATAGAAATGATATAAATTTCTGTATCGACTGGTCACTATATGTCTTCTTTAAGCAGTACTAGTTTTCTCAGCTAGAAATAATTTGCCAATTTTTGGCTACCAATTTTAGTTGGTGTTTCATCAAAATCTATGTATCATACTTTCCAACATAAAGTCCACCAAAAATTCATTGATAAAAAATAGATAAAAGAGAAAAAAATTTTCATATGCAATTATCCATACAAAATAATCTATCAATACATTAAGCTTACAAAAGGAACAAGTATGATATCACATCATAATATTTATTACCAAAATATTCACAATGTAAAAAGTAAATCCAAAAACATGCATTTGAACAGCGTTTAAACATTTAAATACTTATGACACTTATATACTATAAAATTCAATAGAATAGTAAACACTTAATATATATATATATATATATATATATATATATATATATATATATAAAATAATCATTATATGTACCTTCATTCTCTTCAACCTCTTCCCTCTATTAGTGACACTCCTATTAATGGTAGAAACTCTATTGTTCATCTTGCATTTGGGCATGCATCTCATCCAAATAGTATTTGGATATTGTTTAGTGATGTCAATCTCTACCAGAACTCTAGCAATGGAAGGATGTAAGCCAACAACCATGGCATTATCAACTTGTAATGGTTTGCCAAAAAGACTACCAAGACCATGCAGAATCCTAGGGGAGAAAAATGCAGCCTAAGCTCAGAAAATAAAATCCAAATTGGAACTATAGGAGACTCAGCCAAAATGTCAAAAAAAAAGGGGACCATTTAATTAACTTCATATAATAATTACACACATAATAAAATCTGTGACCAAATATACTACTATAATCTAAATCATTTTCAAGCTTAATCAGAATATGATGAGGGTCAAGCAAAGTGACAGAGATACCAACAGAGAGTTTGAGATTGAAAAAGAACTGCTGAATGAGGTCAAGTTTAGGTCTGCGCAATGTGAACTTACCGACCAAAGAAAATTGAAAAGGTTCAGCCAAAGCCAAAACTTCCTCTTCTAAGATTCTTACCACAATGAGTGGTAGGCTTTAGATCTGGGAAAGAGGAAGATGAGCCAGCACCCGAAAGGACATCTTTAAACAATCTAGACTTATTAACAGAGTTAAGAAAGCCAGGATCAACGAGATTCACTCGATTAGCTGCTAAACTACAAGAGGGAGCCCACGATAGCAGAGCAGCCATCACCAAAAATCACCCAGAACACACGAACACAAAAGAAACAAAAGAAAGGGGATAAAGAAGACTTCCATGGCAGAAGATTGGAGCAGATCTGGAGAAGAACACATGTAGAACACAAGGAGAACGAACGAAAATAACACAGATGGAGAACGCTCAGAGGCGAGGAGAAACCTTGCTTAGCTCGAATCATAATGCATACTTAGTATTCAAGGTTTGAAGATGAGTTAGTATCAATTGAATTCAAACTTTATTATTTATCATTTTTTTATCAGCAGTTTTCTAAGTAAAACTATTAACATCTTCCAATTCAATATTATTGAGCTAACATTAGTAGTAAATTGTCTAAATTCTTGCATTTCTTCTTCTTAATAATCGTATATCTAAGTCTACATCTCAATATAGTTTTTATAACTATAAATCAATCATATTTTCCTCTTACTTACCACAATATTTTGCATAAATCATTTGAGTTACTTAATGGGTTATAATAAAAGGATTAACTCTATTATATATATATATATATATATATATATATATATATATATATATATATATATATATGATTATGTATAGATTATGCATGTTTGTGACCCTATTAGGAACATGACCAAATCAATCACAGTTAAATAAGAATTTTCATTAACATTGAGATATTAAAATAGTATAATCTCTTACAAAATTTCATAATGGTTACCCACATATTCTCCAAGTGCGTTTCTTTCCAGATGGGAATTGATATAAAATTTCTTTCTATTTACTAGCATTTGATCTTTTACCTAATAAGGAACTTGTATATTATATTCTTATATATGTTTAACTCTATATCTCGATTTAGCTTTAATAACGATAGATCCACACTGAAAGTCAATTATCTCACCAACGTCTCCCTGCTCTAGTTCTTCGGGGCGATTTTTTGGCGATCTAGGGTTCCCTGCATGCTCTCATTTCGAACTGATTCTGGCATGGTTTACTATGGATTTTCTCCTTGTTTTATCTCCCTTTTCATTCCTTCTGTGTTTTTCGAGCTGGTTATGAGTTTTGCTTTGATTTTTCTTCTCAGTTTTTGCTGATTTGGGGGATGATGACCCCGTCGTCATCTTCCCCTCTGATAGTTGTGGTTCCGAATGGTAATTCTCATTCCTTTAAGGATGTACTTGCTGGATCTTCCTCTGCTTCTCCCCAACTTTAGTTTGTGCATACTTCATTTAAGGGTTGTCCCGCTTTAATGTTTGATGATTCAGTTGTTTTTCAGTTGGCTGCCCCCTTCGCTCTTACTTTAGTTGGAAAAATTATTCTTAGGCGGCCTAATCTTGATATTAGTCGCAAGTTCTTTGTTAATCTGAAGCTTGCAGGTTCCTTTCATATTGGCTTGTTTGATCCCCATCATGTGGCAATTCAACTGAGCAATGATATGGATTATAGCCGTATTTTTTCGAGAAGATCTTATTATATCCATGCTTGTCAAATGAGACTCCTTAAATGGACAACTGATTTTGATGTCCGTGAGGAGTCTCCGATTGCTCATATTTGGGTTTCTTTCCCTAATTTGAGGCTTCACTTCTTTAATTCGCAAATTCTCTTTGGTCTTACTTCTATTCATGGTAGGCCATTGCAAATGGACCAGGCGACGGCCTCAGTTTCTCGTCCATCAGTGGCTCGGGTTTTAGTTGAGTTAGATATTTCAAAAAAGCATCCTACTGAGATTTGGTTAAGTTTTGAATTGAATGGTTATTTTCAGAAAGTTGAATTTGAAAATTATCCTATATTTTGTTCTCATTGTAGAATGCACGGGCATGGTTTGAGTAAGTGTTCTAAATTGCATCCGCATCTTAAAAAGGAGAAAGAAAGTGCCAGGAAGTCTAAGGTGAAAGAGGGTATTTCGAATGACCATGTTAATGTAGAATTGGACCATAATATTGGGGATGCTAATGGTGAGATAGCTCAGGGTAATGATGTGGTTAATCTACAGCCTGTTTTAATTAAGACCGATCCTTCCTCCTCTAATGGGGGTGAATTTCTCAGTGACCAAAGTGTGGATCCCAAACTGGATACTTTTTGTTTTACTTTCTTTTGTAGCTTTTTCAAGCACTAGTGAGCTTGAGGCCTCTTTAAGGACTGTGTAATTTTTTCCTGAATTAACGCGTAGACCCCCTCCGTGGGGTTCCCCCCCCCCCCCCCCCCCAAAAAAAAATGATAGATCAATCATATTTTTCTCTTACTCTAACATAATGTATTGAATAATCCACTTGAGTTTCTAAAAGGGTTATAATAAAAGGATTAAGTTTATTTTATTTTTTGCTACTTTTTATTATAGATCAACATCAATTTTTGTAGATAATAATAAGGACACTTTCTCAACCTACATCCATGATCAATAAGTGCTTCATCCTCTACTTAAAATTTCAATTTTCATCATAGCTACCTTTTAAAAGTAGGAAATATTTTGATTAAAACATTCATACCAGGTCATCTAAGCTTTTTATAAAATCACTTGTGACTTGCCATGAATTTAACCCATTGCCACAAATATAATGGGAAAATCTCAAAATGGATAGGGTCATTAGAAATACCATTATATATGTCACAACCTAACCTAACATGATCCATTGACAAGACAAGTCATATCATGTTGATTGATCATGATAGATCAAGACAAAAGTAAAAGTATTTGGTATATGCATTTATCATTATTTCTCTTTGCGATGCCTTTTCTACTTGACAAGAAAATTTCATTATTTATTCATTTGCATACAATTAAATCAATTAGTTAAGATATCTTTTGTTATGATTTGGGTACATTTATTTATTCAAGTAAAATCTAATTCAAGTTATGTTTTTGATGATTACAAAAGTTTATTGTTTATTTTATTCTTCTCCTAACAATTATTTAAGTTTTATTGTGTGTACTAAAGTATTTTTCAGGAAACTCACACTCCAGATTGCTGAAGACTTCGAGTTCACTTGTTCACTGTAAATAAAGTCTGTAAATTTTCTTTTTCTTGAGTCTGAGAGAGTGTGATTGTAAGTTGGATAACTGTGCACACACACACAATGGGGGAGTAAAAAGTTTAAATTTTTTAATATGATCGTACAGTACGATTTGATATCGTACAGGATGATCTGTAGAATATGTCATCCATATTGAACCCATATGGCAAGAAATTTTTTCTAAGGCATGTTCGTACAGTACGAATACTATTTGTACATGAGTTTTTACTGTATGAACTACTCAAAATTGGGTTCGTCCAAGGGTTCGTACGGGACAAACTGTTCATACGAAGCTCACTGACTTGATCATCCAAGGGTTCGTACGGGATGAACTGTTCGTACGAAGCTCACTGACTTGATCGTCCAAGGGTTCGTCCATGACGAAAAAGTCGTACGAAGCGCTCTGACTTGATCGTCCAAGCGTTCGTACGGGACGAAATGTTCGTACGAACGGCTCTGACTTGTTCATCTCAAGAGTCGTACGGGACGAATCGTTCGATGTTTTGAACTATTCATACAGTACGATCATCGATTGTACGGGATGATCGGCATGTGCTAAACTTGAAAATTCAGTTTTTGGATGGTTTTTATTGCCTTTAGTATATATGGATGTTTAAATTGACTTGTGAAGAGCTCCTTCTGTGAAAAGTCTTTTGGGAAGTGAAAGGAGAGTAATTGGGAGAGTGTTTGGGAGTGAGTATTGAGAGATCTTTCAAGAGAGAATTGTGAGGGGATTCACAAGGTTATCCAATTGAGAGGATTTCTTCTACTTGTTCTTCAAGCATCTTCCTAAATCCTTGGAGACTTTTGCAAGAGCATTATTCGAGAGGATTCCGGTTCTCTGCCGCACTTGGAGGGTGAAAAGGACGACGGTTCTCTGTCGCACTTGGAGGGTGAAAAGGACGACGGTTCTCTACCACACTTGGAGGGTGAAAAGGATGATGGTTCTCTGTCGCACCGGGGTTGGTGGAAGAGAGTTTGTAAAGGCTTCTCCTCCTTGCTGTGGGGGCAAAAGGAGAGTCACTTGAGTTTAGTGCAATACCTAGAGAAGGAGTCTCTAGGGAGTGGATATAGGTCGTGTTTGACCGAACCACTATAAATTATGGTGTTTTCTATTCACTGTTTATTTTCTGCACTTTTATTTTTCCACAGTTTATTTTCTTTGTGGTTCATTTTCTGTGTTGAACAAAAGAGCAAAAAAATATCTCTGTTCGTATTGTATGAAGTTATATCGTACTGTACGATTAGCTTTAAAATTTTCCAAAATACCAAGAGTAATTTTTAAAAGGACCAATTCACCCCCCCTCTTGGTTAGCCTAGAGACGTGAGTAATAGGTCTAACAACCTATTCGCACTTTCAAATGGTATCAGAGCCAATTTCAAAAATCACTATTTTAAATACTTTTTGAAATTTTGATCATGGCTAATTTTGGAAATAGAAATACTATGGAAGGATACTCGATCACTAGACCACCGTTGTTGAAAAAGTGAGAGCTTAGGAGACATTTTTTTTTACAAAACCAAACAATAATTATTTTTCCATCATCAAAAAGGGGGAGATTGTTATAATTTGGGTACATTTGTTTAATCAAGTAAAATCTAATTCAAGTTATGTTTTTGATGATTACAAAAGTTTATTATTTATTTTTTTCTTCTCCTAATAATTATTTGAGTTTTATTGTGTGTACTAAAGTATTTTTTAGGAAATTCACAATCCAGATTGCTGAAGACTTCAAGTTCACTTGTTCATTGTAAATGAAGTCTGTAAATTTTCTTTCTCTTGAGTCTGAGAGAGTGTGATTGTAAGTTAGATAACTGTACACACACACACAATGGGGGAGTAAAAAGTTTAAATTTTTTATCTGATCGTACAATACGATTTGATATCGTACGGGATGATCTGTAGAATATATCCTCCATATTGAACCCATATGGCAAGAAATTTTTTTAAGGCATGTTCGTACATGAGTTTTTACTGTACGAACTGCTCAAAATTGGGTTCGTACGGGATGAACTGTTCGTATGAAGCTCACTGACTTGATCGTCCAAGGGTTCGTACGGGATGAACTGTTCATACGAAGCTCACTGACTTGATCGTCCAAGGGTTCGTCCATGACGAAACAGTCGTACGAAGCGCTCTGACTTGATCATCCAAGCATTCGTACGGGACGAAATGTTCGTACGAATGGCTCTGACTTGTTCGTCTCATGAGTCGTACGGGACGAAGTGTTCGATGTTTTGAACTATTCGTACAGTACGATCATCGATCGTACGGGACGATCGGTACGTACTAAACTTGAAAATTCAGTTTTTGGATGATTTTTATTGCCCTTAGTATATAAGGATCTTTAAATTGACTTGTGAAGAGATCCTTCTGCAAAAATTTTTTTAGGAAGTGAAAGGAGAGTGATTGGGAGAGTGTTTGGGAGTGAGTATTGAGAGATCTTTCATGAGAGAATTGTGAGGGGATTCACAAGGTCATCCAATTGAGAGGATTTCTTTTACTTATTCTTCAAGCATCTTCCTAGTTCCTTGGAGACTTTTATAAGAGCATTGTTCGAGAGGATTCAGGTTCTCTGCCGCACTTGGAGGGTGAAAAGGATGACGGTACTCAGTCGCACTTGGAGGGTGAAAAGGACGACGGTTCTCTGCCGCACTTGGAGGGTGAAAAGGATGACGGTTCTCTGTCGCACCGGGGTTGGTGGAAGAGAGTTTGTAAAGGCTTCTTCGCCTTGCTGTGGGGGAAAAAGGAGAGTCACTTGAGTTTAGTGCAATACCTAGAGAAAGAGTCTCTAGGGAGTGGATGTAGGTCGTGTTTGACCAAACCACTATAAATTCTGGTGTTTTTTGTTCACTGTTTATTTTTCGCACTTTTATTTTTCCACAGTTTATTTTTTTTGTGGTTGAATTTCTGTGTTGAATGAAAGAGCAAAAAATTATCTCTGTTCATACTGTACGAAGTTATATCGTACTGTACGATTAGCTTTAAAATTTTCCAAAATACCAAGAATAATTTTTAAAAGGACCAATTCACCCCCCCTCTTGGTTAGCCTAGGGACGTGAGTAATAGGTCTAACAACCTATTCGCACTTTTATCTTTATTATAGGGCTGTCAAAATCGGATCATGGGTTGGGTTCGGATCCAGACTGGGAATTTTTGACCAAACCCTTTTTTACAAACGGGTCGATTTCTCGGACCCAAAATCGATCCGCTTCGGGTTCGAATTGACCCGAACCCAACCCGCATATTTTGATCAAAGCAAAACGACCGGAGTTCATGTGGAGATTGCACGAGTCACTTCTCTTTTTCGTTGTTGATGTTCGTCTTCATTCTGCATGAGGTGTGAAGATTGCACGAGTCACTTCTTCGGCACCTTCATTGTAGTTTGACTTCCCTCCTTCGACGACGTTGTCGAAAGGTACAACATTTTGATCGGAAGCAACGACGGGAGCTCGCTCGCTGTGAAGGTAACTTTCTCGCTTTCGTCACTCGTGTTCTTAGCCTTAGCGGCATCTAGGTTTGCTTTTTAGTTTTTATCTTCTCCTTCTCGTCATTGCTATTCAACTTCGCTCCACGGACGACGCTCCCTTCTGATCGGATCAAAAGTTACAACATTTTGATCGGAAGCAACTCTAGGGTTTGCTTTTTATTTTCTCCTTCTCGTCGTTGTTGTTCGACTTCACTCCACGGACGATGCTCCCTTCCAATCGGATTGGAAGAGACAACATTTTGATCAGAAGCAATGAAATTGGCTCGCATGAATTCATATTAAAATTTGTTCTTTACCGACTGCTTGAAAATGTTATTATATGTAACACCAAAAATTTCATATTAAATTTTTGTATTTACTTGTGAGTACTGAAGTAGTGGAAACTCGTGCCAGTCTAATATTATATTTTGCTTTAAAATTATGTTCATATCAGACTCAGATTTTAAATGTAAAGGACATGCCTCTGAAATTATGATCAGTCACGCATTGGAATTAAGGTTGTCCTAGTCAATCTGATTTTAGACTATTTTAACTTCAGCTAATTTTCTTCTATAAAATGCAAAATTGTGTTTTTTTATTAACGAAAATAACTTCTTTAGTATTAATTCTCACAAAGAAAAGTTCAAAAAGGAAAAAAGGAAAAACGAAGATCCTCCCCGTTTTATTTAATTTTTCAAAGCTCTCAGATAAACCAAAGCATTATCATTAAACGATAAGCAATCTTCAATCACTGTTTTGATCTTTTCTTCTCCCGTTAGGATCACCACACGTCGGGTTTAAGCAAGCATAGGTTGGAACCATTCTGTCCTCCATGTTAGCCTGTATTGTACACAAAAAAGATGAATTAAAAAATAGTTGTGCTGCTAACGTATAATCATTAAAGTCCTGAATGTTTTGTGAAAGAGTTCAATTATTGTTAATTGATTATTCTTTTATCAGAGGTTACAGATTTGTCTATTATTATTCCCTATTTCATGGTTCTTTAACACATGGCATTAGCTGAAATAAAGAGGAGCTAACCACATAGATTTCATCTTTTTGATGGCCACAGACAGGACATGAGACATCCTTTGCACGAGGAAGTGTTGGATCTTGGTGAGCATCCTGCAGAGCTTGCATGTCCTTATTTCTTTCATATCTCATCTTGAAGTTGTTTTCTGCCATCTCCTGTGATTTATCAATTGAGTTATTTAATACATAGATCAACTTATGGATCATATTGTATGAAATGAAAAGAGGAGAAAAATGAAAGATTAAAAAAATATGGGTATTAGTTTTTAACACTAAGCCATTCGCCCTTCTCATGCTTTGGTTCTCAACATTCAAATATAACTTTGTGAACTTTATATATTTTAATGAAAATGAGATTTCATATTTAAATTTGGATATCCTTTAAAGGGATATTATTAGGAGTGATCTATTTTTGGCCTAAAATTATGGTGTTGTGAACTAAAGATTTATGTTTAACTCAAGGGAGCTAGATCATATTGCAATATAAGATTGAGTTTACTATATTAGCCAAGTATGCTCCGTGGCTTATTAGCACCTCTATGGAGAAGTATAATAAATATCTAAGAGCTCTCTAGGATAGTCTAAGGCAACCTATGGTACCATTTCATATTTTTGACTTTCTTGAGTTAGTAGAGAGCCCGTTTGGTATAGAATTATTGACAACTATTCAACAGTGATGGGTTGCTAGTAGGAAGAGATTTATGGGAGATACTTCTAGGAGAGGATTCAATGGGATGAAGAGTAGGTTTTGGCTAGGAGATTTCTAGAAAGGCTCATATCAATGTTAGTGGAGTGCTTGTTTATTAAAGCTATGGCTAGAGACATCTTGGTCAGTATTTTAGAATGACTAGATAGTGCTCCCATTGCAACCACACTTAGAATAAGGTGGCTAGTTATCTGCAGGTTGGAGCTGATAGACATTTTGATGTGAGAGCGGAGAGCTCTAAACAACATTGAAATCAAAAGTAGTTTCACCCAAAGTTTTATTAGAGGGATCTTCTATTTAAGGTGGTGGTATATTGACTGGGAGATAGATTAAAGGCAGTCATTTAAAGTCTAATGCTTCCATTACTCTAGCTCTGCTATATTCCATAATATACAATGAAACTCACCATGAGGCTAGGGAAGCACCTGAAGTGGTGATAAATGCAACTGACATTTTATTTTTCCATTTCATAGTCTATTTGATTCTAGGGTTAGCCATTTATTTATACCTAAGAAGTATTTTACTCTATTATATTTATATTTTATTATATTATAAACTTCTTTATCTGTTATGCCTACTGGTGATTATATGATGGCTAGTCATCTCTATTTGTATGAGATAGAAATTTTTTGCAGGAGTTGAAATCTATGTTGATGGTGTTACCCCAACTAAGTTTAATGTTATAATAGGTATGGATTGGTTTAGTTAGTATGTGAATTACATTGATTGTCTAAAGAAGAGAGCTACACTATTTTGGGAAGAGAGAGTTATTATTTTCAAGAAAAGGGGAGTACTATATTGTTTAATATGTGCTCTACTAGTAAATAAATTTTGGAAGAAGAGGAATATGTTATATTTGGCATATGTTAGGAATAAGTAAATTAATTCTAAATCAATTGTGAATACTCATGTGGTAAAAGTATTTTTTGAAGTATTTCACCTGCAGAAAAGTAGAGTTTGATATTTAGATACTACTAGGTGCTACTTTGATTGCTAAAGCTCTATATTTGGAGGCATTTAAGGAGTTATATGAGTTGAAAGTATAATTGTAAGAGTTTATTGATAGAGGATTTATAAGAGCTAGTGTTTTCTTGTGGGGTGCACTAGCTCGTTTATGAGGAAGAATGATCGAACAATGAGGATGTGTATAGACTTAAGAGAATTGAACTTGGCAATAATTGAGATTAAATATTATCTGTATAGAACTTATGATTTTTTGGATTAATTGGAGGTTGTTTTTGTATTTTTTTATGATTGCATGATATGAGATATAGCTATCACCAGGTAAAGGTGAAAGAGGAAGTTGTAGTAAAGAATGTATAGTCATTATGGTCACTATTTTTATGTATATGATGAACATAATATTTATGATATTCACGTGTATTCCAAGTATAAAGAAGATCATATTGTGATCATCTCAGGGTTATTTTGGAGATAATAAAGCAACATAAGTTGTATGCTATATTAATCAGATTTAAATTTTGCTGAAGAGCATTTTATTTCTTGGGCATATGATAAATAGTGATAGATCAGTATAGATCATTAGAAAACTTTAGCCCAATTGGTCTTAGGATCCTAAACTGACCAACTAATGCAACCTAAGCTTTCCATAATATGTTCATTAATGGACTAAACCCTAAAGGTCTAATTATATGCATGGTTTGATAATTTAAATCCATTTTAACAAACTATTCCAATAGAACCCAAACGAGTTTAATGAAGAGAAGCTTACTTTAACCTTTAAATTAGTTCAATTTATTGGATACATAGCTATCAAGGATTTAATTTTTTAAAGCCAACCTAAATTTCCTATCATTATATGCCTCAAGTTTGACCAAATATGGTCAATTGAGTCAAGTTAATCCCATAGGAGTATATTGGGTTCAATTGGGAAAAAAGGACCTTTAATACAAAAATAAGATAAATTAATTAATCCAAGTGGCTGCCTAATGCCTTAAACAAACCCAAATAGTAAGTTTAAGCTTAGGTTATAACCATAAACTATTATTTGGTGAGAACTAAATAAGCTAAATATGATATTACTAAAAATCAATTGAGAATAGGAAAAGTTCAAATTAAGGATAATAATAAGGCCATCCTACAAACAATTTTGCTTTATCTGCATCCCCAACTTAGCCTCCATTCTTTTTTCCATTTGATTATTATGCTAATTAACCATGGTATAAGCTTAATTTTAAGAAAATAAGGCAAGGTCCTAATTAACCAATTACACTTATATTTCCTTAGCTTATTTAAGCTTTACCAAGCTTCCTAGTGCATCTTCCATCTCTATTGCACTTCCAATGAACTTTAGATTCTATTAGAGAGTAATGGGCATTAAATGTCATTGGAACCCATATTAAACTCGAGTGTAGCTCAAACCATTATCTTTGATAACTTCAACAAAATTTTGTAGAGTGTTTTGCTCACGACACTACAATGTTGGTGAGGGATTAAAGTTATAATCCATGATTAGACACATATAACCCTAGAAACTCTGAAGAGCTTGCTCTATAGAGTTGTCTGGGTTTTGGAAAGTTGAGTGAACATTAACCCAAATAGCCTTAATTTAAAGCTAACCCTAATTAGATTTTAGGATTTAGCCCCTATAGAAGTCCTTAGGTAGGTCATGGTTCAAGCTAACTCATGCAACCTAATTCTCTTATTAACAGCAAGAGTGCATAAAGAAAAAAAATCTTACAATCATAGTTTCTAATTTAAGCAAGATCCATTGGTTGACATTAGCCCTAGTTAAACACCTAGGGGTTTTTTTAATATTTTTGTTATCGATAAATTAGTGAACGAAATCAGAGAAAATGTTTATAAGATATGCATTGTGTGTGCTCTATCAAATAAAATATTTCCATAGCACTTTAACGACACTTTCTAATTTTAAAAAGCTAGTTACTTATTATTGTATGTTTATTCAATGCTAACAAATTTTAAAAAAAATCCCAAGATTTACTGATAACTTAAACACATAAATTAATGCATCTAGAAATTTTATTAATGTTTAGAGATCTTTACACCACATGATAGGGGTTTTCAAATGTGTAAAATCACTATTCAAAAATCATAGCTTTACATGCATTCATTAATAAATTCTTCAAAAGTTATGGTATGTTTATAATGTCTTCAGGCACCTCAAATTTTCTCAAAAATTTTAAGGAGTTTAGTAAATTTAATAATTAAATTTATAATTAATTATTTATTTAAATATGTAGTTATCTCAGAATTTATGATAATATATGCTAAAGTTTAATTAGTCAATGTGGGCTTCAATTTGTGACCCGGCCTCACCACGAACCCCTTTGTTTCTTTTCTTTTTCGGGTCGATGAGGAGAGTTTAAATGCTTAAGTTTCAAGGCATATTTTTAGAAGGTTTTGGAATTAGACATTACCTAAAGATTTTTCCCTCATTTTGTGCGGACGTTATGATATGAGTTCAGGTTTCCTATTAGTGCAAGCCCCTATAGTTAATTACCCCTCTCGATAACGAGAGAGAACTTTCAATTGAGGCTAGTCATTAAACAGATAAGTAGAGGTACGTAGTATCTGGTGTATAGTTGCAACATGATTTGGTATTTGAAAATCTAATATTTAAAATTAGAAATTTCATCATCTTTTACTTAAAGTGCATGGTAGGGATAATGATGATAAACCTGATCAAGATCTCATGGTTCTGTCACCTCGGGTCATCATAGTCCCTGATCTACTTTGTAAGAGAAGATAGTCAGCTTAACCTGACAGAAGGATCCTTGTCGGTAGCCATAGGTTGCTTCGTCCATATATGACCATGCGGGTGTATATTCTTATATGTATATATGTTAATATGCCTACATGTGTACTTTCATATTTGTATATATACATATTGCAGTGCATTTGTAAAGGCATTTTAAAATATTTGGTGTTGATCAACTGTGTGAATGATCATCATTTAGGTATGTATAATGCTCTATATAGAAGATTTTAGATGCTTTTTATCTGCTTGTATGAGTGTTACAGATTCAGTGGCATGGCATCATACTATGGTTTATCTATTGCTTTGTACATATAGACTATTGTGCACCAATGAGTCTCCTGCTATCGCCCATAGGGGCTTACTTTTGCAACATTTCCTTCATCCCTTCTTGCAGATGACATGTTGAATGTATGGCGGGTCTCCTTCTACTACGATAGCTTCTAGGCGTGTACATAAGCATTCATAGGTGTACACAAGCAATACATAAGGTGATTTTTTTATCATGATGGTTTATTCACTTCTTTATTATTGAAGGATATTTAGGAAGTTTTGGGTACCAAGTTGAGCTTCAACACAGCCTTCCATCTTTAGACTGGACGGCCTGAGTGGTATAATCTTGGAGCCTGACTTTATGTTTTGATGATTACAAATATTATTGAATATTCACTTACTTATTCTTACATTATAGATTGTATATTTCTTTTATGTAGTATCAACTTTCAGTTTTAGCATACATAAAGAAACATCAAAGAATCACGACTCAAGAAAACGGTGTGTCAATTTGTGAGTCAATATATGTCTCTAAGAGTTTGTAATTTTTTTTTCTTAATTTCATTTTTGTAATAAGTGTATGTTGGCTTTGCAATCGTGAGCACACACATAAAGGGGAATGAAATTAAATATTTTAATTTTTTTAAAGCTCATACTATATGATCCATATCATACTGTAAGATTAATTCAAATTAAATTAATTAAAAATTTAATTAATTGAGATTAAATCTGAAAAAGGCTATAACTAATCATACAAGAAAATAACAAATATTTTGAAGTGCCGACAATATTTTATTTAAGCAATAATTTGAATTTTAAATTATGTTCTAATAATACTATATGAATTAGTTCGTAGTGTAGGAAATTTAGTTAAGTTGCCTAATTTTATTCCTATGAATAAGAAAGCAAATCAAGATTAATTTTAATTGATGATCATACCATACTATCTTGATCGTACGGGATGATCGATAGAGAATATTGTGGATAGTCTTGTTCATCCCGAGGATTGTCCTCGATGAACTGATATTCAATTATACTATTCGTACTAGACAATCTTGTATCATACATATGATGTTAAACTAATTGTACTATTTGATCATAGTTAATTAAATTGAAATTTTGTGATTTAGAGAGCCCAATTTATAAACTTGTTTATGAAATGAGATAATAGGTCTTTTGGGTAGTCAAGGGTTTTATTTCTTCTACGAGAGAGAGCTTAGAGAGGGAGCATTGAGGAAGGGAGAGAGTGGATGAGGTTGAGTAAGCGAGAAAAGAGCCTTGAAGGTTTCAAGGGAGTGAGTGGTGTTTTCACATGATTTTTATGGATGACCTATAGTTGAAGTTCTAGTTGTACTGGTGTTTCTTTTAAGAGAATCCCTATGAAGGAAAGCCTTTGGTACTAAAGGCTATGAAAAGTCCTCCAGACTAAGGAGGTAAAAGGAGGACTTGGTGACTTCATTAGATCGAGCATGAAGCCTCTGCTAGACTGAGGAGGAGAAAGAAGGCCTCAATGACTATGTTATGTCGATAAGGTGAAAAGGAGGACTCGATGAATCTTTTTGATCAAGGGGGGTGAAAAGATAGATTCTTTTAGTGTGAAAAGTCTATAAAGTTGTATTCTCCAATTACGACAAGGGAGAAGGGCTTGTCTGCCTACCTATGGGCTCAAGGAGAGTCACTGCTTAGTGTAATACAAGAAAAGGAGGACCTTTGGGAGTAGACCTAGGTCAAGTTAACCTAACCACCACTATAAGTTTCTTTTTTTTTTTACTTTTTACATTTATTATCAACACTTTTATATTATTATAATTTAATTATCTGCACTCTGGTTTGATTATGATTACACTTGCGGAAGAATATTATTAAGATTAAGTTTAGTTCATATTTGTTTTTAAGAGAAACAAAAAATAAAAAAACAAATTAAAAATTACATGGTTATTATTTTTCTACAAAACCTAAAAAATATAAACTTTACACTTGATTGAGTTGTGTTATGTTGTTTATTCAAATGCTTTTGCATAAAATAAAATTTTGGTTAGTTTATTCAAATATTTTTGAAGAAATTTTTAAAACACTAATTCACACCCCTCCTCTTGATGCGACATATTTACTATCAGAGTACAACTGTGCACTGACATTTAATATCAGAATACTTACAATCTATATCACAGATCTTTCAATTGGTATTAGATTGGGTTCTCTTATAATTTGGTTCTAATACCTTAAGTTGATCCAATTGTATTATTTACTAATCATAATACTGTTGAAGAAAATTCTATTATTTGTCCACCACAATTTGATAATATTCCTTTTTATTTCTAGAAATATGCATGTCTATATTTTTGTAATCTATCGATTTTTGCATGTGGATTAGAGTCTTTGTAATTTTAATTTGTATATTATTAGAGAAGTGAATCATAGTCTTTGTAATTTTAATTTTTATGCGTCTAATACTTATTGTGAAACTAAATGTTGCGATGATTGGCTGGCCAAATTGGGGTGTTTGTTGATGATTTCCATGAATTTTTTTCACTAAATTTATCTCGATTGTTGAGGGCGATGGTGATTTTGGACAAAATTGGTTTTCCTTATTTGAGACTTTAATGGTTTTATTTTTCTTTAGTGATTGTTTAGTTGCTATCTCCCTTTGTGGTTTGTCTTGCATGTTGTCTTTGGCTTTTTATTTTTGGATATGGTTGCTGGGTGATGGTTTTTGTGCTGGCCATTATGTTCTATTTTTTCCACTGCTTTTTTATTCTATCGTGAATCTCATCTCTTTCCCTTTTTCTACTCTTCCTATTGATCATGTTGAGTTTGTTGGTGTTGGATATACATTACAAAAAAATAGCTCATTACCGGGAGTAATTTTCGGGGGTTTGAAAATTTTTGGTGGTTTTCCAGCATTTTATAAATTGCTAGAATTAACCACGTAGGAAATGAAAATCGGCGGCCAATTTTTGAAAATTTTCCAGCAGATCAAACAATCAAAAATTAATGAACCCAAAATCACAGGTAAACCGCCAAAAAATTTTGGCACGAAAATCGCTGGCGACTGCCAGTTTATTTCCAGCGATATTATCGATGGTAAGAAGTACCGGTTAGCCACAGGTTATTATCGATGATAAAATAAAAAATTGGCTGCTACTTCACGCTATTCGATAATGAAGTTTCCGGTGGCTAAATCAACGGTTAGCCGTCAAAAACTTGTAGCATATGCAAAAAAAATTGACGGCCCCCTCTATTTACACAAATCTCCACAATTACCTACACACAGTTCAAAACATATGTAAAATACTTTTGATATTCCAAAATCAATAGATCACTTCATACGGTCTACTCATTTGATCTTCATTAATTATTTTGAAAGCTATGAATGAACCGGCATGAGTATCTCTATGTGGCTCATACTCGTCATGTGAGGTCCAAATCTAGTATCCTGGAATAAATCCCCTACAATATTAATAAACCTTTACATTATCGGGCTTAAGGAATACTTGATTTTTGTGCTTCGATCATGGACGTCTAAATATTCCATCAGACTTAAACAAAAGTAGTTGAGATGTGACTTGAATAAAAGTCTCAACTGCCTCCATAAATTCATCAGTCAATCCTCTTTGACCCGATAACAATCTATTATACATCCCATATCTCTTTTCTTGGATAGTCATGTGGATGTTAAAGCAAACATTCCCTACATAGTTGTGAAATGAATTATTAGAATTGATGCAGCCTTAAATCTCATTTAAATCTAATAAAGAAATATCATTTCTAATATTTTTTTAGTGAAGTCTTTTTAGGTCTACCTCTACCTTGCTTAATTTAAGTCAAATCTAATACCTCTACTTTCCTAAGTGACCAAACCATCTAAGGTGACTTATCTCTGCAGATGGGTAAGAATAGCCACTGCTCGTAAGTTTTCCAAACAATACATCACTTGCAGGTCATCAAAGCAAGTGAACTAATTATAAGAATTTAAGGGCACACAGATGTTGTCTAAGTCTACAAAGAACGTTGCAAAGGAAACCAAAATATATGCTCTTCACAAGTATCATAAACTTCAAAAATAAGGGACCAATACCCTTCCACACTCACAAGATTATCTTTGATAGAATTTTTAAAACATTTCATAAGCATGTAAGCTTTAGTTCCAATAGTAAATGTAGAAGAACACCTTTCCAAGGATATTCAAAAGGCTTGTGGTACTCAATTGCTCAATGCATGCACATGCAAGGTTGTAATTAATATTTAAATTGTGGCAAAGATTACTTCACCTAAAGGGGTCTGCATAAAATTTCTACTTAAATCCTAGGCATACCAAATCAATATGTAACAATCATGAAGCACATGTATGATACACAAAATCATAGGATCTTAGAGGATTCTTCATATAATCCTAAAGAGAAACATGGATCCTCCAAATGAATGCATATCATAAATAACAAAATGATCATTATATATGTCATTCAATAATGATTTTACTATCAACGCACCCATGCATTTACAAAAAGGACAAAGTTGTCCAGGATTAATGTTCAAAATTGTCGTCATCTCAAATAATAAATGTAAGTTTAAGTTAGAGCGAGTAGCTTGATATTAAAATAACAAAAATAAGTTAAACAACAAAGTTTCCCTTTGATTGTTTTTCTAAAATTCATAAAGAACATAAATGCCTTCAAATACAGCATAAAATGATAGATCTAATTGTGTTAAAAAAAATAGTTGGATTAGATACATTTAATCAAAGAGGGGGAATAAAACAAAATTCATTATACCACAAACTTTTAATTATATGACCGTAACATTCTGTTATGCCTTTGATTACGAACAAAAAAAAAAGTGCATCAACTAAACACCAAAAAAGGATGCCTTTCTACATAGGCATCAACCAAAGTACCCATTTTTACTAGGTTAATACTCTAGCGCAAGTATTTTAGCCAAGGGGACTTATCTCTACTGAGAACATCCATGACTAAAGAAAAAAGATTAAGGAGATGCATGGAGATCACCTTCAGCTAGGGCGGTCAAACGCGAGTTAGGGCGTTGGGGGCGAAGGCATGGGCAGCGTTTGGCGGCCGGAGTTCTTTCGACGAAAAGAACTAGCACAGTTTGGCGAGGGCAAGGGTGCAGGCGTCTGGACGAGTAAAATGAGCAACACGAATAAATGAGGAAGAAGGTTGGGGGTATCCAATTTTAGGGTCCTTTCTGGAGGTTTTCTCGTGGTTTTAACCGCCGAAAAAAATTCACTTAAAAACGGTGACTAAACCGTCGGTAAAAGTCTCCTTGTAAAGAAACTACCGACGGTATTTTCGGCGATGATTCATTTTTGCAGGTATTTGGTTTCTACCTGGTACTTTTAGAATATCCAAACTATGGCTTATTTTTTGGGTATGGTTGCTTGCCTAACATTTCCTTTTGTTTTTGTAATTTAGTTGGGATCACCTACTCATAGGGCTTTTGTCACTTTTTTGCTTGTAACTCTTTTAGCATTTAGGGAGCGGGAGTTCCCTTTATGAACTTGTATCATTGTTTAGTAATTAACATGTAGGTCCTTTTATGAATTTTAACTTCAAAAAATCTAAGATAATCGATTTGACTCCCTTAAGAATAATTTCATTGAATTGGAAAAATTAACCTTAGCTAGAATTCACTTTGATAAAGTTGGGTTATTTATGACTTTATTAAGTTCATCGACCCCTTGGATTAGCCATTTGACCCTTTAGGCCCAAGCCAACCTAATTGAATTGAAATTGACTAAAATAGACTTAAACTCAATCCCACGATAAATTGATATAACCTAATAGACTTAGGACCCTTAGTAACTTTAAATTGATTTATTAAAGTTAAACCTCGCATATTTAAATTCGGATTTATTCGTTAAACCTATGTTAAAGATAAATCATCAAAATTGACCTCTTCCAAGTAAAAGATATGCATTATTTATTGATTAGTTACTTAGAAGGATCAAGGACAACCTTTTAGCAAACTTTAGTAGTTCTTATTACCCTTTATAGTCCTACCCATGGTCAATTAAACTTTTTTAAGGATGGTTAAGAAGAACTAGTGGCTAATTTTTACACATTTAAATTCAATCAAGTGAAGTAGTCCATAAAAGTTTTTAAAAACTCTTTGATCAATTCTAGCCCTTCATAGAATACATAGTGCCCATGCACTTTCAAAATATTAAGTAAATTTGTTTCAACATTAATTTAGACCATTTAAGCTAAAGCATTCAATTTCTATCACTTGCCAAACTAACGGGGCTAGTGTACTATCAAAAATAACTTTTGAGCTCACCTGGATCAAGTATAAATCCTAGCCTTTTGCATTATGATGGTCTTGGGATTGATATAGCTCACAACCTTACATATAACTATCACCACTATGTAGATTTGGCTTATATAAGTATATTCCTATTTTGATTAACTAGATTTGATGAATTGGTGAAGTTGTAGTTAAATTTTAGAGGTTAGGTTCAATATGTGGGCAACACCATATTTGAAGTTACTATTATGTTACTATTATGTTCTAGTTTCAATTTTAATAAATGAAGTGCATCAATTTTAACTTACCATATTTTTCATTTCATTGCTATGTATATTTATTTGTTTTTATGAAGACAATAAATATTTTTATCATCAGACATATACTTTTTCCCAAATAATTTTTAATTTTCCTTCATTCTTGAATTCTAGTCCACTACCCAACTTAGAAAAACTCAACCTATCTAATTTCCGGACCAGATCCATTTATTTTCTTCCTAAATATACGACACATTTGTCTAAGAAGAATTCAAATATTGTATTGGTAAGTTTAATTTAGCTAAGCACCCCTAGAGAGGCATTTAGGGTTAAGAAATTCACCTAGAAACTTCTTTAAATTTAAAATCTATCCCATCCTAATTCTTGTTAACTACTATCAACATGTCCAATATCTTTCTTAATGAGCCCCTTTCATTAGGAAATCCTTTGACATGTCCAACCAATTTCTATCATGCACTCTGAGTGTTTAAAGTACTCATAATTTTCTTATGTGCTAAGTATTTGATGCATAATTAATAACCTAATTCTTGGATTAGATGATCAATAATTGTAATCATCTAGCTTTCATGAATATAAATAGCTAAGTGTGCCAAGCCCTTAGTTTAATTAATTTTGAGATGTGGTAGCGGAATTTTATCATCAACATCAAGCAACAGTTCGTTTGATGATAGAAAATAATTTAAAAAAAAATCAAATCCGTTATGAATATTTTTGGATATAAATAAAACAAATGTGTCACCTTAAGTCATTATTAAATGAAATCAACTACTTAGATTATATGTAAGATCTCCCTTTTAAGATTAATCAACCAGAAAATTTCTAAGCTGTAAATTTCTAGTAATTTTGATTTTTTTTTTTTGAGCTTTGTCAAAACTTATTTTTTTATTTAAAATTTTAACTGTCATTTTTAGTTATGTATTTAACACATAAAATTTACCATTGAAGAAATCCTATAACGAAGTTAACAGGACCCTCAATGAAGAAGAGGGAGCCATTCCTATCTGCACTGGGATGGAGCCTCTAGCACTGCTCATATCCCATCCATTTTATTCTTTTGCTCCAGACGGCTTGTGTGGAGGACGGAGTTAATGATGTTGCAAAAGAATTTAATTTGGGAAAGGCTATGGGCGTGTAAAGGAGGACGAAAGATTAGTGCTGTATGAATGATAATAAATGGGAGACGAGGTGTAGAGGAGTGACCGGCGGTGAGTGAAGGGTACCACATCTCAATGTTTTAGGGCGACATGATTGTCAGCATGTGATAGTTAAGAAGAAGGATGACTTAATTTACATTTAATTTTTTATGTTTTTAAAATTTTTGAGTGCATAAATTAAACATTAAGGAGTTAATTAATATGTTTTATAAATGCAGTTATAGATAAAATCTCATAAGAATAACCTTACCAAAAAAAAAAAAAAATCCAAATTAGAGCATTGGAAAACAACTCTATCCATTTCCTCCAAAAACCAGTTCTAGTGCGAAAGACACAAAAGAAGATCCAATAAGACAATAAATATGAAAACTAATAGATAAAATCTCATAAGAATATTCAATTATTTATACACAAATATGGGTGCTTATTATTATAATAATATAACTTTTTTTTGCATGGTTGATCTATAAATTCTGAAACAATTAAATAAAATGAATCTTCGTTTGCAAAACAACCTTGTAATGGCAGGCGGGGCAGGTGAGGACGGGCACTTTACGCTTCTCATCTTCTTCTATGTCCAGTAGGATTGCGCTGCATATCCGCAGTCCACAGATATCAATTGATGCGCGTATATACGTGCACAGGATAATCGTAATATTAATACAAGTTTACAACTATCACATGCAAAGCAATTAAACGAGAAGTCTGTTTACAAGAATGCACACGGAGAGTTAAGTGCTCTACCAATTGGGGCAAAAATTCATGGAACAAATAATGGTCCCTGTCGAGGAAGACGAACCCGACTTCTTCATAATTTACTTTCTGTGCGTTTCTGAGAGAGAGAGAGAGAGAGAGAGAGAGAGAGAGAGAGATAGAGAGAGAGAGAGAGAGGTAGAAAGATAAATAGATAGAGGGAAAGAGATAATCTGTGCAGTGAAGCGCAATGCAAGCCTTAAGATGCTGATGAGTGTACCAGTAATCCTCGTTGTTGGATCGAATGCTCTGACTAATTAAGCCCGAGAGTATGTAACTAATTAATTACAATTAATTTAATGACTTCGAATGTAAACTAATCGAATTTTTCTCGTTTTAAAATAGCGAGAAAATACTACAAATTTGCTTTTTTTATTAACATAATTTTGTTAAATTGTTTGAATTTTAAAATGATTGGTTTGTTTATTAATCTGAATAACAAAAATACTTGAGAAAGTTATTGTGCAAGACAAATGAAATTTAATATTGTTATTCAAAAAAAAAATACTATAAAATTATTGTTTATTTGTAACCAAAATTGTGGCTGCCATTGCAATCAAGTACTGACTTCCAATATTTTGCGATCGTGTGAGCCGCTGGAGGCGTCCCATTACAAATTATTTTTCATTCCGCCAAACTTGCTCGCCCTCATTTGAGACTACTCCCACTTTGGCTTCAATCGTCATCCTGCGATCCATAATTTGCGGATTCCTCTCTGGGAGAAGACCTGCAAGAGTTGTTAGAGACGAAGAAGAAAGAGTTCTGGTAAAGGAGAAAGTATTTCCATTGATACACAGTTCAAACTATTACAGTGGTTTTATATAAGCTACAGAGTATTGATGGTAATGAGTGTTATAACGGTGAGTCCATTATTGCTAGAGTATGTCAGAAGTAGTGGTGAGCTTCTTGCTGAGTGGTTGGAGAAGTTAAGCTTGGTGAGCTAAGGGTGTAACATTTGTGGTCAAAGAGCCCCCCTCAAATGAAGCATTCGAGGACCGAATGGATAATTTGTCTCTGAGGTCTAAGAAGCGAGAAGGCGATAGCTGTTTGGTTTGGAGATCGGCGGGCTAATTCGCATTGTTAATATGGAAGAGAGATGTCGCTGGTGTGGATGTGGTGGCTGATAAAATGGTAATCTATTTCAATATGCTTTGTCCTGGTGTGGAATACCGGGTTGTGAACTAAAGCCAGGGCTAAGGTATTGTCACAATGGATTGGTGTAGGAGCTGTCTGAGTGGCTTGAAAGTAAGCAAGAAGTCTTCTGAGCCAGATTACATCAAAGGTGGAAGAGAAGAGGGCTTGATACTCATCTTTGGTAGAGGATTTGGCCACAATTATCTGCTTTTTGATGCACCAAGAGATCAACGTGTCGCCAAGGTAAGAACAAAATCCTGAAATGGATTTCCTATCTATTTAGTTGGCTGGCCAGTTAGTGTCCAAGTAGGTTCGGAGCTGACAGACCAAAGTTGATGGTGCTTTGTATGTACTGAAGAAGGCATTTAAGGGAGTTGTAGTCACCGTTGGATGGATTGTGCATGTGCTGACATATGGTGTTGGCAGTAAAGGCAATGTCCGGGCGGTTAATTGTGAGATAATTGATTGAGCCAGCCAGGTGTCGGTATAGTTGTCGGTTACAGAAGGGGTGCAACGCATCGGAAGCCTGAAACGGTTTTGAGTGTCATGGGAGTTTGAACTGGCTTGAAGGAGGTGAATCCGGCTGCTCGCAGAATGTAACTGGCATATTTGGTTTGATGCAGGAAGGTGGCAATGGGTGTTATGAGGACTTGGATGCCAAGGAAGGTAGAGATATCACCAAGTTGTTTGAGGCTAAAATTATTCTGCATTTCTAGTAGTAGCTTTTGAATTGTGGGCTGATGGTTACCAGTTATGAGAAGGTCATCTACATAGATGAGCAGGTAGAGCTGTATGTGCATTTTGTGGTATTTGAGAAGAGAAGGATCTGACTTGCTAAAGATGAACCCGAATTTGAGGAGAAAGTTAGTGAATTTTGTATACCATTATCATGGTGCTTGTTTGAGGTCGTAAAGGGCCTTGTGAAGTTTAATGACATAGATGGGGGTTTGAGTATCGACGAAACCGGGCAGTTGCTACATATAGACATCTTTATTGAGATCTCCATGGAGAAAAGCATTAGAGATATCAAATTGTAGAACGTTCCACTTGTGGTGTAATGCTACGAGGAGGAGGATACGAATAGTGGGAAGCTTGGAAATAGGACTAAAAGTTTCCTTAAAGTTGACATCATATTCTTGGTTGGAGCCTTGAGCAACTAAACTGGATTTATGGTATGCGATTGTCCCGTCTTGATGTAGTTTGAGTTTGAAAGTCTAGCGACATCCTATAATTGATTTGTTGGAAGGAGGTGGAATGAGGGACCAAGTTCTCTTATGTTGGAGGGCCATGAATACTATTGACATGGTATCCCGCCGAGGTTTGTTTTTGACTGGTTGGTTGTAGGTGTTTGGAATGGGTTCAGCTTGGTTGATGGAAAAAAGATCAAGGATGACTTTGGGTTTATGAATGCTTATTTTGTGGCGAGTTTGTATTGGGTGAGTGGAGATGGTTGGAGGTGGTGGAGGTGGTGGAGTTGGAAGGTTGTAGAAGGAGAAGATGAGGATGTAGTTGGGGTGATTGGAAGGGATGGTTGGGGTGAGTTGGTTGGTAATTATGGAGAGAGAGGTGGAGAGGGTGTACAGGAGGCATTAGGAAGAACAGACATTGGAATGAGCATGATTGGATTAGGAGGAGAGGAATTGGTGTTTGTGGAGGTATGAGAATGTGGGGATGTGGGCGAGTTGTTGGGAAAGACATTGATATGAAAGACAACATGATGGGAAATGTGAATTTTATGGTTGTGGATATTGTAGCATTGATATCCTTTGGGGGTGGTGGAGTAGCCTAAGAAGTTGCACTTCTGGGGGCGAGGTGAGAGTTTATTCGGAGTGAGGGGATGAAGCCAAGGGAAGCATAGACAGCCAAAAGTTTTGAGATGGTTGTATAAGGGTAGGCTATCATGGATGAGATGATATGGTATTTGTAGGTTGAGAGCTTTGGTGGGAATGTGATTGATAAGGTAATTGGAGGTTAGAAGAGCTTCGGCCCAGAACAGGGTGGGTAGGTTGGAGGCATGAAGAAGCATTCAAGTGGTGTCTAGTAGGTGATGGTGCTTGTGCTCTGCAAGGCCATTTTGTTCTAGGGTATAGGGATAGCTGAGTTGAGAGGTGATGCCTTGTTGAATAAGGTAGTTTTGGAAATTATTTCTAATGAATTCACCACCTCCATCGGAGCTAAGTGTAACGATAGGAGAATTGAAGGAGGTGGTGATTAATTTATGGAATTGTTGAAATTTTAATAATGTTTCAGCTTTGTTGTTCATGAGATACAACAAGGTGAAGTGAGTGTAATTGTCAATAAAAATAACATAGTAATGAAAATCATTAAGAGATGTGAAAGGAATTGGACCCCTGACATATGAGTGTATTAATTTGAAAGGGGTGTTTACATGACTTGTAGAAGGGGAAAATGATAACTTGTGGCTTTTGCCCACATTACATGATTTATATAGAGGAGGGGGAGAGGTAATAGATGAGATGACTTTAGTTAGAGCTTGAAGTGTCCTGAAGTGGGGATGGTCGAGTGTGGTGTGCTAGGAGACGACCAAGCTGGTTGTAGGCTGAAGAACGGATGGAGAGGCATAGGGAGTGATGCGGATTGGATAGAGGCCGTTATGGCATTGGCCCCGAAGTAGAATTTGATTGTCCTTGAGACCTTTATACGAAAATCATGAGCATCAAAGGATATGGAGTAGTTGTTATCAAGTGTTAGTTTATTAATAGATAAGAGATTATGAGAGAGGGAAGGTACGTAAAGGAGATTATAGATATGAAGCTAACGTGAGGTTTCTGGTAATAGATGGAGACCCTGTTTAGTATGCTGAATGGGTATGGAACTTCCATTTGTGATGGAGATAGAGTCGGTACCAGTGTAGAGGGATGGCTGTTGAAGATTGGTGGCTCAGAGGTGAGATGGGAGGTAGCTACTGAGTCCAGGACCCATTTGGTTGAGGGGACGAAGTCAGGAAGGCTTTGTTGTTTTGAGTTGAGGTAGGTGCATACTGCATATTGCAGCGATGCCAGCAGTTGAGAGCAATATATCCGACCTTCCCGCATATTTGGCAGGTTGGGCAATTTGCTAAGGTGGTCGGATGTCTGGTGGATGGTGGGGCATTGGAATTTGGGTAGAAGTGAGTTTTACGACCTCTTGAGGGTCTGGGGGATGCCCCGCAACCTCTTGAAGCTAGGAGGCAAGATGAGAATAGAGCAATTTGATCCAACTGTGGAGATGAGTCTTTCTGAAGTTCAGTTTGAAGGTTGATCTCTTTGCTGCAGAAAAGAGAGTAGAGAGCTTCAAGGCTTATGGTCTACTAGCATATGCGAATCATAGATTTGAACAGATTGTAGATGGAGAGTAGTCTGTTTAGTATATAGAGAATGATGTCCTCCGGGTCGACGTGAGATCCTGCCATAGTGATGCTGTTGACTCAGGCTTAATCTGACTCAGATATTGAGTCATGGTAGAATCCCTCATTTGAATGTGATATAGCTCTTTCTTGAACTGGATCATACGGGATCGATTAGATGGTTGCAAGCGAAGTTCAATGGTATGCTAGATCTCGCACCCAATGGAGAGGTTGAGTATATATGGCAGGATTGATATGGTGGAGAGAAGTGTAGAAACTAAGTTTTGAATGATAAGTTTCTAGAGGCAAAGGTCATGAGAGGGAATTTTGGTTGCGGAGGAGATAGGCTTGGCAATGCTTCTAATGAGATAGCCCTCAAAACCATTTGCTGAAAAATAGTTTGTAAATTTGAAGACGCAAAATCAGATAGCTATCATTGGTAAGTTGAATAGGAACTATGGATTTGAGGTTACTCATGAGAAATTTGAGGGGGGAGGAATGGTGAAGTCAGCCATTGAGCTAGAGAGATAGGAAGATGGTAGGGCTGGAGAAGTGGAATCTTGCTTAGCCATTGAGGAGAGTAAGGAGGGCTAGATTGCCTACGGCTCTGATGCCAGGAGAGAAGACGTACAAGAGTTGTTAGCGAGAAAGAAGAGAGAGTTCTGGTAAAGGAGAAAGTATTTCCATTGATACACAGTTTAAGCTATTACAGTGGTTTTATATAAGCTACAGAGTATTAACGGTAATGAATGTTGTAAGGGTGAGTCCATTATTGCCAGAGTGTGTTAGAAGTAGTGGTGAGCCTCTTGCTGAGTGGTTGGAGAAGATTAAGCTCAGTGAGCTGAGGGAGTAATGTATGTTGTCTAACACTCTCCTGGCCAGTGTGTGCTTGATGCCGAGGATGTTGTCAAAAGGTTGCAGTATCATCTCACCAACCATGCCAAACAATACAATCATCTCTCCTCTCCTTTTGTGACTAGAACTCACCCTACCCGATGGCAAAATCATACAAACTCTAAGATATCCCAAAATATAGTAAAAGAATAGTACATTAATTTGCCTACTTTCAACAAAACTTATAATTATTGCATGTTTAAAGTGATACTTTAATTTTAAATAATCAATCTTAGCATTCTTTTAGTTACTTTAGTTCTAGAATGAAATTGACTATTCTAATTTTATTTTAAAAGTTAAACCTAATTCAAATGATATATGCTTTTCCAGAATTTTTAGGCTCTTGTACGATAATATATAATCCTTAGTGAAATAATGAATTGAGAAATAGTAAATAGGTCAAACAAGCATAGAATAAGTTATTCCTGTTGTATGTCAAGTGTTGTATGTAAAGAGTGACATTTAAGATGAATGCACAAATTGTGTAATTATAGAAGATTTAACCATTGATAATTATCGAAAAATTTTTGTATTATAACTCTATATAGATTTATAAGATGGTATCACATAGTTAAGAAGATAAAAGAGATTATATTCATCTGCTGACACATTTTAAAATCTCATAAATTTATTATATTATGCAATTTAATTAGTTCATATTAGAAATCAGCATAATTTTAGATTATATAAAAAATAATAGAGATTGCTAAGAAAATGAAGATTTAATTTTTACAATTCAACATTTTTTTTTTCTAAAATACTGTTTGTTTTGGCAAAGTTATGGACAATCATCATGAGTATGTATCATTAGTTAGAATGTAATCATAAAAAAATTTTAAAGATTTGGAATTATTTCTCAATTTTGCATTGTGATAAATGAAATGTATTTCATCAAATCAGAAGATAAGTGTTGAATATTAAACTTGATTGGGCCTTTTAATTGAGCCCATTTTCTTGAAAAGTCCTTAGAAAATTCTAGAGTCCCATTTTATGAAGAATGGTTTAGAGGATTCTCGAAATACATTCTAAAAGTGTTATTTAGAAAATTCTAAAATATGTAATTAATAAATTTTGTAAATGAAGATATGAGAATATTCTAGAGTTAATAGTAACCATTGGATTGAAATTTGTTGGCACAATTCTAATGGGGGAGTCACTAGTATAAATAGGTGTGGTGTCTTTGCGTTTTGCATAAAGTAGAATCAAGAAGTGTAAGAGTGAAATAAAAGTAAGTTTTACAAGTGTTCCTCTTCTCTTTTAAAATTCCTCCTCTTACAATAGCCTCTTATTTTCCAACAATATGTGTGCTTTCATAATCATGGCAATGTCATTAATTATCTATACCAAAGGAAAAGATTAATCTAGTATAGCCAAGCTAAAGCATGTATTATGATAAGTACTACAAAGTGATGAACACCATAAGAATTTTTTTGAGCAAGTAACATACGTTGACATGATAATAGATGCTTATGATCCTCAAGTCCATAGTTCAAATATGGTTAAAATTCATATGTTAAAATTTTAAAAGCAATATATGCAAATATTATGAAGTTTAGTATTTTAATACAAGAAGCAAATGAATCTCTATGAGAGGGTGAATCTCTTACTCTTTTTAAAATAAAATTAAAAATGGTGTTAGACAAGATGACCCTATATCTCATACTCTTTTTATCATTATTATTGAATATCATTTAAGAGGTTTAATCTTTTGTTTCTAAATATACTATTCTTTCTTTCATTAACTCTTGTGGTTTTAATGTCTCTCATCTTTGTTTGCTGATGACTTCATTATGTTTTGTAATGGTGATATTAGATATGTGAATAGAGTTAATCATTTTTTGGAGATCTTTGGTTCAGAAAGTGGGCTTCGTTTCAATTGTAAAAAAATCTCCTTATTATTGGTAAAGGTATGACTATAGATAAAATTAATGAGATACTTGATATCACTGGCTTTAAAAGTCAATCCCTTTCCCAACATTATCTAGGTGTTCCTATTCATAAAAGTTGAAAGAAAACTTTTTTGTTTGATAAAATATTTTCTAGCATGTTTAACAAATTTGCTACTTGGGATTCAAATTTGCTTTCTATGGGAATGAGGCTGGTTTTAATTAAAAGTGACTTATGCTATGTTCCGATATATTTAATTTAACTTGTTAATCCTTCATTAGAGGTTAGCTCTAAGTTCGACAGGCTTATCAATAAATATTTTTGGGGCTATTCCTAGGGTAATAACAAGATCCATTAGGCTTCTTGGAAGTCTTTCTACGAACCTTTCAGTGAGAAAGGTTTTGGTTGCAAATCAATTTCTAATATGGAAAAATGCTTTGCTTGTAAACTATGGTGGAAATTTACAAGTAATAACACTCTTTGGCCCAAGTTTATGAACAATAAATACTGTTAAAATTTTCACCCCCACACCAAGCTTCTTTAAGAAAGGTCAATCTCCTACTTGGGCTAGAATGTGCAAAATCAATGGATTGAGGAGTAGCATCTCCAATGGGGTATTACTAATGGATCTTCTTATTTCTGGCAAGATGATTGGATGGGGTTTGGATCCTTAGATTATTTATATAATAATCATTCTATATCTAACCTTATGGTTTCTTAATTTATTGTAAATGGTAGATGGGATAGATACCATCTTTTGGAGTATATTCCTAATCATATTGTTGATGTTATTTGTTAGATTGCTATAAATATGCATACACATGATATCATCTTTAAGCATTCTACTGATGGAAATTTATATGTTAATTAGGTTTGGAATGGTTTTAGAGATAAGAAGTTCAAAACATTAGTTATGATAAAATTTGGAATTTTGTGACTCCTACTATTATATCATTATTTAATTGGAGGATTGTAAAAGGCTTCATTCCTATTGATGAGAAACTTAAAAGAAAAGTGTTTTGTATCCCCTCTAAATGCCAATGTTGTGCTAATCTGGAATCTTTTAATCATGTTTTCCTTAATGGATCTATTACTTTTAGAGTTTGGGCTTTATTAGGTCATGCTCTTAATATTAACTTAAAGCTTGATAATTTTAATTGTTTGGATATGCCCTAGAATTGGTTTGCTAATAACTTTAATGGTCATATTATTACTATTGTTCCTATGGTTATGTTTTTGCTTTTATGGACAGAGTGAAATAGTAAGCACCAATACATAAAAATGAATGCTGACAGAATCATCATTGGCCTTAAAAATAAAATTCACCAACTTTAACTGCAAATCTCTTGAAAACCAATCATTTGAAGGGAAATTCTTCTTGGAATGCTTTATTTTTAACATATACCATCATAATAATAGTATTCATGGTCACCCTATTATTTTTGTTAGAGGAAACCTATTATAATTTAATATAAGGTTAACATTGATGGTTCGATTAGTAGAATGGTTGCTGGGTGTGACGGTATTATTAGAGATTCCAAAGGGGGTTTTGTTCTTGCTTTTGCTTTTTGCTTCCTGGACTCCAAAAGGTTCTGTCATTATGGTTGAAATGCAAGCTCTTCACCATGCTCTTCAGATTTGTGTTGACAACCAATGGTGGAACATTTGGAAGGAGTCAGATTCTAAATTTTTGGTATCTCTTATATCCAAATAGACTTATAATAATGCTTCTTTATATTATTTGTTAAAAAAAAATTATGCAGCTTTTAGAGTAATTTTATCTCTCATATTTGGTGAGAGGGAAACATAATTCCTTTACATGGATTTGTTTTGCTAAAAAAGCAAACTCGATTTCTAACTCTATGACTTATCTTAACATGAATAATCTTCTTGATATTAAATGAATAGTGAGGTTGTATAGCATTGGTTTCCCTTACATTTTATTGAAATAATCTATGTTTGCAGATTTAATTTGTGGTTGGGTTGGTGGATCTTTTTCGCTTCTGTTGAGGGTTCTTCTTTTTCAAGGTGCTCTGTTCCTACTTTTTAGTTTATGCATGTTTCTATGCTCTAGGCTAGTTGGGTTGGGTTGGATGGATCTTTCCATCTATTAATTTAGTTTAGTCCATCTATTGATATAAATGTAAGATGGACAAACCACCCTGACTCCTTAAAACAAATAGATCTCACTACTTAGGAATAAAGTGACTCTCTTCTTCAGATAAGCAATCTGGACTCTATATCAACTTAGCTAATCCATACCCATAATGACAACAGACATAGAAATAGGAAAAAAAAACTAGTCCTCCATTTTCTATCAGATATATCTAAGTTAATGAAGTAAACCTGACTAACTATAATACTATATCACATAGGTTTAGTAATAGATAATGAAGACGGTAATAATTTATAAGATAAACATATTAAATAAAGTATCTCTAAAAAATGAATGAGTGATTAGCTCCATAATCAATCAGAATGTAATAAGGTGCATAAAAACGTTAAGCCATACCCATAACTACATCTAGTGCATCCATGAACTCATGCTAGATCATCTTGTACATGAATGCTTGAACCAATGCTAGAGCAACATAATAGACAGGCTTCCTCTAACAACTACCAAACTACCTCCTAGACACATAACCACTACCTTTTCTTAAAGATCCCTTTGTAAATACATAAAATGGAACTATCCTCAATCTCCTTGCTTATCTAAAAAAACTCTTAGAAATACACTTAAAATATCCACCTGATCTAGATTATAGACACTTAGCTAACTTATGCCCAATAGGGCTATATAAAAAATATTAATCTATCATCCAATAACACTGACCCACATGTCTCCTACCACAACTCTAAAATGTTGGTACTCAACTTATAGATCCTCCAAAATTGATTACACTACCACCACTAGGAACATATACAAATTGTCCACCATGCCTACTATCCCTAGGTTCAACCCTACTACTCTACCCAAAAAACCACTATTAGAAGTATCATCACTAAATCTCTTTCTACTCATAATCCATTGTTATTAAGTAGGTGTCATATCATTCTTAATCCAATAGGCTCGATCTACAAGCTCAAGGAAATTAGAAATACAAAATAGAACCAATGACTGTCTCTGACTATCCCAAATCCCTCTTAGAAACCTATAACACTTCTCTTTGAAAGTTCTAATCAACTATAGAGTGTACCTGGCTAGGTAGTGAACTAATATGCCTCATACTGTAAAAAAAAATCTTGATCCTCTAAGTTAGCCTAAAAATACCCCTACATTTAATGTTATGCAGATGGAGGTATAAACTAGGACCTGAAAACATCAGTGAAGTCCTCCTAACTAATCAAGAAATTCAACATTCCCTAAAACATCTTCTTCTTCTATCCCAACAACAAGTGCCCAGCCTCCTTGTTTAGTATATAATCTGCTAAAGGTATTTCTAATGAGGACATTTCATATAGTCAAAAGTCTTTTTATAACCTTATAAGCCAACCATCTGCTACTCTAGGCTTAATAGTACCCTCAAACCTTGGAGGCTTCAACCTCAGAAACATTTATAAATGTTTATCTGTATCATCAGATCTAATAAAGGAAATCCTATTCTAAGCTTCGCCCTTCAACTATACTACTAAATTAGCAAATTGACATTAAATTATTATTAGAAGTAGGATTAGTACTTTGTACTAGCATATTTTGACCGACACTCCTCTTGTCATATCTAGATCTTGCTGATCCATTAAACAATCACACAGAATGCACATAGTTAAAATAACATACCTATGACAACAAATATAAATGAATACCTAATGCTACCTAGAACTACCTCACCAGATGATAGATTAATTCTTACAAGTATGTTTACAATCAATTATCCAAAATCATTACTCTGATACTAAAAAGAAGACTATCATAACGCAACCCAATATAACGCAATGATAATATATGTTATATCACGCTGGATGGGGATAGACCAAGCTCAAAATCTAATTTGGAGAACCTTTAGATTTCTATAATTTCTTAATAAACTATAGATCTACTAATTAACTAACAATTAATAAAAAATATACACATCCATGATTTTTCTTTCCATTTATATTCAAATTATATATATATATAGTAAAATTTTTACAATACAGTACATGAGTACAAACAAGAAAAAAATAGAGCAAAAAGTAGCCATGGTTGTACAAAATCAGTAAACCAAAAAATAAACCTATACAGCTCAAATAATTAGATCCTATAGACTTAGCTACTCCACTAGCTCCTTACCCTTAACTTGATATGAAACATAATGCGAAATAGATGTGAGCCAAAACAACTCAGCAAGTCATATCCACCAATCTAAATTTTTAATACTTAAGTAAATATTCATTTAAACTAAATTAAAAAAGTAATTATAAATTTTCTATAAACGTAGGATAAGGCTAAAACATAATGAAAACTAAATAGACTTTGTTCAAAGTATAAATAAATAAGCACTTTAAAATCAAAAGATAAATTAATAAATTTCCCTCAAGCTCTGATACCTCCCAACAAAATAAATTTAAAATTCAAGCCATTATAACTTTTTATTGTAGCTTATAAAAAAATAGGCCCTTTAACTTCCAAATTCTTAATATAATAGATATTAAGAAATTCATGCCCTTATACTCCCATTGTATTCAGCATAATAGAACTTCCTCCAAGCATTAGAACTCCTCTAAAGCAAACATAGTTTAAACATATGCTTGTATAATTGCATAATATTACAAAATGTTATACTAGCAATCCAACATTTAGCAAACTTGGTAAAAATTTATATTTTGTAAATTTCACCAAATTACTAAGGATTATTCAAAATATTATTTTAAAGTTTTAATTACACTTGATCACTACTTTCTAAAATTAGAATCATTTTCTAATGTGCCAGAAATAACATATTTCTAAATAAAATGCTGAAATGACCGAAAGATTCATGCAGATAATATATGGTGAAATTTTAGAGATATGAAGATATCATCATTTCATCTTAAAAAATTTATAATTTTTATTAGAAAATTCTCAAAAATTTTGTAATATTTAAAATTGACATAGGTAGAATGTAACCTACCATATCCAAACGTTGCCCCAAACTAGGATGATAAAAGAAAATGGATTAAAGCAACCTAAATTTATCCTTCTCTCTCTAGAATTCTCCCTCTCTTTAAGCCAACAACCTAATTGGGTACGCATGGGGAGGGGGGGGGGGTGGTGGATTTTGCTAAGTAAATTTCAATGGAATTTGATAGTTTTATAAAATATTGATCTTGCAACATGGCATTTAAGGACCTAGCATAATAGAGCTATCAGTAGAAATGAATCAATATAGCTTTCTCCATAATTCTCTTAAGATATAGAGAGCTCAATACCATAGCACCAACAACCTAAGTGTTGTGTTACTCCTAAGGAAACATTATGAATTTTAGGTTACATGCACATAGACCCTTAGGACACACTTCAGAGTAAAATTCATGTATTTACAATCTCATAAAACACTCACAGAGAAGTAAGGATGAAAATGCATTTCTAACACAAGGCATACAAGATCGGGTCAAAATAGACATTATATAATTATAGTAG